>CM055101.1:15907764-15979211 GCA_029204225.1 Diphasiastrum complanatum | reverse complement strand
TCCATCCTCCAGCCTCCATCTGGCGATTGCTAACGTCGTCTGGCTTCAGTGTTTCCCTTCTACACCTGGCTCTGATACCATGTTGGAGAAAGCGGGTGTGTCAGGTGTGAGAAACAAAAAAATAGCTCGAAAAAGAAAATGAACACAAAAAAAAAACGAAAGAGAAACGAACAGTCGAACATAAAGTGTTGCGCAGCGGAATGAGCTATATGACTCTTTTTCTTAAGCATGACTATGACTAATCAAAAATGAAGTAGAACATTAGTGATAGAAATCACGGTCGTTCTGATTACGTAGCCAAACGTTAATAAAATACCAAAAAGAATAATTTGTCATGAACAGCTAGACAAATTATCTAGTAGCGAATGATCGCAAAGAGCTAGAATGAGCTAGATTGATAAAGTCAGTCGCGAATGATTCACGAAAGGCAAGACTAAATATTAGTCGTCAACAACTAACTAATATTAACTCGCTAAAAACCTATTAACCAGATTGAGGCAACTAGAAAGTCAGACAGAATTGAAAATTAAGCATAGCAATATTGACGCAAATCTGAACGCAGAACAAAAGAGCTTTTTCAGATTAAGTATAACAAAATATACATGTCTAATAATGCGGTAGAGCACAAGACAAAAGTGGACGAAACCGCGTGCTCTACAAAGCTAATTCAATCTGTAAAGGAATGAAACCTATTACTGACAAATAAAAAATCAATGCGCAAGGCATCTACTTCGCTATCTCTGATAAGCTTCTGATGCTAAATTTACACACACTTGATCTTCAATCTCTTAATCAATCCGAATACGCAAATGATATTCAATATATATTCACAATGTTACAAGGTGCATATGAGGAAAGTACAAAGTGGACGTGCTGTCTGTAGGAGATCGTGGGTGGCTACTATCGTTGTCAAATTTGTTAGCAAAGTTGCATGGGGTGAGCGTGAAAAGGGTGCGACGTCATCTTTTGCTGAAGTGAACGTTGGTGAAGTATGCTAAAAAATGCGGTCACCTTTGACGAAATGCCATAGGTTTTGATTTACAGGGGTGCCTTTTCTTCCTAGGGGCACCTTTGGCATTTTGTAAGACAACGTCACCTTTTTTGCCTGTCACAAAAACACGTGTAAAAAACACAATGTCCGCGTTTTGTTCGCCTTTCATTCGCCTGTGAGAATTTACGTGTAAATATGTAGACTGCGCGACAGCGTGAGGTAAAAATGCAGCATGAATGGAGTAGATTAAAATGGGATCTAGGAGAGTAGAAGAGATAAATCCAGCAAGCACTTTGAATAGATCCAATTGAGATCCAATACCAAAAACACCATCCAATTTAGTGTTTACTAGTTTTTCCTTGGCTTTAACTCCACTATAAGGCTCCAATTCTTGCAATTCCCTTCACAAGTGTGAGTGCACAGACTACCACAGGAAGAGAACAGTACTCAACTTCCTAATCAATCCCACAAATGCAAAGAACCAAATGCAAATAGCAAATATCAAGCATAGAGATCACCAACAACAATGATAGAAGGAAAACCAAATTTTTACTCATACATTGATGGAGAAACCATCACATATTTATACATAAGTAGCTCGGATCTGAGCATTTTAGGGCTTCTCTGAACTCATCATAACCTAACTCTAACTCCAACCTAATAGGCCATTGGATCCACCCTAATTAAGGGTCAAGATCTTGAGATCCAAAAACAATGTCAAACTTGCTATTTCTGGCTCCTGCGTTTTCTCTAAGCTATCTATGTACATTTTGGCCTCATTTCAAAGGTTCCATCACAAAGCAGGATGTGGAATAAATTCTTGAAAAGCATCCTATGCTATTTGGCATGTGGGACATGGCATAACATGGCCAAATTGCCAATTACAAGTCTATGACCAAAATTGGTCCAAACTAGCTTGTGAAATTTTAACAATATCAACTTGAATGCATTGTTATTCTCTTGATCTTCGCTTTAAGTTTTATTACTATGGCTATTTGATTGAGTTTGGCACATGACAAGGCTTGTAAATGCTTGTAAAAAAAATTCACATTAAACAAAATCGCTTTAGGGTCTCCTTGATAGGAGGAGCACAAAGTCATGAATTGTGTCCTTCGAAGTGCACAAAGTCATGAATTGTGTCCTCCTTTGCAAGACTTCAAATAATAGCAAATTCCTTTGGTACATATTGTACATCCAAACCCTTGGAGTGTTTCACATTATCTCAATATTGGGACTTGAAGAGTTGAACTTCAAGTTTAAGGGAAGGCACCCAAGGGAGAGGGACTTCAAATGCATAAAGCACTCCCAAAAAGTTTAAATTTTTTAATATTTTTGGATAGGTTGGATGGAGGAACTTTACAAATAGTTAGGTTCTTTCATTCATATTGCCATTAGCTTGTGCGAGGTAAAGGATCCAAATACAAAGCAAGCAATTTCTTTGCAATGCTTTAGAGTTTAAGACATTTATAGATAAATTTACTTACATGCTAAGAAAAAGAAATATCCACTCAAAGTAGTTAAGTTAAATCACATAATAGATTGCATTGCATAATTGAGCTCAAACTGAAGACAAGTCCAATTGCAAGGGTCAAGTCCGGATGGCCTTGCCGATATGCTCAGTATAATATGGAAGACAGAAGCACGGTGAAGCACATGCACGTAGACGTCAGGACTAACTCTCATTATCTTCATCAAGAATACACTTGGTGACTTGAATCTCAAGCAATGTCAGTAAACTTTGACTATTTTCACAACCTTTCTTGACCAAGTTGAATACAAAATCTTGGAAGGCAGAAACAAACTGGGTGATGGTGGTTCCAGTTTACTGTTGAAATGTTCGGAATCCATGAGAAACGTATGCGCCTGCCTTCCAAGGACAGCCGTTCTACTCAAGATTAGATGCTTCCGTGTTCACAAGTATGCCACTTATTGGGGATTTGAATCTCGATTATCTCTTTGCTCGATATCAATTTTTTGGCTTGTGTAATCGAGTCCTTCTTTGGACAAAATGTTGGAGATCACTAACAGATAATCGGTAAGATATGGCAACATCATCTTCTCCTACCAGCTCGCAACAGATGAGGATTCCTGCAAATGCACAAACGTGTTTCTTCGATGTTTGGAATGGTATCATATTACATGGTTAACAGAAAAAGGAAGATAGATTTCTTGGTGCAGCAGCAAAATACTAAAGAGACATATTAAAATTTGAAGAATTTTTGCCTGAGCTGATGATTTGCTGAGTGCTTACCTCAAATCTGCATACACGCGCATCTTTGTAGATTTTTCCTGGCCTGCAGAAGTAGCCTCTGTCAGGATCGCAATGGCGATCTTCAAAGCATATGCATAATCCACCCAATGCGCATTTGTTCCCAAACTTAAAGTCAGATCTCAAATCTCCTTCGAACTTATTAAGACCAAGCACTACATCCGACCATTCGCTCGAAAACAGTTCATCCGGATCGAATCTCCGTTTTACTTGTAGGAACTTTTCAAGATTATTGCACCTCCTGGCAGCCACACCATCGTAGAACACCGAGTCTCTGTTCTTTGCCCAGTGCGGGTGGCCATCATACTTTTGCATTAACATTTGTTCAATTTCTTTCCATAACATCGCCATTGAGTCTTGGCGAGTTTGCATCTCTTGATCGAAAATAGGTAAAATCGATGTCGACGACATCTTCGTTTATTCCCAAGAAGGCTCTAGACTTCTTCATATACCGCAGCATTATTCCACCATACAAGCCTAGTCCGCAGAGCCCATTCGGATCAATGTCACGAATCTTTTTAATGTCGAGGATGAGCTCTGAAATATTTGACAAAGAAACTGCAATGGCAGTCTGATAGAATATGCTGCTGTTAATACGAGGATCCCAGTAGCAAAATGCAGAATCGGGGAGAACTTCATCAATTCCATCTTTTTGAGAAGCACAACTTGATTGAGACTGCACTCCTGTGGGAGTGAGAATATGTTGTTTAGTTGAATATGAATCTTGGCATCCCCCCGATGCTTGCATGAGATGATTGAATCCGACCACAGGAAATCCTGTGAAGGAGCTACCATCATTTAAAAAACCGTTTCCATCACTGACACGTTTATTCAGTAGCATCTCTGATATCTTGCAAGCTGTTGCTGCATTCCGTGTCTTCTCAAGGAACTCCTCTGCCACAAAAAAAATCTTGTTTACGATCGGCTAGCAACTGCGCTATCTAGGCAAAGTGTTAGTGGACTCATCAGAGTCCTTTTCGTAAATTCTAAAAGGCTCTGGAATACAAATCATGTTCACTATTGCAAATATCCACTTCGTATTAGCTCCCTATAAGAGAAGGAAGAATTAACCAGTTGCTGCGAGAGACGTCAAAGAATACCGCAAAAATAACAGTGACCTGAATCCGCAAAAGAAACAAAGATTACCTCCTCTCCGTGCTTGCTCTATTTGAGCAACTGGAATGCCTTGAAACCCCTGATATTTGTTGATACCATCTCCAGGAGAATCTACAGATACAAGATCATCCAATCTATACAACGCCTTTCTGATGGATGGATACCATGTGATGTCTCCAAAATCATGAGCCTGAGCAAAAGAAAGCACATCCTCCTCCAACAAATTGTCAGCTCTTGCCTCGAGCGAAACTGACCGCTTGAACATCGGATGCAATGCAAATGTTACTTGTAAGATCACTCCAAGCACTCCTAGAGAGACTCTGGCAGCATCCAGATCCTCGTCTACATCCGTCAAGCTTACAATCCTGACGTAGCCCTCTTCTTCCGTAGAAGGTACAGCTAATCTCATGGCGGTGATGTACTCGTGGAGAGCGCTTCCCTTGTTCCATAGGCCGCTTCCATGAGCTCCAGTTGAAACAACACCTGTGACGGAAACTCCATCCCAGTATGTTGTGTAAGGGAGAGCGAGGCCGAAATCAGCAGCATAGTCGATAAGCGTTCTAAGCTGCACGCCAGCGTTGGCTGTTATTGTCATAGCGCTCTGATTGACGGACATGGCAGTGGAATAATCTCGCGTGCTGATCAGAAGGCCGTCATCACCGCCGGGGCAAACAAACTTGGAAAGAGTATGCGACCATTTGCTTACAACCTTCATCTTTTGTTTGCATTTCACGGCCTCAGCCATTGCTTTAACTAGCTCCTCCTCAGTGGTTGGATAGACCACATTGGCAGCCTTGCAAGGAATATGATCCATCCATAGTCCTTGATAATTGTCAACCGTGCAGCCATTTCCATAGCATTGCACGGGTGGTGGCGGGATTGCATGCAGCAGTGAAACATAAAACTGAAGCAAACAAAACTGAAGCAACCAAATTCTGGAGCTCATCTCGTACGACTCAGGTAACAACGAAGATCAACATGAAATTATTCAAAGCAAGGATACATCTCTGCAGCCTGGCTCACGGCCGGAACAAGAAAGTTCAGTTTTAATTTTGAATCCTCTTATCCTGAAAATCAGCCTTCAAACATAAGATAAAATACCTTGAATCTGATAAATCAAGAGGCATAGGTAACAGCCACGGTACAAGTACCCAGATGCAATATGGATCGTGAACAGAATATCGCCGGCAGAAGCACGAGAAAGGATAGCGATTGCATAAAAAAGTTGCAAGGAGCAACTAGCTGCAAGCTGTTGAGCTTGGAAGATAGTGGGATGGTCCTTATTATGCACGGTACAAAGTACAAAAAGAAAAAGTTTCCAGCATTATCGCAAATCAAATAAGCTCGCAAAAAGAAGAGAGAGAGAGAGAGAGAGAGAGAGATGAATTAGAATCTTTTAAAATTTTCAACAAGATGACCAAAGTTAACATACAATGACGTCTTCTTGAAAGCGACGCCGCACCACTTCCTGACATAAATTACTCTCCCAAATCCGAGTGCTTTTACATGTAACATAGGCATTTCTTACCATGCATCATTATTATGCGTAAGCCAAATGCATTATCTCCATCATCATCATCATCCTTGTGCAAGATCTGGATTAAGCGGGCTGCAGCGACAGGAGAAGCATGGATCGACACAATTTTATACGAAAAAACTGGATCGACAGAATATGAATAGAAAGAAAGTACTGGAAACATGAAAGAGTCAGAAATGAGAATACGTAACCCCAAAAAAAATGGCGGGCAAAAATTAGCGACACAGAGGAATCGGCGTCCGCCATCACCGTCTCCTCTCGAAGCTCACGTCTCACTTTTCAAAGGACCCATGGACACGTACCGTGACTACTGGTCAGGTCCAATGACCGGAGATAACCTCCATATGCAATTTCACTCTTTTTCCTTGAATCCACACCATCTACTCCAAAGGTAAAGATGGATGGCATTAACCAACCAAATTGAAAATAAGGTGTTTATTTTGGGGTCCTCATCCTCTAAAACTACCCATTCTTCTCACAAATACACTTCCCATGTCACCATCCAGTCTCCATGCATTTCACCCATTCTTTGAATTTGTAGTCCAAACAACCAACTCCCATCAACCTTCTGACAAGTGTTCCAGTCAAAGATCATTTTCCTAGAATTTGTATCACCTACTCAACAAGGCAGACGAGGTTGGAGGTTGACCATTCTCTCCCAACTCAAGAGACGAGAGAGCTGGTTAGAGAGGCTGCAGGGGTCAGCCTCTCCACAGGTCCATGTGAAGGTGGAGATCTCACCTACCACCCGTTCTTGACGTGCTTTCCAACATGTGAGAAGGCCCTAACGAGTTGAGTTGGATAAGAGTGTTATCATTAATGCTTGGTAGTGAGTTGAGTTGGATATGAGTGTTAATGCTCTTATTCATGTCAACCAAAATGCAAGCTAGAGCCCTAGTGGTTGCATCATTCATGTTCAACAACATTGTGTGCACCTTGTTGGTTTTACCTACACATACTAGGTATATGGGTTTCAACATTGGATTTAACACACGTAAAATTAAGGTGACACTATTGAGTGACTTTTGCATAGGTAAAATGGTCATAAAAGTATGGGGACGTGATCAAGTGACCTATGCATTGGGTAAAACAATCCATGAATTATGGTGGGACTGTTAGGATGAGCCCTAATTACACTGGATCATTGTGAAATGTCACTAAAATATCCGTTATCAAGGGTAAAGGATTGGCAAAGTGTTCTACTTTATGGCTGGATTTTTTCTATGGCTCACATTTCTTGACTTTTTATAAGATATGATGTCTGCCTAGTCCAAGTTGTACACAAACTTTTGTGGGCCATATAAATTGCCTTGAAAACATGACGGATTATATAGCATTTATATTTTGGTGGCATGTCCCTATCATTTGGTTGACAATAGTGTTTGCCATAAACGTTGCTTTTTAACATATCACTACTTTTTAGACCTACTCTCAATAAGCTTTCACCATTGCTTCCACTTTGAATAGGCCCAAAACTTAATGGGCATCCTCATTTACACACCAATTTGTTGTAAGCTAAATTCTTCCTTTAGTGTAATATTCGCAACTTTACATGGGCTAGAATGGAGCATCATATTCTCAACCACAACTGTTGTTGATCTGTTTTACCCTCATTTTGGATGATGGTGGTTTTTCCTCATTCTATGTTTGAAAATATGATCTTTTAGCTAGAATGGAATGTAGTCAATCAAGGAAATGAAAGTCATATGGGTAAGTCCTTAAATGGAAATTAAAAAAACAAACATTTCTTGTATGTTAATATACAAATGTTGAATAATGAATCATCAAATTTTAACCAACTTCAAAAAATCCAACTATAAATTTTGGGGTTGAATAATATATTAATGTTTATCCAGAAGTATGAAACCAACATAGTCCAATAACTAGTAAAAATGATTGTGTTATACAAAACAAATAAGATTAGACCACTTGCTTTTGGCTTACTAACTATTAACTAGTTGATGTGAACTACAATCTAGGCATAATTTCACGCTTATACATTGTTATTCTAATATAAGCTAAGAGTGAGAGACTACAAAAATTATTTATATTGTAAGGTAACAAAGATCCAAGGCAAAAAGAGGAATCCTATATTTATATGAAACAAGAACCTAAAGTTTAGGTTTTGATAGACTCGTAACCAAGTATATGGGTTCTGGAAACTTGCAACAATTTTCTCGGTCAATTGATAAAAAAATTGGCAACATTTTCTCAATAAATTGTGGGTCATTGGCAGGAAATTGTTATTGTCGCTTGCATTTGTTATATGGTCTCAAGAATCGTGATATCCACAAAAGTTTACATTCAATCCCCTAAAGAATGAAGATGCCCACCTCTAATCTCAAATTTTACACACACACACACCCACGTGTCTAGATACATGAAAACACTAGTACAATCAATACCAATTATAAATCATAAACGTGAATCAATTTTTTATCCAAAAAAATTATAACACATATTAAACTAAATTTGTGTATTTAAAATGGTCTTTCTAGATTATCTTTAGTAATGTGATTAACCTTGCCAAATAACCCCTACCACTTGCCACTACATAGACCAATTTTCTATACCAAATATACGAATCATGGTTATATTGTGCTTGAAGCACGTGTAGAAAGGTAAAAAATTCATATGTAATAATAAAAAAATGGTTGACATTGTGTAAAATTTCTAAATTCAAGTTGTGACATGAGTTGAATAATCATGTTTTGTACAAGAACTTATTAATACATATACATAAAAATCTCAAAAATAAAATCTCCTTAACATTGTGCTCTTCAAGTTGATAAGAAGACAAACAATATGGGAAATGATAGTGACTCAAGAAAAGATGTTGATGCCCTCTTGTGAAAAGTGTGGTCAAGAGGTCCTATTCTCCAACTATGCCCTAAAATGGCAACTTCTAGGTACTTAACCAAAAACCTCGAAAATCTAGTCCAAATGCAATGTACCAAATTTAACCAATTAGAATGGCTCCAAACACGACCTCATCCACTTAGCTACTTGTTAAAAATAGTAATAACACTATTTAGAGCTTAACCGACATTTATGAAACTAACTTTAAGCTGAGATTTCACTTTGGCCTTCAAAATTGCCAAATAAAATGTCAAAACTAGTTGACAATTTTCACACTCCCTCTTCAGCTAGTTTTAGAATAGACTTTGAGAATACTCCAACTGAAGTCCTATGCTTTGTAAACAAGT
This sequence comes from Diphasiastrum complanatum, assembly GCA_029204225.1. Taxonomy (NCBI): domain Eukaryota; kingdom Viridiplantae; phylum Streptophyta; class Lycopodiopsida; order Lycopodiales; family Lycopodiaceae; genus Diphasiastrum; species Diphasiastrum complanatum. Next base: position 15,970,092 of record CM055101.1, on the reverse strand, counting down.
CTTTCCCAATGCTTAGGTGAAGATATCAGCCACACACTCCCTTGATGAGACATGTTGAAGCCCCACTTCCTTTGCCATGAATTGTTCTCTCACAAAGTGATATGCCACCTCAATATGCTTGCTCCTAGTGCCATGAAAAATAGGATTGCTTGCCAATATTTGGGCTGAAATGTTTTCACAAAAGATATTTGGAATCTCCGAAAAATCCAGCAAGTGAAAATCACTAACCATCTTCTTGATCCATAACATCTCCTTTGTACAAGACATAAGTGCTTTGTATTCGGCCTTACCAGAAGACAACGAGATAGTAGCTTGCTTTTTTGACATCCAAGAGATAGCTCCATCTCCTATACAGATATCATGTGCACTTATGGACTTCTTATCCATTTGATCTCCTGCAAAATCTGAATGGCGAAACGAGGAATGAACCTCTAATTTTGCAGATGGACAACACATCTGCAATACATCTGACAAAGGATCCTGTGTTTCACTCAAGGACAAAACACATCACAATCAAGTACCACTTGATAAGGGATCTGATCGAGAAGAAGAAGCTGTAGACTACTTTCATTGGAATGAAGGAGATGGTTGCTGACATTTTCACAAAGGCCTTAGACAAAGGTCTATTCGAGAAACAAAGGAGCAGTCTTGGAGTTATCAAGCTATCATGCTTTGAGAGGGAGCTGAAGAAACAAAATGTTTCTGTTACCAAAGCTCTGTTAGCTTTCAACTCCCAACCTGACGAACAGACACGAACGCAAAATATTTGAGAAAGAAAAATGTTTGTGACACAACAGGAGAAAGTCAAACGACACGAAAAAGGAGAAGGTCAAAGACTCAAAGCGACACGAAAATCTTCACGACACTTTTGACACTTCACGTTCCAAAGGATCAAGAAGATCAAACAAGTACCATGAAGTACAAATCCATGATCTGATATGATGACGTCAGCGGAAGAGCGTTAGGACGTGTCTAACCCACTACTCTCTAATCTGTGATTAGTTAGAGATTTTTTAATCTATCTAATCAGATATGCTACTCTGAATATATGCAATTGCTAGATGCATCAAATAGTAGCAGATAGACAATATATAGAAGAGAAGTCCGTCTGTGAGCGAGACAATTTTGTAAGTAGGATCTACAAAGATCCAAGAAGTCCGCTAGTAAGCGAGACACTGCTACTTCTCTCACGCCAATGCGCTATGTGGGTATGTCACACAATGCTTGAAACAAAGAGGATCAATAGATGATGTTGTAGCTGTTATGCACATATCATTCTAAATCTTGTCTGATCTCGATTGAATTACTGTCTGCTATTGCTCGTGTATCTCATTCACTTATTTTATCTATTCCGCACATTGGTTCAAGCATGTTGAATGCTGAATTAACTTATAACGTAGGTCAGCAGTGTCTGTCTACTTTCAAGAGGATTGTAGGAATGATATAGCAGGCAATGACCAGCAATCATATCCGAACTCCATTCGAATTGATTTCATTCACGATTAATGTTTTCGCTTCAATGGAATCAGACCTCTATTGCTATCAGTAGTAGTCAGAGTCCTGAATTTCCTGAATTAATATGTTTTTTTCTTTAGCTTTGTCACTCTTAGTTTGCTGTTCTTCCAATGCTTTCATCTTCTCATCGAACTGTGACTGCATCTGTAGCTGTTGACCAAGTTTTTCGAACTCATTAATCATCAACTCTGCTATTGCATTGATGTTCGTGGATGCAATAGTGGTGGATGTTGTGGTAGTTTGCCTAGCTATATATGGCAACATTCCAATATTTGATTCATCATTTGAAACTTCATCCTCCTCTCTTATTGCATCATCCATAGCATGTTGTAAGGACACATAATCAGTTCGGCGTTTAGGCTCACGTCTAATCATTTTAGGTAGACCTGCTAATAGCCACATGATCATTATCGATTAAATCAGGATAACATTCAGATCTGAGGTGTTTAACCCGTTCAATATAATCTCACACCATTTCTCTCTTTTGCAATTTAGTTTTACTTAAAAGTAGGAAAGGATCTTCCATAAACTTTTTGGGTTTAAATCTTGTGATTAGGCCAGCTTTAACCACTTCCCAATCCATACGTTTAGTCTCATCTTAGTTATAAAACCAATCTTGTGCTGCTCCAGTTAAGGCCATAGGAAATAGCTTAAGTTTATCTTGTGAGAAACCTTTGAAGAGTCTGACTAGATCAGATAACCTATTATACTTTGGTATATCTAGATGAGGTGACCTTCAAAAAATAACTTTTGGAGAAACAAACGGAGGTTCAGGTGGCTGACATTCATCATCTATATCAAACATCTTTGCAAATCACTTTAAACAACGAGATTGGATCTAGATTTTTCAATCAACTCCTATCTCTGATTAGATTTGTAAGAACTCTATCACTTGACAATAATCAAATTTTTGATTTTGGAAAAAAAAAAATTCTTGATCAAGCGATCGACACGTCTAGAATAAGAATTTCTTACAATCAATATTAGACTGTGACAGAATCTTTCAAAAATTTGATAGTAGCTATATTTGATAGATCAAAACTCAAAATAGTATTGCTGAAGGTTTCCTAGATGAAGGTTGACTCAGCAAGAGTTCTTTCACTGCTATTTTAAATTAAATCACTTATCTAGCTATTTTTGACAAATCTGGTAAAACTAACCTTCGTCTAATTGACAGTAGGTATATCTAGTACAAATAAGACTAGGGTAGAACTGACGAAGTTTCTTTCTGTCCAAAAATGAATTTTGGGAGTATTTTCTCTCTCTCTCTTTCTCTCTCTTACAAAAAGCATAGGATCATCTCAATAAGCATCAAATCCAACAATCAGCAAATCTAAAGAAAACATGAGAATTAGGTTAGATGAAGAGCAAGGACATTTCATATCCATTCCATAAGAGGGCCAATATGCTTGTATTGAAATGAAGAAAATATGTACATATGATTCAATTTACCACTATATATAGTGGATTTTAGGGCTTTGGCCTCAAATCCTATTGGCCAATTTCTTGTTGATTTTTTGATTTTTGGACAATGACTGATTAGTACAATCAATCTTCAAGAGGTGTTGATTGCCAAATCAAGCGATCTAACAAGTTCTACTGATTAGATCAATCTTGATTGTAATTTAATCTATAAATCCACTTACAAGAAAGTGGCTTCTTCCCATGTGGACGGTATACAAGATCCCAAGTTTGATTATCTAGCAAAGCATCAAGCTCTACTTGCATTGTATCTCTCCAAAATTGTGACTTACTAGTATCTTCAAAACTAGATGGCTCTTCAAGCATTGTGGTTGAGGAGTAAGAAGTAGTAGGATTTGAGTCTTCCCTTGCTTTCCCTTCTCAAGGTAGGTAAGCCTTGATGTCTCGGCCTTGTGCCTTGTAGATCTCCTTAGACCTCTTGGATCTTGAGGTAAATCCTCCAAAACTTCATCACCTTGAAGCTCCTCCTTGGGCCTTGCAAGATCTTGGACACATTGTGAATTAGATGCACTTTCTTACATCTTGAAACTTTGAGATTCATCTAACAAGACATCCTTACTCACTTTTACTTTACTCGAATAAGGATAAAAAATCTTATATCCTTTGCTACGTTCACTATAGCCAACAAAAATTTCTTTGAAAGAAGTTGCATCCTCTTTCTTCCTTGTTTCCAAAGGAATATGAACATAACAAATACATCCAAAAACTTTTAAATCTTTTACACTTGGCTTATTGCCATAGAAAGCTAGATATGGTGAGATCCCACCAATGGCATTGCTTGGAAGCCTATTACACGAAAAGTTAGCACATGTAATAGCCTCTTCTCAAAAAAAGAGAGGGTGGAGATGCATCTAATCTGAAAGATTTAGCACATTCACATAGAGATCTATTTTTCCTCTCAGCCACCCCATTTTGTTGAGGGGTGTAGGAACATGTGAACTCTCTTCTTATGCCATTACTCTCACAAAAATCTCTCCTTCTATTGAAGATATATTCTCCTCCATTATCACTACTTTGATGTTAGAACTAAGTTGCTTCTCAACAAGAGATTTAAACTTAACAAAAGCTTCATGTACAAGACTCTTCTTTGGCAATAGATCTATCCAAGTAAATATAGTACAATCATCTATGAAAGTCACATACATCAAAGCACCTCCATTACTAGCATGTGAAAAGGAATGTACATCAAAATGTATAAGATCTAAAGGAGAGGTAGATCTTGTCAAGGATCTCTTGTAGGATGTCTTGTGAGTCTTTGAAAGTCCACAAGCCTCACATATCTTGCCACATCTTGAGAATGATTTGGGGAGGCCGAGAGCAAGCTCCGTGGAGACCATGGATTCCATTGCTTGAAGATTAGGATGGCCTAATCTTTTATGCCGTAACTCCACTTGTGTCATCTCCTCCCTAACCATGTGGCCACATTATCATCCAATTTAAAAAGTCTTCCTTGCTTAATGCCACTAGGAAGCTGCTAGATTCCTTTTGGAGTGAAGCTTGTAACACTGCAAAATTCCTTCAAAATCAAATTTCCATAGTTGCTATCCCCAAGTATTTGGATGTAAATCCTTCGTTCATGTACCTGATAGGACAAGAAAGAAGATGGATAATAAATCCTTGGAGACTATCTTTGTTGGATATGATGATAGGATCAAGGCTTATAAGTGTTATGGTCCACTATCCACGAAGACTATTGTATCTCGTGATGTTGTCTTTGATGAGTGTTAGCAGATTCCAGAGAATCCTCAAATGCTGAGCCAAGCTGAAGACACAAGTTATCTCTCACCCATGACCGAGGAGGTCTCAGAAGGAAGAGAGCAGAAGAAGCTGAGAGCCGAGCATGAGAGCCAAGGAAATACTAGCTAGGAAGTTAGTGATTAACTATGTGAGCCTACATGGTGTATCCCAAAGAAGGAATGACCATGTAGGAGCTAGTAACATTTCCTTGAATAATTGTAATAAATGTAGACCCCCCTTAAAATAGTAAGAGTGAGCCACCTTTTGATGGTGACCTCTAGTGGAAGGGCAAATTCCACATGTAATTTCTAGTTTGGTGGAATTGCCACTTGGGCTCCACATGGGCAGCCTACTTGCTTATTTAAGGGCCCCCCTCTCGCTTTTGATTGTATTTCAAGTTCTCTTGAGCTAATAAAGAGGATCCTCCATGAGTTCTTGAAGAACACTAAGCTCCTTGTTCATGGCAATGCTCTTGAGTGAGGTTTCTATGAGCATGCTTAATTCCCTTACATTGTGGATTAACTAGGATCTTGTTTCTTTGTTTCTTGCTTAGTTGTGGATTAGGATTCAGTTCTTGTTGTGGATTAAAGTAGGATTCAGCATTCAAATAAATTAGATAGGCTGGTTTGTGGCATAGATCTTGCACATTTCCTTTCAATTCAGTTCTTGATTGTTCTTGAGTGTTTCTTGATTCTTAGATTGTAAAATGCTGCTAGGAATCTTCTTTTTTGTTCTTGTTTCTTATTTCTTGAATCTTGTTTTCAGTAGTTAATCTAATTCTTGATTGTTCTTTGATTCAGTAGTTAGTGTAGGTTTGCTCCCTGCTCTGAAACGCTGATCCTCTTGAGTTGTAGATGGTTACATGGCTAATGTATGCATGTAGCGGAGTATCAAACCCGTTCTCCCATTGACAGGTTGGGAATTACATTGAAGCTGAGAAATGCTTCTGCTGTTGACTGTTCTAACAAGAAGATAATCCATAACGAACTGTAACGTCAGAAGCAATAAAAAAAAAGAAGAACCAAAGCCGTGTTCACAGAGGCAGTGAATCTGTGAACATTTGGCGCCATTCCACAGCTCCACGGACATTACACAGCTCAAACCATTCTGATCTGAGCTCCACAACCATTGCTCTATGCACTTCCACGCTATCACATCAGAGCACACCATTTTCAAACCGGCTTACCGCAAACCGCACTCCTCACCAGACGCTTCATGCTCCATTCCCAGCTGAGCCACAGTTCCATCTCAACCGGCACCAGAGCCATCTCTCACACCTCAACCGATGCGCTACAATCGGATCTCAACCGACGGCCTTCGGACTTATCTCAACTGATGACCATCAATCTAATCTCAACTGACGCGCATCAGTTAGATCTCGACCGACGCCCATCTCTCGGATCTCAACCGATGGCCTTCAGACTTATCTCAACCGACGGCCTTCAGACTTATCTCAACCGACGGCCATCAATTCAATCTCAACCGAAGCCCATCAGTTAGATCTCAACCGACGCCCATCTCTCGGATCTCAACCAATGGCCTTTAGTCCTATCTCAACCGACAGCCTTCAGACTTATCTCAATCGACGACCATCAATCCAATCTCAACCGACGCCCATCAGTTATATCTCGACCGATGCCCATCTCTTGGATCTCAACCGACGGCCTTCAGACCTATCTCAACCGATGGCCTTCAGACTTATCTCAACCGACGGTCGTCAATTCAACCTCAACCGAAGCCCATCAGTTAGATCTCAAACGACCCCCATCTCTTTGATCTCAACCACCGGCCTTCAGTCCTATCTCAACCGACAGCCTTCAGACCTCTCTCAACTGACGAACTTCAGTTACATCTCAACCGAAGCCCATTAGTTAGGTTCAAGCCTTTTTGCTTTGTAGAAAGTCCTTTTGTCAAACTAAGTAATATCAAAATGACAAAAGACAAAAAAGTATGTGACTACATTGAACGATTTAAACGCTTAAAAAGTCAGGTACAAGAGCAACCTACTGAGTCCATGTTCATCATTTGGTTTCTCGTTGGACTCCCACGATGGATACGACGTGACTCGTTCCAATGATGAATACACATCATTGAAACAAGCCATGTCTGATGCCATTCGGGAAGAAGACGAGGGCTCAGATGTGGATGAACCATGTGAACGAAGAGCACATCGTGCCGTCCAAGAAGCTCGACAAAACGATGACACACGAGAACAGTTATGGAAAACACGGATGGAGTTGCTTAATCAGCAACACCAACAACAGATGGAGAAATTCACAAAAGAGTTTCAAAACGCTCTTAAGTCTATCCAAAGTTCGATGCCAAGTCAGTTACCCACTGGCCAAATCCATCATAGATGAGAGAACATGTGGTGCCCTCACTGCTGAGGAACACACACTGGCAATGAGTGCCCTTCATACCAACCGATCCCATATACCCCCCTGATCAAATGTGAAATCTGCGACTTTATGGGGCATACCTCCCTTTATTACTATTATAACCGAGGAATCAGCCTCACAACCAGTCAGGAGGACATTATCAAGCTCCTCGACAACCATTTGTTTCACAGCAACAATGCACGTCCTATCCACTATGAAACAACCAAATCCATATGCAAGAGTTGCCCAGACAACCTAGACATGAACCTCAACCACAGCTGGCACTCTTAGGACCACCACCACGAGGACAACAGGATCTAGGAGCACAAAAACATAGACATCCATAAGAGTCTGCCCACACACACTTGGTAAAAAACTCCTACGATCAATCATATCATCATGATAAATCAATTCCATCATCTAGCCATCACCAGTATCAAACCGACAACTCATGTTCGTGCAAACAAGCTGAGTATTCCACACCACCAGAAAACCCAACACATCTAGCCATACAAGATGGTTACGCTATCGCCACCGGACCAATGAGCAACCGCTGCTTTATCTTTGGCAAAACAGGACATTTCATGGTCGACTGTAAAGTCAAAAACCAATACCATGCAGAATGTCCTGACTGTGTTCGCAAACATCATATCACAACCGAACTTGTTAGAGTTCTTACTAGAGCACAACGCCAACATCAAGAACACCAACAAAACCATGGACAATCAGTTGACCCACATGGAAGCCATTTGACGGCCTCCACATTACCAAAAGATTACCCAGACCCAAAGGTGGAACAAAGGCAATACAACGAATTTCGAGATGAATTTTTGCGAGAAGAAGAACATACGAAAAGTCCGTTATCAGCTCATATCCTCGGAAAGGAGCAATCCCTACAGGGACTTGAAGTATTTTCTGACCTCCTGCAAGCTCAACTCACCATGCCGTTCCATAGTGCTATCAAATCCTTCACCGGACTTCAACGCTATATCCATCGTAGTTTTCAACTCTCTCCTATCCCTGATGAACAGCGAAAACGAGAAGAGATTCCTGAAATTCCTCAGATTCCTATGAATCTGATGAATATAGGTGTTACTAAGAGGAATAGCATCACACTACCTTTGTCCTATAAAGATTATTCGGCAGTATCTGCTATCCTCAATAGCGGATCAGACGTTAATATAATGGCTTCGTCATTGGCAAAGTCATGGGACTTCAATACCCTCGATCAACCACGTTATAAACTTTGTATGGCTGATCAACGAGTTACTGACCCTGCTGGTCATTTATCAAATATAAAAGTTCGAATAGCAGGTGTCAAGTTTATCATCGATTGTGTCATCTTAGACCTACCAGAAGATGCCAATACGTATAAGCTCCTTCTTGGTACAACCTGGCTCCAGATGGCAGGTATTGTCCAAGACTGGAAGAACAACAAAATTACCTTTGGCAATTATGATAAACGAGTCACTGTTGACTCAAATGGCCATGTCAAGCCTGCCAAGGTATACGATGATTGGTCTTCTACAACATATGATGAATCAAATAGTGTCCCGATCCAACCAAAAGGCCACTATACACGAACCACTGACATAATCAATTGGGGTCGTGCACTAGCCACCGTGGACTGTGTGGATTCCAATCGATGTCGTATCGAAACGGCTGCAGAAGATGTGGATATTCTCCCATCTTCTACAGACATTGACACACCCATCATCCCGCTTATGATGATAGACCCCATTCCTATAGCTTGGTGCCCCGGAAAACCTAGTGTCTCTATTGTCCATGTTTCAGAAGAAGGTATTCTTTCCATGGATGATGTCAAAATGATGGATGATCATGTACTTCTCTATCTAGATGTTCAAAATTATCCGTCCAAAGTCATTCCTAAGGAGATCAAGTCACTAGGACTGTTAGCTCATATCCAACTAACATCCAAAGTACCAAACACACAAGCATTTAGGACCAAATCCAACGTATATACTTGGGACGTGTATCCCGACGAAGTCTGGGATACAATCGACGCTGATATGGTAAGTGAGGTTACAACACCACCTATTCAAAAACCACAAAAACCTCGGTTACAAAAAAATAAAATTATTGATACAAAATTAACCGAGCGTAAAAGACAGATGCGTGCCAAGCTTAAACAGCCAATCAAGCCCTTGTCAGAGGGGACAGAAAACAACCAGTCCGACAAAGCTTCCACGTCTGGTAAAGAATCAACTCAAATGATTCCTAAAGTCCCAGAACATTTTGTGGACCCACCTTTCGATCTTCCACAGAAGTTCAAAGACTTTCCACTGGATGACGGTGTTATCCAGTTACCGCAGCCACATTGGGAACCTACACCAAGTTCCAATTTGTAGTGGGTTTCTTTCCTTGCCTAACCTGAATTCAAGATCTAGTCAATCTAGCATCAAAGAGATAGAGTTAGTTGTCACGTGGAGGTTCGTTCCCATGAGAGCGATAATATAGTTCAGATTTCAACATGAATGGAGGATCTAACACTAACATCCATTAACACTAAGCATTAACACTACATCCATTAACCCTAAATCCACAACAATGATAGAAACTTACTCTTCTCTCTCTCCTTTTCTCTCTCACAAAAAGCATAAGAAATAGCAATCCCAATAATGATCAAATCCAACAATTAGCAAAATCCAAAGAAAGCATGAGAAATGGAGGAGAAGAGAGGAAAAGCAAGGACATTCATCAATCCATTTCTAAAGAGAACCAATCTGCTTTATTGAAATGAGAAAATGAACATGAGGAGCAACTCGAGTTCGTCCTTTTTTATAGTAGAGAGGAGGAGCCTGGCCTCTGAATCCTATTGGTCCAGTCTTGCCTCTCTTTTTATTCAAATTTATAAAAGCGTGGAAACCATCAAAATTGACATTTATTCACTAACTTGACCCAACTTTATTCACTAACTTGACATTTAGGCCTTGCGACATTAAAAGTCCAGCGAAAAGGCCTAAAGTCCTTTTATTAACATTCTAATTAATCAAATAACTATGTGATCATCGGGTTGGACTTACACACACAGGGTGCCAAATCCCTCTCACTTATTAACTAGGGTTAGGGTTGCCTTGGGATCCGCAAACCCTCCAACAATATCCCCCACCAAAACTGGTGGTGGTCCCATGACACCTGCAATATGCAGTTATTGGGGACTTTTATTGGCTTCATGCTGAATCTTAATTAAATGATACTGCACCTTCTCCATAAAGTCAAGACGTGCAGTATTGAAATCCAAATTATACGGCAGGAAACAACGGTGGGCTCCGGCAATCCACTTGGAAGTTGTCCATGAGGTGAAGCGAGATTCCCAAGAGCCTCCCATTATAGCCGCACGGAAATACAGTCGAGCAATCGACAGCTGATCTTTGATTTGCTCTGAGGCCATCGGCTTATTTAGATCAAATGCCAGGGTAGGAAGACAATCTGACGCCAACAGAGTTATATCTTTTGCAAACATTGTCGATTGTCGCACCGTTGGATCTAGAGAGTGGACATACTCTCTCTGATATGCTTGTAAGGCCCGATGAAAATCCACTGAAATATTCCAGCTGTAAGACTGGTGGATGATTGGCCAATTGGGCGTATGGATGGTGATTTTATCCATAGCCAATCTCAAATCTTTCCATTTTTGTCTTCGCGGCATTGGCACGTAATAAAGATCTACCCGCAACTGGCGAGGGCTGGCGACGTAACTCCTAGTTAATTTCGAAGTTTTCTCAAAAACCGTGATCCTCCATGCCGGCTGCTCTCCCAGTGCAGGTATTTTGTCCCATTCTTTGCCGACCTCAATCTCGAAGGTCTTAAATTTGAGAACCCATCCACCGCGTGAGGACTTATGTGGATGCTGCATTAAGAAGGTCTGGATCTGGTCCTCGACGCTGATGGGCCTTCTGAATAAATGGCTTGTCCTTGATGAGGATGGACTCGCTTGTACTGCCGGTATAGTTGGCGGTTGATCTGCTAGATCTGGAGCTCCCCCCCTGATCCATGCTCAAATCAACCCATGTATCCATCTGTACAGCTTCTTGGCGCGAAGGAGAGAATTGCGACATGACCGGGACGAGGATTTGTGGTCCGGCTTCCAACACTTGAGCGACAGCTTTTTCATAGGCGTTGATGGTCTCTTTTGACTTTTTCAACTATCAAAGCGGCCTTGGAATCTCTGAAGGGACACTTTGTATGTTTTCACTTTCTTGAACAAATATGCAATCTCCGTCGGTGTGACTGGATGATCAGGTATTTGTGTTTGCAGTTATGCATCACGCTCAAGGGTGGTCGCATCCAATTCACCTTGAAGCCGTGTGTGATCTTGTTTGGCCATTTGTAATTGCCCCTTCAGCAGCTGCACCTGTTGCTTGGCTTCTTGCACTGCCTTATCTACCTGATCTTGTGCGGTTGTCAGGGCATTATGCAGGGAGCTGATGTAGGTTTCCAAGCGATCAGCTTGTTGCTGGGCCAATGTCTGTTCGCTTTCAGCCTTTTTTTCATGTTGCTTGGCCATATTCACCTCTCGATCCAACTGGACAATTTTTTGGCTGATCAGAGTGTCTTCAAATCCTAAAACAGAGATCCTCTGTTCCATTTCCTTTTTCTTATTCAACATAGACTGGATCACTTGCCCAAGGCTTGAAACTAACCCGAGGACATCACCAGAATCGATAGTCATGGAGGTGGCAGTAGCAGGAGACCCTGATGGTACTGTCCGTAGTAGGCGTGGAATAGGTGCCAAATCTCTTCTTCTTCAAAAATATCCTCGTCTTCAAACCTTTCAGGCACCGTGGCATCGAACTGCTTTGGTGACTTGATAGTTGTGTCGATCCGAAGTGTGGCTGGGCTACCCTGTGTGGGTGGTTGTTGACTGACATCTTCGACACCAACAGTGGATATGCCCGAATCCTCTTCCAGGGGATTGGGGTTCAAAGGGTGCTGGGCTCTGGGACATTTCAAAGATTTCGGTGGCCCCAAGGGGGTCGAAATCATCGAACATATCCATGAGGAACTGTGTGTTGGGTGAGGTTGCTTCGGTGTGCGGGGGTGAGGCAGCCTGGGCAGCTGTGATGAGAATGGTAGGCCCAATGGTCACAGACTGTCCTTGTATGGGAGCAGAGACGAGGGAAGCATCAAAGGCGAGGGGAACATGAAGTTCAGTGCGAACAGCAGTAGGGGGTGGAAGCGCAGCTGATGAGGTATGCCTAGTACGACGTCGTGACGCGGAAGGCGAGTCAAGAATTACGATCTCGCTGCGTGGACAACGACGACTATGAGAACTTGAGGCCTGGTGAGATGACTCGACTGGTGCTTCTTCATAAACCAAAAGCACAGAATCCAGGTGGAAGCCATGGATTCTGTTTTCTAAGTGAGAAGTGGCTAAGAGGGACAATAGAGAGCTAGCGACGAACTGCTGCTTTGTATTGGCCTTAATAGCTCGCTTGAGCTCACCAGAAACAGTCTTGAACCAGTTATATGGTTCAAGAGGGGCTTTGGCCAACTTGATGTGGGACTCCACTGTCTTGTGAAGGATTTGAGATGTGATGCAGTCTTTCTTGAGGTTGCCAACCATCAGTAAATGATTCAACAATTGGGCAGCGACGTGGATGGAAGGCTCAGTGATGGCTTCCAGAAGGTAACCATCATTAGTCCAATGCAGATCGTTGGTGAGGTCAATGTATGGCTTGATGGCCTGTTTGTCGTGCTTGTGATTGGGTGAGGCGTGTGTACCGGATAAGATTCCTATAGCTGCAAGTGCGGCCTCAGTGACGCGCACCTTGTGTGTGGCTCCTTGGAAGGTGATGTAAAACTTGGATTTCTCTTCCTTCCATGTACTGAAGGCAAGAGTGATGAAATCCATATCGATGCATCTCAAAAAGGCTCTCTCATGAATACCCATTGCAGTAAGTAGAGGCTCCGCAAGGGTCATCCACTGAGTGACCATGCTTGTGCTAGGAAGAATCATGATGTCCGTCATAGATGGGACATCATGATGGATAGTATAGCGTGGAGACTGGGAAATATCGGTAGAAGACATGATGATCAGAAAGGAATTATAACTGCGTGAGAATGTATCAAAAGACAATGCATGAAATTTGGAAGGTGACAATGCATGAAATTTGGAAGGCTTTGGTCGCAAGAAAAATTTGCAAGAGCTTCGCTAGCACAAGTGAGGAATGAATCGAATTCAGCCAACTTATAGGTGAATTTGGTGGGTCCATTACACTGAATAGTAGTTGGGCTGATCAGGTCTGAACAAAAATTTGCAGGCATGTACAGTATTGTAAAAATAGGCTATAAAAATCTCGGCGAAGGTTTCTAGGGATCTGAACCTATCAGACGAACGTTTTCCAGGGCTGGTGAAGGATGAACCTTCGCCCAAGAGGGTCCTTCGCCCAGGTACTGTCATAAATGATTTTTTCCACAATGTGAACCTATGGACAACCTAATTTTGACATTCTAAGATCATCTAGCAGGTCGGCGAAGGTTCATAATGACGTTATGATGCTCGACGAAGGTTTCCAACATGGCATATCACTGAACATTCGCCTGACTCAAAAATTGAATTTTCTCTTGTCAGAAACCTTCGTCCACCTCAATTTAGATAAATCAAGGGTGGATGTACAGTCTAAAAGCTCAACAAAGGTTTCTGATATTGTATTGGCCAAATCGACCCAAAACAGTGGTTTTCTAAGTCATTTTCCATAAAAATATTGTGCTTCCGTTTCCTTATGCTGATGACTTCCTGACTTTTGCTCATCAGTCTTTTCTTATTTTTTCTTTCTTTCTTCTTCTGTTTTTTTTTTTCAACTGTCTTTTTCCAAAAAAAAGTTAGCAAATTAAATACTAAAAACAAAAAATTAAAAACAAATAAAATGAAAAAATATATTGAGATTAGGCTTGCTGAACTGGCGGAGCAGGCTGCCAAAACTTGCGTAATCGACTGCCATTTACCGGAGTATCAAATCGTTTCCCATCCAAGTGCTCAAGAATTACTGCGCCATAGTTCAGGATTTCCTTCACTTCATGCGGGCCTTCCCCAGTAAACTTCAACTTACCCTTGATCAGTTTGGTTTTGTACATCAATGCAAGATCTCCTGCTTCCAGATCTTTCTTATGCAATCGTCGATCGTGCCATGCCTTGTGACGAGCTTTCTCTACTGCTAAGGCATGAACTGCCATCAATCGGGTTTCACATAATTTGTGCAACACATCGTGGCGAAGTTGTAAAGACTGATCATCATTTAATCATTCTGTTGCTGCTATTGGGATTAAAAATTTAATTGGCATAACAGTCTTGACCATAAACCAGTTGAAAAAGTATTTGATTTGTACTATTTTTGTAAGCGGTTCTGAATGCCCATAATGCTGCATACAGTTTATGTTCCAAATCAGACTGACTCGCTTCAATTGTCTTTGTCATAATGGTGCAGAGAATCTTATTGGAAGATTCAGCTTGTCCATTCCCTCTGGGATAATAGGGAGTACTAAATCTGTGTATAACAAAAAAATCTTCCAATAAACACTTTATTGTTTGATTAACAAAGTGTGTACCCCGATCACTCACAATTTCGATCGGACATCCAAATCTGACTATAATATTTTCATATAGAAGCTTAGCTATAGATTTCGCATCAGCTACTTTGACAGCTTTGGCTTCAACCCACTTGGTCATATAATCAGTTGCGACGATAATGTAGCGAGCCTGAGATCCTTGAGCAATGGGATGAATAGGACCAACATAATCCAGTCCCATTTTTCAAACGGTGCTTGCGATAAAACCGGATGTAAGGGTTCATAATTCTGTTGAGTAGGCCGTCGTGCTCGCTGGCAGACATCATATGTCTGAATAAAATTTTTTGTGTCCTTATGAAACGTAGGCCACCAACAACAGGATTGCAAAAGTTTGCGAACAGTAATATCTGTAGAGAAGTGTCCTCCACCCATGCCATCATGTGAAAACAAACATGATTAGATCTGGTACTTCATGCGGTAAAACACATCTTCGTAAAATATTATCTGATCCACGACGATACAATTGTCCTACAATTAATTGATAAGGTTGAGCCTTATGAATCAATTGTCTTTTCTGTACTTTTGTCAAAGAGTCATTCGATTGTCCTAGCATCAGGTACTCAATAATATCTGCCGCCCACTCAGGTACTGCTTCAATATAGAACAACGCAGCATCTAGCAGTTCACCATCCACTTCAGTATTAACTGGTGCGGATTCAATTCATGAAACATGATCGGCTAGATAATGTTGCTTGCCCTTTCTGACCACAATTTGAAAGTCAAATTCAGTCAATAATAATAACCATCTTGCAATACGTCCAGCATTACACGTCTTATTTACCAAGTAAAGTAACGGTTGATGATCCGTATAAAATTCAAAGTGCGTTTCCATGAGATAGTGACGAAATTTCCGAACAAAAAAAATCATGGCTAGCGCTTCACGTTCTGTTGTTGAATAATTCTTCTCTGGATCTGTAAGCTGTCTGCTTGCAAATCGTATAGGACAATCATTCTTATAGTCACCTGGCTGCGTCAAAACTGATCCAATGGCATATTTGAGGCATCCGTATGAACATGAAACTCTAATGTCCAATCTAGATAATGCAGTATTGGTGCTGAAGATAATGCTTTTTTTAACTTTTCAAAGGCTTCTAACGCCTCTATGGTCCAAATAGGAACAATAGTTAATTTGTATATAGGTCGTGCTAAATCCGCAAAGAAGATAATAAAAATTCGATAGTAGTTCGCATGACTCATAAACACATAAACTCCTCGAATTGTTGCTGCCAGTGGCAATTCCACACTAAGTTTGATCTTAGAGTAATTGGTGGCAATACCATGTCTTGATATCACATGTCCAAGCACCACTCCGTGAGAAACCCATATCTGGCATTTTTCTGGATTTAGAGAAATCTGATATTTGCGGCATCTTTCAAAGACTTTCTCCAATCGATCCAGGTGGTCTGTATCTGTACTATGAACTCCCAAGTCGTCCAAGTAAATTTCAAGGATTTATGCAGATAATCTTTAAAGGCAAACTGCATTACTCTTTGGAATGAACTTGGTGCATTACAGAGTCCAAACGACATTACTTTGTAAGCATAGGTGTCCCATTCTGTTGCAAAAGCAGTTTTGTGGCGATCGGTAGGTGAAATCTTAACCTGGTTGTAACCACTAAATCCATCCAAGAAACTATAAGCTTCCGCTCCAAAAAGGCGATCCAAAATGCTTTCAGTAAAAGGTAACGGAAAGTGATCCTTCCGTGTCACTTTATTCAATGCTTTGAGATTCACACAGATTCGCAATTTCTTATTTTTCTTAAGAACAATGACAATCAGTGATCCATTCGGTATGCTCGATTTCATAAATGAAATCGACGTCAAGCAATCTCTGAAATTCTTTTTTTATCGGATCTGCCACATTAGGATTACAGTGATAGAACTTTGTAACCTTTGGTACTGCATTAGGTACTAAAGGTATGGTATGTTCAATGACTGATGTCGGAATACCCTTCAAATCTTGATAAGTCCATGCAAAACAATCTTGATACTTAATAAGTAGCAAATGGAGTGCTTGATACTGTTCAGGAGTAAGTTGTGATCCCACTTGTACAATCTTTTCTAGTTCTCCTGGTTCTGCAAGATTCATTGGCTGCATCCTAGTTGGCCCATCATAAACCTCTTTAGATTCCAGCATGTGTTCTTCAGGTTCACGATGTACTTTAGGTAACATGATAACCACATCATCCAGTGTATAACGTTTAAAATGCTCTGGCATATCATGCTGGACTACATTTGCTTGTTCTTTTTTGAAAGGACTTGTCTTGGATCTTCGTTTAGTCTTCTTAGCAGGAATTGATCGTGGAGGTGATGACTTCTGGGATGATAAATCTTTCTTCTCAGGTGAAGACTTCCTAAATGATGATGTCTTGCTGGAGATCTGACTTGAAGAATCATTCTTGACTTTTCCTTTGTCTTTATCCAATAGAGGTGGCACTTCCTTTAAATCAATCTTTTGAGGGGAATTTTCCCATTTCAGGACCGTATTATAATGTTGCTTTGCTTGTTTCTTTGTCATCGAACCTGTCATCCTGTCTCCCTTCAATATAACTGCTTTGGGCGATTTGATTGTTGGTTCATCAGGAACATTACACACTACAAATCTGGTCGGATCCATATGATGTAGAATCTGTTCATCCGTAAGTTCTGCATTGCCATCATAAGTTAAGGCATGGCTCATTGATATGAGATCATCCTCAATTGGATCTGGTATAGGTTCCGTTGATATCCAGACTACATTCAACACATTTAGTGGAAACGTGATTGGCGTATCCAAAGTTCAATCTAACAAGGAAATCTCACTCATCTTTGATTGAATATCTTGTTGACACATATATCCTATTGTACAATCAATTGTTGCAAGAGCTTCGTTCCAATTGACAATATCAGCCTGCACTGAGCTGCCTGAAAGAAGATCTTACTGTGAAAGCTGGGGAGACCTTTTTGGAAAGAAGACATATTTTTGAACCACTGGCTTGATAGTCCAAGTCGTAGGATCAATTTTAACTGCACATTCACGATTTTCAAAAGTGATTTTGCCGGTACCCCAGTTATGAATTACTTGCACAACTCGTAACCATGGACGTCCTAAGAGAACTCGGTAGACATTTGGTGCTTCTGGTAAGTCCATCACGACGAAAGTAATGACGAACTATACTCCTGCAATCCTGACAGGTATATCTTCCACCATTTCTTGTGGACGAACCGTCGTCTGATCAGCTAGCTAAATAGCAAAAGTAACAGGCTTAATCTTTGTAAGGCCCCATTTTGTACATAGCTTTGTAAAAATCAGGTTAACTCCTAAACCGCCATCTATCACGGTTGCTTCTTTAGAAAATTGTCTATGTTGTATTGGCAGAGTGATATTCTTTTGTTCACTTTCCCAAGCTGCTCCAACATGTAGTACATCGTTAGATTCTTCAAATCCAGCACAAAAGAGCGGCTCCTGATGGTCTTCTGATTCTTCTTGAGCTGACTTTTGTGCTAAGACTTCTTTTGCTTTTGGCACCAACTTTAGGAGCTCTCCCAATGAGATATTGATCTTGCTAGACAAAATATTCATGAGTAATTTTGTATGCGGTGTTTCTGGTTCTGTCATCTTGAAGGGTTCTTCGTGATGATGTAATTGATCATTCATATCCGTACGTAAATTTCTTGAAGGCTGCAATGGTGAAGACCGAACTTCAGCTGTTACTTTAGCAGCTTCAAGTTCATCTTCTTCTTGCAGATGCTTAATCCAGTGTCTCATATTCTGATATCTTCGTTTTTCTGCATTAAGATTTGGATAAACTTTCGATGTTGTTGGTGTATCGTTCAATGGTATAGAATCAGCAGGTACTAAATCCACTACTGGTTCTTTTTGCTTTTGTGCTCTGGTGACCACCATCAAGGGTGCACTTGGTTTATTATGAGCTACCGATCCTTGCTTGATTGTTATCAAATTTACAGGTGCTGTAGCTGGTGGTGGCTTCGGTCTTGCTAGACAATCTTTATAGCAATGCCCATATCCACAGTCACGACAGAATGGTACAAATTTTTCTTTATTTGGACATTTGCAACTTTGTGATTTTCTCCACATGCAAAGCATCCAAGTGGTGCTCTGGCCCAATTTCTCGAGGCTTGTTGTTGAGTGGCAGCATAAATGGCATACTGTTCTAAAGATCCACCTTCTTGATCATTACGATAGCTCCATTGCTCAGCACTTCCATAAGATTCTGGTTCCATCAAATTGGCAGGAGGAGCGGAGTGCTTTGGTGGGGCAGGCAAGGCTAGACGCTCCGGGTATCCAAGAGTAGATTGTCGTAGTCTTGCTGCTAGATTGCCTCCATACTGTGGATCTTGATATCCCATCTGGGCATACCATTGCTGAATCAACCGAAGGTTGAAGTTGCAAAAGGTAGTCTCATATGCAAGCTGGACGAGCTACAAAGATGACAACAAGTTCATAACTGAAGGATGTACAATAGCGTGCGGAGCTGCAATCAGCTGGATATGCAAAAAACAAACCTTGGTAGTTCAATCTTCAAAGGTGGCGAATTAGGTAGTGTTGCTTCAGATGATACTGGAGGCAATCGGGATACCACAAGGAGGACCATGCACGATGATGATGGACTCTCAGAGTGCCATCTATTTGTCCCAGGATCCAGTCTTCCATTCAAAGACAAAATAGATACCTCTGAAGTACCATCACATTTGAGATTTGATCTCGAAAGGAGAGTTCCAGGTCCAGTACAGGATTGCAAATCTACTCATGAAACTGCTCGACAAGCCACTCTTCGCAAAACAAAGAAAGACGATTGGATTAAACGTGCAAAGCTGCAAGGTTCAAGAGGGAGTGTCAGAGATGGTGAACTCCTACAACTTTGCCACGATGCGGAAACAAAACGAAGGTCGAATGGCGAACAATTCGAGAAAGTCAACGGACCTCGAAAATCCTAAGACATGAAGCAAGGCGAAACTCGAAGGTCGAATGATTCACGAAAGTCAAACTTGCCTCCAGGACCAAAAACACAAAGACACGACACGAAACGAAAGAAAATCTTTCATGCTCTCAGTTGGCAGCTCAACGGGCATGGAGTTTTAAACTTCACGCCTAGCAGAAACGGCTAGCAGTAATGGAGAGTAACTGATTAGTTGATTAGCATTAACTACTCTTGTAATTCCCTGTTTAGCTATCTTATAAACTCCACACAGTGGAGATATAAACTATTTTTCTGGATCAAAACATATATAGAGAATGTGCGTGAGTAGAGCAGAAAAGAAATAGAATAGAAACGAAACAGTTGTGCATGAAAATTTGCCAATGAGCATAACACAACAAAAGAGCAGAGCGTCAGGCCACCAACGAACGAGACACTGACAATCTCACTCTAAAAATTAAACTGATAATTTGATTGCTCTATTTTGTGCATCTCCTTGTCTTCCGCTATCTTGATTGCTAGAATGAAATCTGTTCTGTGATCTATAGTCATTTGTTTAGGCTCTTGTGAGCTTCTACACAAAAGAAAATTCAAAGCAACAAAATTGTTCGCAACAGCGAAACAAACTCGTTCGCGACACTTTGAGACACAAGACAATGCATGGGATGTCATACTCTACATTGTGAAAGCCTTATAAAAGATATGGACCTCATTAGAGAGATAGAGAAAAGTTTTCTAACAATTTCATAATCTTTTTTCGTATGTCATGTAGCGTGCAGCTATAGAGAAGGATCTGACGCCATGACAATCATGTTTAGCTCAGTCGTTATCTGAGGTAAAGGATTTGCTATCGAAGTTTAGGGTTTAGAGTTTAGGGTTTAGGGTTGGTGATATTTTCTACAATTTTAGCCAACAAATTGCGGGTATTTATTCGCAATTTTTTTGGCAAAAATTGCCAAAACAATTGTGAAAATTCATTTCCGCAATTTTTTTTCAAAATAGTGTCAAAAAAATTGCAAAAAATAAATCAACAATTTATATTCTATTGCGGATTTATTTTCCACAATTTTCTGACACTATTTTGAAAAACAATTGCAAAAATGAATTTCTACAAAATTTTTTTGCAATTTTTGCAAAAACAATTGCGGAAAAATAACCGCAATTTTTGCCGCAACAATTGCGAAAATGAATTTCCGCAAAAAGCCGCAGTTATCATGCCAAAAAATTGTGGGTGGGTTTCCGCAATTTTTTTATTGTTGATTTAGCCATAAAAATTGCGATGAATTCGCCAAAAAAGTTGCGGGACCGAAATTGCGGATTTGCCAAAAAAAATTGCGAAAACCGTTTCCGCAATTTTTTTGACAAAAAATGGCAAAAATTGCGGAATTTTCCACAATTTTTGCCACCTTTTCTTGAAGTATGTATATATATATATACATACATGTGTGTATATATATATATATATATATATATATATATATATATATATATATATATATATATATATATATATATATATATATATATATATATATATATATATATATATATATATATATATATATATATATATATATATATATATATATATATATATATATATATATATATATATATATATATATATATATATATATATATAAACTTATGTACAGTTTTGCGCATGTGCATGGGCATGCACCATGCATGCTCCTCCCCTCACCCATGCATGAGCTTTTTCTAACTAAAAAACTTGGGGAGGAGGATGCATGAGTGAGGGGACCCATGCGTGCTCCTCTCCTCACCCATGCATGAGCTTTTTTTGAACTAAAAAGTGGGGAGGAGGATGCATGTATGGGACCTCCTCCCCATGTATGGGCCCCCTCCCCATGCATACATATTGCACCTCCCCTTGGTCCCACCTCCCAATTCAAAATTCAGATGTCTCTCTCCCCTTGTTCCTCTCTCTCTTTGTCTCTCTCCCTCTTTGTCTCTCCCTCTCTCCCTCTCTACGATCCATCTCTCCTTCCCTCCGTCTCTCAAGATCCTCCTTCCAAGATCTCTCTATCTATTGTGAGTAACATGCAGGTCTCTCTCTCTCTCCGGATCGCGAATAGCAGACTCTCTCTCTCACAAAAAAAATGATAATCAGAATAGAAATTATGCATTTCTTGAAAAAAAAAATTTCACTCCTTGAATTCAGAAAAGGTCGAAGTGGTTGCTTGGAAGCAGTTGGACTAACAGAGTGATCTTCCTTTGCGACTCATTGAAGCTCTGGATTACTTTTCCCTATAGCCCCTTTAACGTAGGAACAAACAACAAATATTTTTTTTGGTACTGGATTATGGACTTTGCAGAGGCCTACAGATCTGGAAAGACCACTCCTTCCGAAGTAATTTGTGCAATAAAATGCATTAGTTATGCTGTTTAATTTTCGTATGCATGGCTATGGAAATATAATCGAACTCTTATCATTCCAAGAATCAAGAAGACATTCATCATTGCCTAACAAGTCTGATTTTTAGACCTACCTGCTTTCACAACTATATATTTGAATGATATTTAAAAGCATTTCATCCAAGGTGAGGGAGTGTATCCTCCTAGCACGATCATCCGGCCTCCACAGCAAAGTGAAACACACTCCTAATGCGCGGGCCACTGAATCAGTGCATCACAATCTTACCACGGCTAGCGCTCTTCCCTCACAGACCACGATCTCCATTTGCTAAGGACTAGGTCTCTCTCTCTCTCTCTCTCTCTCTCTCTCTCTCTCTCTCTCTCTCTCTCTCTCTCTCTCTCTCTCTCTCTCTCTCTCTCTCTCTCTCTCTCTCTCTCTCTCTCTCTCTCTCTCTCCATGGATTTTAACTATCCCAAGGCTTCAAATGTGACAGCTGCCAAATGGATGTCACCTTTCGAAGGCCTTACAATTGTTATGCTCTCTGAGGTAGCTACTCCCAAACATTGTTTCCAAGGGGTTGTATCAGCACACATCAACCATTTGTAAGCTATTGTGGTAGATGATGAGTTGCAGAACTCAGTAATGGCTTCTAGAAATATCATGTCAAAAGATACTCCTCATCTGAGGATCACACGACTTTTGTTCGGCACATCTCTAACAGTGTGTCATCATAGTAGCATACCTCAGATGATGCTGGAGGTTGATCTTCACCCTAGGTAGAATGTAGGATGAGCTTACCCCCTAGAGAATCCGATTCTAGATTATCCCTACTGGCCCGCTGGCCACACTCTCACAGTTTATTCTCCTACTTTGTCTTTGATCTAATCTCTCTCTCTCTCTCTCTCTCTCTCTCTCTCTCTCTCTCTCTCTCTCTCTCTCTCTCTCTCTCTCTCTCTCTCTCTCTCTCTCTCTCTCTCTCTCTCTCTCTCTCTCTGAGCTGCGCTCTTCTTCTGCCGTCTGCTGGCTAGATCACCATCATATTCACCCAATCTAAGTTTGCAGCTATGGAATCTATGGGATAGCTACCTATCCCAACGTCCTGAAGAATTGAGGAGTAATCTAGAGCTGTATTGAGAGACGAGCTGCAGTGAGTGAGTAACTTTTGTAGTACAAACCACCTTCAACAAATCCATACACACATATACACACACAATCCATTTCTTCTTTGCCAATGAATGTGAATACTCTATGTGAATCTGTAGGATAGTGATTGTATATATTAATAGCTGATAAGACATCATAGAACAATCCCAATCTCTCGATGGATTGTTGCAAATAGTTGAGAGTGCAAGCAAGTAATTAGAATGTGCATTGCTTCTGAAATTTTTTGGAAAACTCAAATTTTTTGGAAGACTCAAATTTTTAGAACGACTCAAATTTTTTGAATGACTCGAATTTTTTGGAAAGACTCAAATTTTTTTGATGACATTGTTAAACCATCGTTGAACTGATATAGATGTTATAGCATCCATCGTTGAACCATCGTTGAAGCACTGATACGGATGTTATAGCATCCATCATTGGAACCATCATTATAATAATTATGTTATTATGTTATAGCATCCATTGTTGAAACATCCATCATTGAACCATCATTATAACACAAAATTGAATCACCAAATCATTGAACATCCATCGTTGAACCATTGTTGAACCACCGTTAGAACACCAAATCGTTATAGTAGAAACCATCATTGATATGACACTAAATCATTGAAACATCCATTGTTGAAACATCCATCGTTGAACCATCATTAGCAATATATCTTGCCCTAGCAATATTATTATAGCAACATATCTTGCGTTAGCATTATTATTATAACACCAAATTGTCAACAAATGTTTCTCACCTTTTCACATTAGAGAAACTAAGAGCCCGACGAGGGCCTTTGAAAAAGATGTTTTTTTATTCTTTTTCTTATCTTTGTTGCCATGTGGACCAATTGAAACCTTAGCTTCGGGATTCTATGTAACGTAGAATTTTTGAAATATAAATAGCATAAAAACTTTTTAGATATATTGTTGTTTTGTCAGGCAGCATGTGGAAATGCTATTGGTTGATGAGGCCTGCCCAGCAGGTGTGTTAGATGTTATTCACACTGATATTGGACAGCTGCAATATCGAGGTAGAACTGCAAAAGATAAAAATGGGATCTTTTTTTATGAATCAATGTACATTCCTGATACAAAAGAAAATTTTGGACAAATAGTACCAACAATTCCATTACCTAGTTTTGAAAGTAATGAATGGATTGCACCAGATGCTACAGTTTCAGAATCATTTCGTTGCAAGATATATAATGATGTAAAAAATTCATTAAAAATGAGCACGGGATAAAAAACAGTCAGATTGAGTTGGTTTATTTCCTTGAATATATTTGTGGATTTCTTTTCAAGTGTCAATGTACACAAGACCCCAACGATGTTTGTATGCAAAAATTTATGAGATAGTTTATTATCTGAATTTATGGATGAAGGCTGGGACAAAAGATCAGATGGAGAAATAGAATGCAAAATTAAAATGTCTTCCATGTGCTTTCATTATCAAATTAAAAAACAAATGTTGAGCTTATGCTTCCATTATCAAAGATGGAAAAAAAAAATAAAGATAAATGGGTGCCACTCGATCAAGTCAGTGGACATTCAAAATGAAAAAACATTGAAATTATATACAATGATGCCGTTTTGACATGTGTTGAGGTGGAAGAAGATTGGAGTCTAAACTACATCCAGCGGGAACTATTGCTCCTACAAGATGATGTACTTTCAGACTTCAAATTCATTTTCAATGGTAAACTTGTAAGTAACTATAAACACTTGACCTTTTATGAATAGTTTCAATCAAAACTTTCTAATACAAACTCTGTACAATTCTAACTACTTTGTATTAGTTTTATGTAGGTATGTAAAAGACATGAGTTCGAGATCAAATGCAGACTCGGATATTGGCGAAACAATCCAACTTATGGAAGAACATTGAGATTCACTATCAGCAAATACATGCCAATCATCATGTCTTTTTATCATTATAAAAAAATTACATTCCAGTATTAGATGATGGACACAACTTGATTGTAAGAATCTATTGTGATATCAATAAAAAACCCATAAACGGGTTGTTTACATGTAAAATGATTGTATCTTTTTTTTTTATGTCTCTATTTACAAATAGATCTCTATTCAATCAATTTTTCTATATTTTTTATATCAAGAAATCTTGAGTTGCTGAGTTTCACGAAATCGGTCCCCCTACCAAATAGAAATAGAACCCTCAATCATTTTAGAACTAAACTTCTAATTAAATCCATTTTCAGTAATACCACACACAAACCATTTCTAATCTCTTCAGTGGACTGTACTCATTCTGTATTTTTGTGAGTATGAACTAATATATAAGATCGTGTTGGGCAATAGAACACTTAAGCTGTGATTGCATAAACATTCCATTAGATTGTTTTTGCATCTAGCAGCCCATTGTAGCGGGAGAGCTATTCCACAAATACTCCTGCTCTCTTATCCGTTCACGTTCTCTATATTCCCTTGCCCCATCAATCTTACTCTTGGTGAAGATAGTATTAATGATCAAAACAATGATGATGCTTTTGTGATGTCTTCATGTATGCTTGCTAATGATGGAGATGTAGATCCATGGTGGATTGGTAGTGGAGCAAGATCACACATGACTTTTCACAAAGAATATTTCACTTCTTTGTTGGCATATGGAGATGACAAGAAGGTGATCTGCACGGCCAATGATGGTGAGTGTGCAATCAAAGAGATTTTTACAATTTTTAATTTCTCTCTCAACAAATAGAAATGTTCATCTGAAGGATGTTTTGTTCATACCATCTATCACAAAGAGCCTACTTAGTGTAAGTCAATTGCTAAGCAAAGTCTTAAGGTGGAGTTTGATGGAGATGCTTGTTTGATTAAAAGGAAAGATGTCTTGAGGCAAAAGGTAAAATGCAAGGGAAGTTGTTCGAACTAGATGCTTGTGTTATTGCTAACCAAGTTGGATGTGTAGCAGGTGAGCAAATATCCATGCAAGAGTTTTGGCATAAAAGGATGGGGCACCTCAACTTCAAAGCATTGGAGGTAATGGCAAGGAAATGAGTTGTGTTTGGTCTTCCAGCTTCCTTAACTAGCATCAATCATGTTTGTGAGGCATGTGCTTTGTCAAAGTCACATAGGCTACCTTATACTAGATCTACATCTAGTCTACTAAGCCTTTTCAAGTTGTACATTCAGACATTCATAATGTTACTACTATTGGCAATGGAGGATCTAAGATGTATGTAATCTTTATTGATGATTTTAGTAGATTTTGTTGGGTCTATTAAAGAGCAAGGATGAAGTGTATGATGTCTTTGTAAAGTGCAAGATTGCAAGGGAGGTCCAATTCTCTACAAAGATCAAACGTTTGAGGAGTGACAATGATGGTGAGTTCTGAGCTCCAAAAAGACCCTGAGGGAATGGTCCATATGACATGGAAAATTCAATGGTGCAGATTAAATCAAGTGTGGGCCCACAAAGTACACCTCTAGCATTACCCCGACATTAACCCTAGTAAAGCAACAACTACGCCTACAAGTTAACATCAACTAGCCTATCTATCTACTAGCAGCCATATGCTAAGTGAGCCTAGTCCTAATTTCAAATTTTGAATGTTCACAAGCTCTCTCTCTCTCTCTCTCTCTCTCTCTCTCTCTCTCTCTCTCTCTCTCTCTCTCTCTCTCTCTCTCTCTCTCTCTCTCTCTCTCTCTCTCTCTCTCTCTCTCTCTCTCTCTCTCTCTCTCTCTCATTTTGTATACTCAACATTCTTCTTTTTTTTTTTTCTTTCATTTCTGTTCAGCTTATCTGAAGCTCTCACACACTATTTTGCATATCTTACATTATCATTACATCATAAATTATGGCCTCATGTCAATCAAGGAAGCCCACGAATCAACTGGCTTCCATTGTTGCAACTTTGATGTGTGCAACAATGGAAGCCAGTTGATTCTTGGGTTTCCTTGATTGACTTGAGGCCATAATTTATGATGTAATGATAATGTAAGATATGCAAAATAGTGTGAGAGAGCTTCAGATAAGCTGAACAAAAATGAAAAAGAATGAAAGAATGTTGAGTATACAAAATGAGGGGAGAGAGAGAGAGAGAGAGAGAGAGAGAGAGAGAGAGAGAGAGAGAGAGAGAGAGAGAGAGAGAGAGAGAGAGAGAGAGAGAGAGAGAGAGAGAGAGAGAGAGAGAGAGAGAGAGAGAGAGAGAGAGAGATACAAACTTGTGAACATTCAAAAATTGAAATAGGACTAGGCTCACTTAGCATATGGTTGCTAGTAGATAGACAGAGGCTAGTTAATGTTAACTTGTAGGCGTAATTATTGCTTTATCTAGGGTTAATGCTAGAGGTGTAATTTGTGGGCCCACACTTAATTTAATCTACACCATTGAATTTGCCATGTCATCTCAACTTTTGATTGGGTTTACATGCAATCCTCGGGCAAAGGAACTCACAAGGTTGCAAAGAGAAAGCGAAACAACCAAGACTACCATTGGAAATGAATGATCCATAATTTCAAGATCGACCAAAACGAGGAATATCTTACAAAAGTGCAACACGTATACATGCGTTGAGATATTTTATTGGATGTGGCTGTTGCTGATAGAATCATACAGTCACATTGTAGGTCCCACCTCTTTTATTCTTGTGTTAACTATTATGTTTGAACTATTATTATGTCATTGTAATGGATAATAATGTTGCATTGATGCCTGGTGCAGATGTCTTTCCTTCAAATAGCTTCGACTGGCAAAACGTGAAGTCTTTCATTGGAAAATTCTCTACCATACATGCCAAATATGGAGAACTGATATATGGTGGGTTGAAATCCTCTGCCCTGATCAAAATGGGCATTTTCTTTTATGATCACATGTACGAAGTTCCCAAAAAAAGCTTTGGCCAGGGCAAATTAGCACCAATTTCTAAGCCCACGATCGATTCTCATGAGTGGCCATATGCTGACCAATTGACTATTGAATTAACTCCACCACCTCCACCTCCACAAGCTCCTCCACCTCCAGCTTCTGCCGCAGCTGGCCCAGGCAGGACCACAGAGCATGGTAGGGGTAGCACCTTGGGCTGGAAAGGAGCTCTGCAAGATGCAGCCACCACCTCCTTGACCGCGTAGGAAGGGCATAATTGCGAAGTGACTACAAGATATAAAGAGTTTTTAGAGATCTGTTAAATTTTTGATATCTAAGGACCCATTTGTGAGGCTTGTCAGAGATGGATTTTTCTTGGAGAATAAGGTTACGGCAGATGTTGTGTTGGTGATACAAGAGTCTGCAGAAATGTACCTAACACAACTTTTTGAAGACTCATTTTTATGTGCAGTACACGGAATACGAAAAGAGAGTCACAATATTCCCGAAGGATCTCCACCTTGCTAGAAAGTTAAGGAGCAAGCGTAATTGAAAATATGATGTACTGAAGATTTTATTTTTGATATATTGAAGATTTTGTGTTTAATATATTGAAGATTTTCAGATTATGTGAATGCAAATTGTTGTGATTGTATTTAATATCTGATTTCAGGTTTGTTTGATTGCAAGTTTGAGTAATTCAGTACTATCTATGTGAATGCAGTGATTTGAGATTTTCAGTACTATGGGAATGGTTTTTTTGTACTATGATTTAGTTGAGGATAGTTTTTTTTTGCCTAGGCATGAAAATCACGCCAGGGCGTGACACATGCCACTTTGACCAGGTCAAAGTGGCCTGGGTCGTGCCCTGGCATGAAAATCATTCCAAGGCGTGACCACGACCACTTTGACCTGGTCAAAGTGGCCTGTGTCGCGCCTTGGCATGAAAAGGCACGATCGACTTGGTCAAACGGGCCTATGTTTGACATTTTTTTTCCATTTTTATCAAACATAAAAAATTCTAAATTCTAAATTCTAAGAATAATTGCATCAAATAATTACAACAGATAATTAGAAAACAAACAATGTCTTTATTTACATGCGGTCCATTTCCTTCAGAGAAGACTTCAGATTCTCTGATCGCTTTGTTGATGACATTACTGGTTTTAGCATATCTAATGCTAATTTCGAAGCATCACTCTCATTCTCTTAAGGGCCAATTAAACCCAAGAGAATGAGTCGGGTCTCGAATCCAAGGCAAAATCATTCAAAATGGCTTTTCGGAGGACACAATAAGCCTTTGGTGCTGATGGGAACAACTCTACCTCTCCAATGTGCCTGGAGAGCGCTTTGTATTTAAGAAGCTCCATCGGTCCATTTGGACTGTACTTGTTGCTGAAGCAGAAAATAAAGTTGTTGGGCAAGCTCCCAATGTAGTGGGCCAGAGACTTATCCAGAGTTCCAGGCTTTAGCTTTTTCCGAATGCCGCCCCTTTGCATAGCAAAGTCATCAATCTCCACTGCGTCCTGCATTTGGTTCAAATTATTGCAAAATGAGTATAATGAAGACAAACAAACATAACAAAAACACACAAGTTGAATTGTTGGGTCAAACTTGCCTCGATCCCTTCATCAATGTCTTCGGTTTCCAACGATAAGTGTACCCATCGATGCACTAGTGCATCTATGTGGAGATCAGCATACTGATAAAAAGGTAGGTTCCAACGAGTATCGTTGGACAAGGTGATGAAATTCTAGGGGATTCCTTAGCTCCGATATTGTGTTTCAACCACTAGGAGTATATGTACCCCTCCAGTGTTCCAAAGAGAGGGGCTTAGATTGCAATAGTTCTCGTACCCTACATATTGATTCCAAGACAAACACAATGTTTGGAAAAAGCATGCAAACAAAACATTCACACATCAAAGCAACACAAACTCTCAAAAGAAAATGTTGTGGTATACCTCACAATCTATAGGGACTCTATATATGTCTGAACCTCTCCAAGAATCAAGAATCCAAGGAACTCTACAATTCTTCTTTTCCTTTCGCCCTCAGCAACTCATAACATTAACCCATTGTTGCAAGGATAGAAAACATGGTAATGGTAAAGAACTTGTAACAACAACGTCAATGGCACTCTTCATGAGTTGCAACAACAATATATGTAGGCTGGATTCTAGTTGTCCATTTATTTTTTTTCCACCACGTTCAAATGTCAAGGGAGGCACAAAACCTTCTCTCTTATTGGTCTAGTGTGTTGGAGAACTTTGGACCCTTGAAACTAGTCAAGATGCCCATTGATCTTAATCAAGGGAGCAGATTGATTTTCATAAGTGAGTATTTGGACGTGATTTATTTGGACCAAAGTGCATTGGGCGGCCCTCTTCTCTACTTGAAGAAAATGAGCAAAAGTAAGCTAATCAATGAAGTGGAGTTCTACAACTTCCAAATGCTCTCTATCCCTAGACAACAATACTAAGCACTACTTTTCCACTCAACAAATTCTTGATTTGTTTGATATTGCCTTCATATGTGTTTGATGCCTCCAAGACTGAACTTAAGTTCCCCACTACAGATTATGTGCTTTAATAGCTACAAATTATCCAAAAAAAAAAATCTCTCACACTTTGGCTTTCACCTCCTATGAAGGATTTTCCGACTTCATTACGGAGCCTATAAATAATCACACTATCATTGGCATGAAAACCATCAACAACATAAGGAGAGGAGAAAAGCCACACTCACCATTGAATTATCATGACTAAAAGAAGGATACAATACTAGATAGAAAAGACAAAACTTAGACCTCTTAGGTGTTGCCCTTCATTATAGAAAAAGGGTAAAGAGTGAAGTTTACCTGCAAAGTTCTAACAATTCAATCACTATATGATTTAAAATAGTTCTATAGTGGATGATAGTTTATGTGAATTTGATTTATATTTCATGCACTACTAAAACAATCTTGAATTATACTAAAACCCTACATGGTATATGAGCTAATTACTAGTACTTCAAATCATTGTTAGGAGTCTCCATGTTAAAAATTCACAATTCTAGCTTGACTAGTTTTGGTCATATGACTTGTAAATAGTTAGATGGTCATGATGTGGCTTGTCACACGTGCCAATAGCATAGGATTCCATTCATAAGGATGTTCTCAAGTAGACCTAAGTGTTAGAACCTTTGGAATGAGTCCAAATTATGCTTAGATACAAGGGAGAAAAAATAGGAGCTATTTTTGGTAATTTTTGCATTGTTGAGGGATCTCCAAGATTCCAACCCTAACTTGGTAGGGATGAAAGATCCACCAAAATTAGCATTAGGGATAGGTTTAGGGCTACTCATACCTGCCCAAAACCGTGATGGATCATGTATATATAGGTGATGATATCTCACCAAAATCAATCAAGCAATTTCATGATTTTTCTCTCATAATGGTGCAATTGCTCTCTATGTTCATAATTGTTTGAGTATTTGTGATTACTAATGATTATAGGATTGAATGTAGGTCTGGTGTACAGTACTCAGACTGTGGGAGGCCGTACTTTCACACGTGTGAAGCCTTCTTCAAGGATTTGGGCCATTTAGTGAGGTTCAAACATAGAGTTTTGATGGATTTTGATGGTTCAACTTGTGCTAATCTTATGAAATCATAATCTATTGTTTCCCTCATCATTTCAAGTGTTTTAGGATCCTTATTTGCTGTAATTTTTACATGGTATCAGAGCCTAAAGGCTGAAATGAGCTAAATCCTTGGTTTGCATTCAATTTGATCACAATTTTTGATCTAAATCTTGTGTAGATTGGATCTTAGCATCTAGTATTGATTCTAGAACTCAAAGTGAGTCAAATACATTGGAGATTGGTGTTGTGTGACTTCATTTGCAGGTGTTTAGGTGTCTAAAACCATAGGCAAAGTTGAATTCAATTCACATTACCAAGATAGCAAGTTTTGCTTGCTCCAAGCATTGATTTCTAAGCGAGTTTTGGAGGTGATTTCATAGAGAAGGCTTTCTAGCATTCAAGGAGAGGGAAGATCAGAGTTTTGGGGAATCTTCAAGGCTGTTCTAAGGTGTAGTAGGCACCTCCTAAAGTGATTTAGGTTCAGTCCAACCATTGCTTGACTTATGCACCAAATTAGATCAATTTTTCATCATTTTTGATCATTTTTTGCTTGTGATTGGATAGTAGATTGTGTTGCATCCTCATTAAGTTCCATTTAGATCTTTTACAAGTGATTTTGGAAGTATATTAGGTTTCTGAAATTCACTCTTGATCAGATCATTTGGAAGCTTTAATGTTCTTTATAGAAAGAGGGGCAATTCTACTAGTATTGTCTACTTCAATCAAGCAAGTGCATTGTTTCTAGTATTCTATGATTTGATTTTGTTAGAGATCATTCTTAGATCTTTATAGGAAGTCTATTACTGATCTTTTCAGGTCCCTAAGAAGTGGGATAAGGTAGACCTTCAATCAAATCAATAGAAGTAACCTTCATTTGTGTCAAGTCCTTGATTAGGAGACTAGATGGCATCTATAAATGCATATCTTTTGGATACTAATGAAAGGCTCAACAAAACTAACTATTCCATATGGAAAGTTAGAATGGAAACTATCATGATCATGCAAGATCTGATGGAAATTGTAAATGGTAAGGAGGGTGAACCTATTCATCCTCAAGAAAAAGCCAAATACATCAAGAGGTGCAATGTTGCACTACATTGCATAAAAATGAATGTTGCAAATGAACTCTTAAGAGAGGTAGGAGATTGCACTTCAGATCAAGATGCTTGGGAGACTTTGCAAAAGGTCTATGAATCCAAGAACCAAACTAGAATGTTAGCTTTGAAGAATCAAATCTATAGAAGCTATCAAAAGAAAGGAGAGAGTGCACATACTTTTGTCCTAAGAGTAAAGGAATTGAACAAAGAGCTAGCCTTTATAGGTGACCCTATCAAGGATGAAGAGCTTGTTCAACTCATATTGAATGGACTAAGCTTTGAATTTGACAATTTGGTTCAGGGATATGGAATTATGGGTAAGCTACCCATACTTGAAGAACTCCAAGGCACACTCATGCCCGAGGAATCAAGAAGGAGCCAAATGCAAGAGA
The DNA here is from genome assembly GCA_029204225.1 of Diphasiastrum complanatum. Taxonomy (NCBI): domain Eukaryota; kingdom Viridiplantae; phylum Streptophyta; class Lycopodiopsida; order Lycopodiales; family Lycopodiaceae; genus Diphasiastrum; species Diphasiastrum complanatum. Next base: position 15,937,000 of record CM055101.1, on the reverse strand, counting down.
GGATGGATAGGCTTTCCATCCAAGGTGGAGATGACCAAGCTCTCTTCACCAAAGGCAAAGGCAAGTCCAAAGGCAAAGTATCAACATTCAAGAAGTCTACAAAGCTTGAGGATCAAGAAGGACCCTCAAAGGCATCTCCATCAATCACCAAAGTCAAGAAGGACAAATCAAAGGTGAAGTGCTACTATTGTAGCAAGATGGGGCATTATGCCTCGGAATGCTTCAAGAGGAAGCAAGATCAAAGCCAAGACAACATGAGCAAAGAGGAGGAGGAGGAGAGTTCACATGAGGACTCTCTCATGATGTCCATATTTTCTTCAACAAGCTTCAAAGGAGAAGATCCTTGGTGGATTGACTCGGGTGCTAGTTCACACATGACTAGTAAAAGGGAGTTTTTCTCTTCTCTCTTATCTTATGATGGACCTATAAAGTCTATCTATACAGCAAATGATGAAGCTTGTAAGATTGAAGGAGTTGGTAGCATTCCCCTTTGCTTAGGATCTTCCAAAAAGATCAACATAGAAGGTGTTTTGTACATTCCTACAATAACAAAGAATCTACTAAGTGTTGGCCAAATGGTAGACAATGGTTTCAATGTTGACTTTGCTTCAAATGAATGTTTCATCAAGAAGAAGGGTAAGATAGTGGCTAAGGGCACTAGACTTGGCAAACTTTATAAGCTGGATGCATTTGTGGATACTAATGTTGTCATGTTGGCCGAGAAGAGCAAGATATCTACCTTTACTTTATGGCACAAAAGACTTGGACATGTCAACTTGGGTTCCATGGAGGCTATGATCAAGGAGGAGTATGCTTTAGGCCTACCAAGGTCTATTGGGAAGGAAGACAAGGTTTGTGAAGCTTGTGCTATCCAAGGCACATAAGAAGGTGTTTCCTAACTCCATCACAAAGTCATCTCATCCTCTTGAACTCATACACTCGGATGTGCACATTGCTAGCACCAAATCTAATGGAGGTTCATCCATGTTTTTAACCTTCATTGATGACTACTCAAGATATTGTTGGGTGTTCTTACTTTCTTTCAAGTCTCAAGTATTTGATACTTTTGTAAAGTTCAAGTTGTTTGTGGAAAAGCATCATAATCATAGCATCAAGATTCTTAGAAGTGACAATGGTGGAGAATTCATCTCCAATGAGTTCAAGGCCTTTTGTGAGGAGGAAGGCATCAAGAAAGAGACTTCTTGTCCTTACACTCCTCAACAAAATGGAGTTGCTGAAAGAAGGAATAGAACATTATGTGAATGTTCTAAGGCTTTAAGATTAGATGCTTGTTTGTCCAAATCCTTTTGGGGTGCGTCTCTTGTATGTGCAAACTACTTGATGAATAGGGTGTCTTGCAAAGCAATTGAAGGCAAAACTCCTTATGAGATGTTGTATGGAAAGAAACCCAATCTTAATCACTTGAAAGTTTTTGGGTGTATATGTTATGTGCATGTGCCATTGGAAACAAGAACCAAGGAGGATCCATCTTCCACAAGAGGGATCATGCTTGGATATGCAAGCTCAAGCAAGGGCTACAAAGTCTATCTCCCATCCTTGAACAAATTTGTTGTTTCAAGGGATGTCATCTTTGATGAACATCATATGCATATGCTTGAAGAAGGCTCAAGTGCTCCAACAATCAAGAAGAAGATGGCCGAGGAGCAAGATCTTGGTTTTGAGGAGGAGCTCATGGAGGAGCAAGCACCAAACCCACCTATCACACCAAGGAGATCTTCAAGGGAAAAAGTGGAGCCATCAAGGCTCACATATCAAGGCAAAGGACAGCAAGTTGAGGGTATCTCATCCACTTCTTATGCTTTATCTAGTTTTGAAGAACCGTCTAATGTTGAAGATGCATTGAACTCCAAAGAATGGTATAAAGCTATGTTGGATGAGTATGATGCCTTGATTGAGAATGAAACTTGGTTGCTTGTTGAGAGACCTCAAAGGAATGTAATAGGATGCAAGTGGGTCTTCAAGCTTAAGTTGAATGCAAATGGGAGTGTTAACAAACATAAAGCAAGATTAGTTGCAAAAGGTTATGCTCAAGAGAGAGGGATAGACTATGAGGAAACTTTTGCACCCGTGGCCAAGATGGTCACAATAAGACTAATCATTGCACTTGCATCACATTTTGGATGGATTCTATGTCAAATGGATGTCTCTAATGCTTTCTTGAATGGTTTTTTGGAAGAGGATATCTATATGGAGCAGCCACAAGGGTTCATCAAGCATGGAATGGAGAACAAAGTATGCCATCTCCGAAGAAGCATCTATGGCTTGAAGCAAGCCTCGAGATCTTGGAATTCAAGACTACATTGCTATCTTATTTCACTTTCTTTTGTTCAAAGTGAATATGATCCCACTCTTTACATTAAGTTTGATGATGTTGGTATTGTACTTTTACTCATTTATGTAGATGACATCATCATTAGTGGAAATAGTGTTGATGGTATTGAAAAAATCAAGATAGATCTATCCTTAGAGTTCAAGATGGTAGATCTAGGGTGTCTTCACTTCATCTTAGGCATAGAAGTACTTAGAGGGTCTGATTTTATCTTTATAAGTCAAGTAAACTATGCTCAAAGTCTTTTGAAGAAGTTTAAGATGGAAGTATGCAAAAGTGTTGACACACCAATGGAGCAAGATGTAAAAGTGCCAAATGAAGATGATGAAAGATCCTTCATGGACATCACTTTGTTTATGCAAATTATAGGTTCCTTAATGTGGATCACTATAACTAGACCAGATCTTAGCTTTAGTGTATGTAGGTTGAGCCAATCCATGCAAAAGCCATTGAATATCCATTGGAAAAAGGCTAAGAGGATTCTAAGATACATCTCGGGTACATTGGATTTTGGGATTCTATATAGAGGAGATGTGATTAACCTTCATGCATTTAGTGATTCAGATTTTGCAGGGGACAAGAGGGATAGGAAATCAACAAGTGCCTATTCAACTTTCATAGGAGAAGGTGTGGTTTCATGGCTTTCAAAAAAGCAAGAAACTATATCTCTATCTTCAACCGAGGCCGAGTACAAAGCTTTGACAACCACTACAAAGGAGGTACTTTGGATCAAGAGATTATTGGTGGAACTAAAGATCATGGATTCAGAGGAGGCACCAATCATCTACAATGACAATATATCAGCCCAACACCTTGCATCTAACCCAATCTTCCATGCAAGATCTAAGCACATTGAGATATGCCATCACTTTGTGAGAGAAATGGTGCAAGCCAAGGAGATTGCTTTGGAGCATGTTCCAAGCAACGAATGTGTAGCTGATCTACTTACTAAACCACTTCAAAAGACACCTTTTATGAAGTTCAGATCATCACTTGGAGTGATTAGTAAAGCAATGATTGAACCAAGCTAGATAGTGAGGAGGAGTGTTAAAAATTCACAATTCTAGCTTGACTAGTTTTGGTCATATGACTTGGAAATAGTTAGATGGTCATGATGTGTCTTGTCACACGTGCCAAATAGCATAGGATTCCATTCATAAGGATGTTCTCAAGTAGACCTAAGTGTTAGAACCTTTGGAATGAGTCCAAATTATGCTTAGATACAAGAGAGAAAAAATAGGAGCTATTTTTGGTAGTTTTTGCATTGTTGAGGGATTTCCAAGATTCCAACCCTAACTTGGTAGGGATGAAAGATCCACCAAAATTAGCATTAGGGATAAGTTTAGGGCTACTCATACCTGCCCAAAACCGTCATGGATCATGTATATATAGGTGATGATATCTCACCAAAATCAATCAAGCAATTTCATGATTTTTCTCTCATAATGGTGCAATTGCTCTCTATGTTCATAATTGTTTGAGTATTTGTGATTACTAATGATTATAGGATTGAATGTAGGTCTGGTGTACAGTACTCAGACTGTGGGAGGCCGTACTTTCACACGTGTGAAGCCTTCTTCAAGGATTTGGGCCATTTAGTGAGGTTCAAGCATAGATTTTTGATGGATTTTGATGGTTCAACTTGTGCTAATCTTATGAAATCATATTCTATTGTTTCCCTCATCATTTCAAGTGTTTTAGGATCCTTATTTGCTGTAATTTTTACACTCCAAAAGACCATCAGACATGTTTTAAATGGCTAGAGAGACAAGTTTGCATAATTGCATGAAACTTGTACAAAAATAGCATGATTTTTAGTGGAACAAACTATCAAGTTTGGAAGGACAAGATAAAGATGTCACTTGAAAGGAGGCGGCCTGTGGGGCCTAGTCTGTAGGTAGTACACAATTCCTTATACTCCTCGGCACAATGGTGTTGTAGAACATAAGAACATAGTGATTTTAGATGCAGTTAGGTTTCTGATAGCTCAATCATGACTGTCAATAAACTTTTGGAGTGAAGTTGTGACTATGTCAGTCTACCTTCAAAACAAAACGTTAACACCTATTATAAAAAACAGAATTTGTAGAAGAATTTGAGAGCTATTAAGAAGCTATGGAGAGCATTGAGAGTGATCTAGCAAGATGATGAAATAAACTTGATGCATGGGACCAAAGTGTAGGTTTTGACAATTCCACTTGAAAGAAGAATAGCTATCAATAATAGTAAAATCTCTTATGTGGGATAAGTCTCATCAATTTCATTCAATTAGCAAATGATTTGTGGGGTTGTAGTAGATCTTATTCTATGTGAATTTGATTCCTATTTTACACACTAGTGAAACTATATCATCTTTTATCAAAATCCTACACCACTGTACACAATGAGATTTATTATTGACGTGATTTAAATTTAAATTGAGTCACTCTCCCTTACCTTTATTAGTTGATCTTATTAGTGTGGGGTAGAAAGTGTGGGAATAATTTCACTTTTGAAATTCATTTAAGTGGAGCTCTTGAGTCTTCTTTTCATGTTTTATTTCACATTTACTATGAAGAATAATTAATTCTAACTTGACTATTTGGAGGCCTATACTTTGAGGGTGAGTTAGTTGCTCATATGAAATGTGAAGTCTATGCAAAATCTAGCTTGATTATTTTACAATTTCTTGTACATATGTAAATCACACGTGTGTGGAGCATGTTCCCATGCGCGAGTAGTAGGCCTAGTTGCATTAGTTAATTCATGTCATAAAATAGCTTGTTTCTTGAAGCTATGTGAAACTAGCCAAAGGCTAGTCATGTAGAAGCATGCCAAGTGTCATCATGAGGATGGACCTCAAACTCCTCAGGACTTGCAAATCAAATGCATGATTAGGCATAGGCAAAAAGACATCCATCTTGAGTCCTATGAGATGTGGACACATGTCCTAGATTGTAGAGATGCAAATTGGCAAGTAATCCAATCACATTGACTTTCGAGGTCCAATCAAATTGAGAGGTGCAAATAATCATGTTTAAAGGTCCACACATGCTTTTTTGAGTAGGAACTCAAGCTACCACTATATGGATGTGAATTGTACTTTGAACACTTTTTAGAGATAGAATGGTTGTGTGTCAAATCTCTCGTAGTTTCTCTCTCTACCTGAGGGCTCTTGTTGTTTCTCTCCCTATCCAAGAGTAGGATGTTTCCTCAATCTAAATTCTTGAGTAACACTTATTTTTTTCATGAATATGCATGAAACTTGCTTGTCTTTGATGAATGATTACTTTTTGTGTACAAGAGCTCTTGCCAAGATCCAAATCTTGTTTAATAGCTCACTAAAATCCGAGTTGATCACGAGGGATTTGATAATGTGCAAACTTTCATGCATGTAGGTCGTGATAGATCTATTCAAGGTCCTTAAATGAATTTTTAACATGAACTTTTCCACACTTTTAACATGTGTATAAACATCTAGGGAGGCACAAAGCCTTATATATTATTGGCGTAATAGGTTGGAAAAATGTGGACTCTTGAAACTAGTCAAGATTTTCTCATTACCATTGATCTTGATCAAGGTGACTAAGTGGATAAGCTTAAGGAATGCATGGCCAAGATTCATAAGGAAAAATGACATTTATCTAAACTTATATAAATAGTAGATCATTGTACATTTTTTTCATTGCAAATTGGAGAGCTTTCTCTATCGTATCTCTATCTCTCTTTTTGTGAGATTGAGCTAGATTGTGGATGTTATGATGATCTATACACATGTAGAGCTTATGGACCAACTCGGCCTACTTCAAAATGATTATAAATTATATCTAATTCTTTTCTCAATTTTCAACTTACGGTTATTTCATTCATGTTGATTCTTTCATCTTTTCATGCTATATTGCAAGGGCTCTTGCCTAACAATGTGTAGCATTGTTTGTGTTATCACTCAGTTCATAGATCAATCAAACTAATGATTTATTTTCATTCTTTTTTAATATGGTATCAAAGTTTAGGGTTGAACATATAGCATATTTGGATCAAGTTTAGATGGCGCTAGTGCTCTAGCCTCTCATTGGTGTCCAAGTTTGATGTCTTGCACACATTTGGGAGCAAGAAATCTTGGAGATCCAAATTGTATGTAAATTATATGATTTTTGGAGGAAGAGCTCTCTCATTGTAAATATGGTTTTTGGAGAGTTGATTACAATTTTGGAGTGTTCATCTTCTATTATCTCTACCCAAGAGCTAGCCTCTCTTTCTCTTTCTAACAAAAGAAAGGGCTCTCTCTCACTCTTTGTACATGTTTGAGACTTAGTTTTTCCCATGCTAAGTGTTTGGTTTGAGTGAGAAAGTGTGGATGATCATTAATGAATGCTTTTGTGCTCTTGTCTTGAAAATTGTCTAGGGAGATTGCTTGTACAATCAAGTGATAGTTTCATGTACAATCACACCCACCGTAGAAGATCAAACACATTGCTTTGTGTGTCCTCACAAGTGTGAAAAAGTACACATGGTAGTGATGAAATGCATCTATTATCAAGATTTGAGAGTGAAAATCAAGGCTATGAGGGTGGTAGAGGATCTTGACTAGCTTTCAAGATTTTTTGGCATCAAGAGAGGCCCAATCATAATTATTTGGATTTGAAAAGTACAGTATAGACTACTATGCTCAGAGCACATGTGGGATACTCCCACTTTAAGGATTCATTGTGTTCTATGTGGTGATATTAAAGTGTGCAAGTAAGTACTTGTTGGAGAGCTATTTGGGTTTAGGTGCAAGAGATCTCATGTGAATTGGTTCACTATAGATCAAGTTATTGGAATTTGTTTGGAGGTGGGCGCCCAACTTGGTGAATTTTGCTAAAGAGCACCAAATATTTGTGGTTATATAAAAAGAACTCAAGCTTTGCATGTCAATCTAGGTTTTGAGAGTTCTAGATGAGATTTTTAGATCCTAGTCACTTTGTTTCACTCCAACTCATAGTTCTTGAGTGTTTTTTTTTACTTGAAATAGAGTCATAAAGGTGTGTGAAATTCATGTGTAGTGTATAATCCAAATTTTCCTGGGGTTCCTTCATTTGTGAAGGCAAAATCTAGTAACTCAAGTTGAATAACATTGGTGGAGAGATTGATCTCTCCTTTGTGATCAAGATCTTGCTAAGTGGACTTAGTTCTTTGAAACACACATATTAGTGAGAGAGAAGAATCGCATTTTTTGATATTTCAAATCCACCTAATGATGGTGGATGGATTGAATGTTTCAAGCTTGATGTGAGAAATTGCTTGAAAAAACAAGATTTTGAGAGCTAGTTTGGATATAGTTTGCAATCAAGTTGATTTTGAGATCAAAATGGATCAAAATCTTGATGTATTGATCCATGCTGAGTACTATATGGACTGAGATTCTCAGGCATGTGTGAGATCACCAAAATTTGAATGGTTGGTGTTTCTCCAAGGTAGATCCAAATCTAGTATATGATTGCTTGTTGGAAAGCTAGTGAAGTCTAGTTTGTGATGCAATTGGATTTCTCATGTCTAGCTAAATCATCAAAAATTCATAATTTTGCATTGTCAATCTAGTTTGTGTGCAATCACATGAGATTTTGGTGCAATAGCCACATAGTTTCTTTAAGTTTTCTTGGAGTCCTTGAGTCTTTTCAAGTGTTTTTGAAGCTCGTGGAGGGAGTTGGCTCAAAGTCCCAGTCCAATTAGTGTTGGAATAAACAAGTAATCTCAGAGCATCCACTGAATTTTTATTATGACACAAAGCATAGTGCTTAGTGGCTTGAATGTATCTTAATACTCTTAGCAGGGCTTTCAAGTGAGGTAGGCCGGGATTTGACATAAATTGTGCCAATGTGCTAACTGCATAAGCAAGATGTCGTGTGCAGACCATGGCATATATGATCGATCCAACTATCTACTGACATGGCTATTTGCACATTCATGCTTCTCTGCTTCGGTTGTCGCGGGCACATGTCCTTCAATAATTTGAATTATGAATCCATAGGTGAGTCTATCGACTTGTAGTTTTCCATGCCATACCTGTAGAGTACATTGGTTAGATACATTTCTTGCCTTATCATGATACTTCTGTTTGTTTTCTCTCTAGTTATCTCGATCTCCAGAAGGTAGTGCACAGGGTCCGATTCAGTCATTTCGAATCCCTTTGACAATAGCGACTTTGTCTATTAAGCTTCATTCTATGAATAGAAATCACTACAACCATTCTGTGTGACAACTTGAGCTGTATTTCATTGTCACTGAATCCCAGATTTCATGGCAAATCCAAGCACATAGAAATCCAGTATCATTTTTTTAGTAGAGACTGTTTCTCCCCAATCTAAGTCGGAGTAGCCTCACAGGACGAGTGGGTTGTTAGCATTTCCATCATAACATAAAATTTGATCTAAACTTCCCTGAATGTATCTCATCACTCTCTTTAATGCTTTCCAATGAGAGATCCTAGGATTAGACATGAATTGACTTAACGTGCTAACAATGTATGCTAAATCTGGTCTAGTACACAACATTGCATACATCAAAGATCCTATTAGTGAATGATAAGGGTACTTCGCTATGTCGAGTACTTCACTATCAGAATCAACACAAGTAGGTTTAGTCAATACTATACTTGGATCCATTGGAGTATCAATTGGTTTGCAATCAGACATATGAAATTTTTCTAAAATGCCTTTTAGATATGTTTGCTGGCTAAGATAGATCTTCTTCTAAAGTCTATTTCTAGTAATGTAAATTCCTGCAAAGAATGAACAGCTCCTAAATCAGTCATGTCAAATTCCTTTGACATATCACTCTTAGTAGTGTGCATAAGAGAAGTGTCATTAGACAAAATAAACGCACCATCTATGTAAAGAGCTATGTGAACTGATTTGGTGCCTATATGCTTTGAATAAACATTATAGTCAACTGAATTATTGCAAATCCCAATTGAATGAGATAAGAGTTGATTCTATCGACCCATGCTCTTGCGGCCTGTTTCAGACCGTAGATTGCTTTGTGCAGCTTGCACACTTTGTGCTCTTGGCCTTTGACTTTGAATCCTTCTGGTTGGAAGGTATATAGCTCTTCCTCGACGTTGTTGTTGAGAAATGTTGTCTTGACATCCATTTGGTGCATTTCGAGGTCTTCCGTGGCTGCTGACACAATCAGAGTCCAGATTGACTGTATCTTGACAATGGGACTGAAAATTTCTTGATAATCCACTCCTTGGAATTGAGTGAATCCTTTAGCCACCAACCGTGCTTTCCATTTAGTAATGGAACCATTAGAGTTGATCTTCTTCTTGAAGATTCACTTGTAACTCTCTTGTGAGTGGAGAAGTCGACCAGTGTCTAGGTCTGGTTCATCAAAAGTGAGTTGTACTCGTCTTCCATAGCTTTTTGCCACTTCACAACATCCTTGGAGTTAATTGCTTTGGCTAGGGTCTCCAGTTCTTTTGATGAAGTCCAGAATGATTGAGGTGTATACCTCTTAGGAACTGTCCGAGTCCGTGAGGATATGCGGACGTTTGGTTGACCAAGATGCAGTTAGGACTAAGTAGAATATTGTGTTACTGTACTGTGGGTCCTATCAGTGGATAAGGACTAGTTGGTTTTGCCATGAGGTGAGTCGACGGGACACACGTCCCGTCAATGGCAACCTGGGCCATGCATGGGTTGCCTTAGAGAAGAACTATATGTACACTGTATTTTCGTTTTGAGAAATAGAGTAGCTACGTGAGCTTGGTGTGGAGAGTGCTTTCTGTCTGTGTTACTGTGTAGTATGATCTGTGTTCCTGTTCGAAGCAAATTCTAAGTTGGTATTAGATCCGTACAGGGAGTGTACACAATACAACATCGTTGTTGAAGAGAGCTTTGGAAGAAGAGTCTTCTGAGAGTTCGGGGTTTACGGCGGGTTGAAAGCGGAAAGAAAAGCACTGGTGCACAACTTCTAGCATACAAAGGCTTGCTAAGCTTGAAACTGTGTGGGGATTCAGAGACAGGACTTGTTAGTTGAATCTAAAGAGCGGAGAGACGGAATTCTAAAAATTCTATAATGAAGCTGTTTGGGGTTTCGATTTGGTGTGCATTCAATTGGACACCGATTGAAGAATGATTTGAAGCAATGGATTGTCTGCTATAGGGCGACCTCAATTAGGTGTGCAGCTACAAGCTGAAGCTCAATGTAAGACTGAGTGAAGCCCAAGAATGCTCTTTTCTCACAAGGCTGGGGTTTGGAGACAGAAAAGAGTAAATCTTACTTCTTAAAAGGCCTTTTTTGAATATGTGAAATGGCACAAATGGGCGTCCTGCTACTGCTAACAAACTGCCAAAAGGCCGTGGTTTGTCGCACGCCAGAGAAAGCGCTGGTTTGATTGTTGCAGCTTAAAACCCTTGGATGATTTTTGCTTGTATGGTGATGCTGAAGATCATCTAGACTATCTAGAAAAATGTTTTCAGTAGTGTTACGAGTTCAGGATAAATGCACTTTCTGTGTGAGACACGGAGTTTTGCTAGAGCAGACTCAAAAGAAGGGTTGTCAGTTGATCCAGCAAAGATCGAGGTAATTAAGAATATGCGGGTTCCAAAGTTCCTAAAGGAGATGCAAACCTTTTTGGAAATGACAGGTTATCATCGCCGTTATATTTACGCATATTCGGACAGAACCCATGTGCTATATGAGGTTTTGAAAAAAAGAGCGGTGTACAAATTTACTATCAAACGCTATAAAGCATTTAAAGATTTAGTTAATGCATTGGTTATTGCGCCCATTTTTCAGCCGCCAGATTGGAACAAATCGTTCCATGTGCATTGTGATGCTTTGCAAGTAGCAGTTGGTTGTGTGTTAGAACAACCGGGGGAAGAGAAAGATTATGATCATCCAGTGTATTACGCAAGCAAGCAGCTAACGCCAGCGAAATTTATTCAACTACGGAACGAGAGGTGTTGATAATAAATTTATCGTTTATATGGATCATCAACTGCTGCTTTACCTTATACATAAACTTGTGATTGCGGGTAGGATCACGTGTTGGATTATTCTGTTCCAAGAATTTGAGTTTGAAGTGCGAATTCGGCCTGGATGAGTGCATACTGTAGCCGATCAATTGTCTCGTATTGAAATGGGCAATGAGGAAGAAGATGAAATGCCTGATGCGCAGTTGTTTGTGTTTGAATTGGTGGGTGATTCCTGGTACACCGATCTGGTTTGTTTTTTGATGCATGAGACTTTTCTGGACCATTTTAAAAAATCTCAACGTTGTCAATTGATTTGGCGATCTAGAGTTTTTCAGGTGATTGAAGGTCAATTTATAGACGTGGTCATGATCAAGTCCTGCGCTGTTGTCTACAATCAAAAGACATTCGAGTGATTATGGATGAAGCCCATTCTGGTGGTGCGAGGGGGCACTTTGCTTCAGAAATTACGGTGAGAAAGATATTATAGGTGGGGTTTTGGTGGCCTACCCTTTGGAAGGACACTATTGCATTTTGTCGGAACTGTGATGCGTGCCAACGACAAGGACAACCGATACCTACAATGGATTATCCACTGGTACCATCACAACCTATAGAACCATTTCAACGTTGGGGATTGGATTTTATTGGAAAACTAGAACCGCAATCGTTGAAGCAAAAGCGTTGCAGGATAACGCCGCCAAATCAACTGCCAATTCATATTCAACAGTATTCTATCACGGTTTGGATGCCCGTTGGAAATCGTGTCTGATAGGGGACCGCATTTTGTGACTGATACGATAAAGGAAATGACATACTTGTTTCGTGTTCTCCATAAAATGTCCACTTCTTATTACCCGTGCGGGAATGGTCAGGCTGAGGCAACTAATAAGATGTTGAAAGCTATTATCGCTAAACAAGTGCTAGAAAAAGGAGAATCTTGGCATGAGTTTTTACAACCAACGTTGTGGGCTTACCGCATAACCTATAAGATATCTACGGGTTGTACACCATTCCAATTAGTCTATGGAACGAACACAATCATGCCATATGAATTCATTTTACCAACTCTGCTCATTCAAGCTACGTATGATTTGGCCCATGATAAGTCTATGCGTGACCGGTTAATTGCATTGGAGAAGTTGGAAGAACGTAGAGGCTATGAATACTGGGTGAACTGGGTGATTAAACAACAATAGGCCCTATGGTTCAACAAGCACATACATGAGTGAGACCTTAAGAAGGGTGATCTAGTGCTGTATTATCCAGGGAGTATCACAAACACATTAAAATCAAAGAACCAGCATTGGGAAATCTGCTACTATCAAATACGTTATCTTATGTTTTTCAAACTAATTTGTAGTTCTGTAATGAATAGATAGAATGATTTGCTTTTTGGAAAAGCATTTTGGGTTGTAGTACTCTGACTGCTACTTAATGCCCGTTTTGTGTTTGGCTGTTGTAACTTACTGTTGGTTGAGGGTTGATTCTAGTGTATACATCTTCAAACTGTCATAGATTTGATTTGTTCTATTGTAATGATTAGATAAAGTTGTCAGCTGTATCGCAATGCATTTTGGGCTATAAGATTACTATGACCAAAATGCTTACTGGCTTTGTTTCACAAAATTATTGATATTGTTGAATGCATTATCTAGCTGATTTGCACTCTTATGTTTAGATAGTCAGCTATACGACAACCACAATGGATTGTAATAATTTTGCTGTAAGTAAAAGGCTTGTTGGAGATAGAACCTTGCTTTACTATACATGATTACTTCAAAACATTTGGTAAAAAACCCATTTTTGAAGGCTCGTTCCTTTGCTCGTCTTATAAGCATAGTCTCATTTTTTTAGGACTTTCTCAAGAGGAAGTTGAAACTATCACACACTATTATCTTCTTCTCTATTTAAACCTAATGATGTCTCTTAGACAAACATGTCCGATATAACTTTTGAAGACCTATTATGACATACGCAATTGAAGGTGTGGATGTTTTGCGATTTTGATGTGATCGCCCCCATTCCCCCTGATATGTGTAATATAATTGGTGATATTGAGGGTGATGTAAAACTAATCAAGGAGTCCAAAAAGTTTTCTATGGACAAACATTATTTTTTTGATAGCCACTTAAGACTCCCATACATTTTTGGTACTGACCATTTTGACCCTATAGATGTTCGTCACCACATGGAATCCTTTTGAGGGTTAGAATGTGCTAGGGAGGGTTCAGAGAAAATAAAAAAAAAGTACTTGGATGAAGCATGAAACTTTTTAAGATCTTACATCAAGTGTGATTGCGTTTGAAAAAATATAGAATGGAATGGCCAAATTCGTTGGTTTGACTATGCCATCTGTTTATCCTCAATAATCTTGATAACCTTGTTGCTAGAAACAATATAAAAGTTAACTTTTTCATTATGATTAATTGGCTTTTAAATAAAACAAAAAATATAGCTACGACTCCTTTGGTCTTTGTATTTTGAACTCCCTAATTCTAGTAGAAGTTATAAAAAAGCTAATACACACCTATGACTTTCCTACAAAAAGTCAAATGACGACACCCTTTGCTCAAACTCTTTGGTGGGGGAGCCTCTTTTAGGAGAAGAGGGGTTAGAAAGGGTAATGGGCGTAATCTTTCTCTATTTTTGTGACAAATATTGCCAAGTAGGAGAGAAAAAGGAAGAAACACGTAGAATCAAAATTGATTTCGATCCTGGCCTAGGTCGAATGGATCGAATTGGCTATTTGATCAAGCACCTATATCGATTCGGCATCGATCTCGACCCAGCACCTATATCGATCTCGACCCAGCACCTATATCGATCCAACATCGATTTCGATCTGGCATTGATTTCAACCCAACACTTATTTCAAACCAAAACCTATTTCAATATTGTCAATCGTTCAAACCCAAGTCACAATCAAAGGACGATGTTGACAGTTTCTCTACAATGTACATTCTGATTGATATCTACAATGACTGCTATCTAATATAGGACGGATCAAGTAGAACTAGTGAACATGCATAATCATATCTTCTTGTACTTAATTGTTGATCTACAATGATCATTAAAACATAATATATCATTAGGTAGATCATCAATCAATCAAGCGTGAAACAATCTTGAAATGTGAGCACAATCAATATAACCATTGGTGATATGTGTTGGGCCAAGAGCCAATGTAACCATTAATGTTGTAATTTGAAATGTAACTATGTTTGGAGGTTGTGGATTGTAAATTGGTTATTATGAAGTGAATAGGCACAATTAGTTAGACGTATAAAGTAGGGGACGTCACTGTAAAGTAGGGTGATAGGTCAAGTCACATTCAAGTAGAAGTTGAACAGACAGTAAGCGATCGTAGGAGTGATGATTGCGGTCTCCAACGAGAAGTCGAATAGACCGTAAATAACCATAGAAATGACGATTACGGTATTAAACGGGAAACTGAAACGACCACTTACGGTCATTATGAAGGATGGTGATATGGGATTGCGGTACCTTCACAGGAACATAAATAGGGCATCTGAAGCCGGATGGGGGGCTTTTGGATATTCTATTGTCGAGGTAGTAGTATGTTCAAGAGACGAAGGGTGAGAGCCGAGTTATTGTTAATGTTTGGTGTTCAGTCTTCATGTGAGTTGCAGGCAACAAGAGGATGTTACCTTGCCTAAGACCTTTCAAGCGACTAACATGTGGGCGTGGGTACTGTGCATTGACTAGAACTCTTGTAATTGACTGTTGTGTTGTTATATAGTAGGAGTTGTGATCATGGTTGTTAAATACTTGCACAAATTTGGTTTAATCATATGTATGGACAGTAGTTTACATTAAGTTTTTCCTCGGTTAATTTGGAATAATGCTGTTGGGGAGTACATTTGGATTTCATTAGTGGTTTTAGAATAAGTCGTGAATGTTACTATGTAATACCCGGACGTATTGGGTTGGGGTATAATTGGTTAAATGGCAATCAACTTAAGGAGAGGATCTCAAAAATGAATTCCTATTAGTTTAGGGGGTTCCGTTGTCGTAATTAGGAACATGCGGTCAAGGGATAAAAACACACCCGTAACACCTTTTTGGTTCCATTGTCGGGACGTATTCTTTGTGGTAGCATATTCTAGAAGGAAAAAAAATTGAATTGTGGGTGGAATTAGCAGAGGAGGAAGTAGAGTTACCTCCAATGTCTATGGGTGCTAGTTGCTCGGATTTGTGAAAAACTACAATCCTACACGGGATGGAGGCCATCTCAATAGGACGGACTTGGGCAGCTATATTTTAGTGTCTTAAAGGTAAGAAGCATGATGACCCTGACATGCATATTCACCAATTCATGGCAGTTTGTTAGGCGAATCGTGAAATGGAAGATATTTGAAAATTGGAATTATTTCCAACCACGTTGAAAGAAAATGCTTTACAGTGGTATTCACAGTATGGGTTGCAAGAGTTTCTTGGATGATTTCCCTTGAATTAGCACCAAAAAACTCATCAAAAAGCTTCACTATGAAATTCTTTGGATCTAATGAAAATTGAGGATTACTTGTAGGTACAGAAGTGTCCACACGTGCGAATAGTATGAAGCCTGACCTTGACCAAGTTTGGTCCCCAAATTCTTACTCCTCCTATCAATTTCAAGTCGGCCCTCCAATTCTAGCGTTTAGCACCAAAATTTTGCTATTTAGATTGAACAATTGATCAATGATTACCTCTTGTACCTCGCTCTGATACCATGTTGAAGTACAGTATTTTGGACCTTACTTGAGCCTATTAATGACTCCCAAGAGTGATCGATTATCTCTCAAATGCAAAACTAGATGTCAAATACTTGATCTAGATTAGCAATTCTACACACATGGTAAATAGTATGTACAAAAGGACTTCCTTCCACACGAGTTAGGGGAAAATCTAGCATGTAATTTTTTTCCTGATTGCGAACCAAACTCCACACACGCCATCCTCAGCACTCATAACCACATGTTCCACTCTCATTTTCACATGATCCACCTCCATTCAGTTAAAATCCAGCATTTTTTTTTTTTGAGTCTTTTTCTTCTTTTCCTAAGCTTTTTTCTCCTTTTTCATCCCCAGACATTACGACAATATCCCCAGTTCTTACCCTATCTCTCCAAAGCCCTAACTCAACCCATCATCATCACGACATCTTCCACCAACCTTGATAATCAACCATCTAGCCCTTTCGACAAAACTGACACCACCCAAGTCATTCAATGCGAAATCTCTACCTCCACCCACATTTGGGACCTACCTACGGAATCTCAGATCACACCTCGGGTCCAAACCGCGCAACCTCTCCTCGAAGCAATGGGCATTTACCTAATGCCTGTTACTTGCACCCTCAACATGGAATTCATCGTCATGGCCTACACCACGTGGGATGAAGATAAACACCGCTTTTATGTCCGATACAATGGTACCATGCACCGCGTGCGTGTGAACACCGCCTCCCTAGCTACCATAGGAATTCTTTCCGGTGATAAACCAAAGCCCTCACATTGCCTCCCTGGCTACCATAGGAATTCTTTCCAGTGCTAGACCAAAGCCCTCACACCGCCGTGCTCCTAAACTCATACGACCCTACCTAGACTCCTCAAAATCTATTCAACAGACGAACGATGAATATCTGATCACTGCCATCAACGACCTCGTTTTCCAAGCTGCCGCTCATCTCATGAACAATTTCCTAGCCGTTGGAAGTTTACGGAAGGACCGCATTCCATCCCTCCTCCTTAGTGAATTTGTGGAGTCCCACAAGGAATTTCCTAGCGACACAGTTTGTGCCATATGACTAGCACACCTTCATTATCTCCGAGTTGAAGAGAGCCCTAAAACCCAACGTGCGCAAACGATTTGTTGTAGGGCCCCTTCTCTTCACCCTCACTGTTACCCTCTTTGAACAGAAAGTTCGGGGTTTTCAACGTTCTGATGTCCTCTATCTGATGGGGCAAGGGAGATGAACGGAGAAGAGAGCAGGAATATTGTGGAATAGCTCTCCCATTCTAATCAGCTACTAAATGCAAAAATAGTCTAATAGACAGCTTATGCTAAATGTAATCACAGCTTTAAGTGTTCTAATTGCCCAACAAGATCTTAAAAAATTAATTCATACTCTGAAACAAGAGTACAGTCCACCGAAGAGATTAGAGATGGTTTGTATGTGGTACTACTGAAATCAGATATAACGTGAAGTATAGTTCTGAAATAAATGGAAGAGCAGTATGATATCGCGAGTTCATCAGGCATCAAAGACAGCCATCGTTTGATCAGAAACTGAGGAGTCGTAGACGTCCGTGTTTTGATCAGAGTGAGTAAACAAGCGTGATCAAACAGTAATGAAAGTGCATTCAATCACAACAAGCATTCATCTACGTTGTACATAGATAAAAGAAAGCTGCTGCTATATTACACTAAAGCACAATACAAAATGGCAATTACAACAAAAAATGACGGCGTAATTGGGATGCTCAAATAATATGTCTCATGGATGGAGCAACCAGTAATCTGTGCTTGGATGATTTATTAATTACATTCAATGCTTGTCACCTAATTAGGAAAGCCGTTGTACTGGGAAGTATATGGCTTTTGTGATGATTGTACATAGTGTATACGGTCAATAAGTTAGCATCATTGACGCAGGACGAGGACGTCACTGATTCTCTCACTTCGCATTTTACGTGAAGTGGTTTTCTCTCATTTACACTGAGGAGAGAGAGAGAGAGCACTAGCACTGCACTAGAAGTATACATAAAAACTAGAGTGTGAGCGGGCTTAAGGAGAGCAACCATGGCAATAACAGCAGGACGAGCAGAATTATTAGGTCTAAGAAGAGCGGCAGCCATGGCAATAACAACAACAACAACAACAGGACGAGGAGAATTATTAGGATTGTGTTTCAACCCCAACGATCGTCGTCCTCGTCGTCGCAGCCCCTTCGTCTTATTCCTCCCTTCTCATCAATCTCAACTCACCCGCCCCATCATCATCAGATTCACAAATGAATACGCAATCTCATCTTCTTCTACTTCTCTTCTTCCTCCTTCTCCCAGAGGTCGTCCTCGGATGGTAATGACCAGAAAGGAGGCACTACCATTTCAAGAACAGGAGCCATTCGCTTTTTCAGCACTTCAAGGCTCAGGTATGCTTATATTTCTGTCATACTCTTTCTGATTTGCCAGCATTCCCTGGCTGAGAGGGCAGATGAATTTGCAGAGATGTTTGAAGCTACTTCGACAATCCTTAATAATGTTTACCAAAGTTCTGATGCATTCTGGTTTAGGGCATGCAGGCAGACTAGTTAGAATGGAAGAGCTCTGGCAGGAGTTTTTCTCAGATCCATCGCAGTGGTGGGACAACAGACTTACTAAGGTGTGGCTTTTGGACTTATTTCATGCTGCACTTGCTTTGGCTAATCACCTGTGACATGAAAAGTTTTTAATGCTGCTATGATATTATGTGTATGAGGCCGATTGGGTTTTGTCGGTCGTTTTCCTTAAGTTGAAGCTATGTCTGTGATCTGTATAATGTTATGCAGATAAGTCCAAAGTACCCGGACTTTAAACATAAGATTACACGTGAGGGCCTACGGGTTGATGGTTGGTTGAATCCCTCCTGGGTAAAAGAAAAGATAGCTTCTATGGCATTGGGTCATAAACAATCTGGTGATGGATTGAGATCACGGTATGGCTTTAATC
The DNA here is from genome assembly GCA_029204225.1 of Diphasiastrum complanatum. NCBI lineage: Eukaryota > Viridiplantae > Streptophyta > Lycopodiopsida > Lycopodiales > Lycopodiaceae > Diphasiastrum > Diphasiastrum complanatum. The sequence continues at coordinate 15,917,999 of CM055101.1, read as the reverse complement.
TGAGTGTGGAATGTGCAGCTCTAGCTCCGGGTCTGAGGCTACAACTTGTCCTCCTTTTTCTTGGTCTTTCAATATTGACACTCGTTCGTATTTCTTTATGATCATTATATGAATAATGCAGGGTGCCCGACTCCTTTTGCAATGGTGATAAGGTGAACAAACTCTGCCAGGAGGGCGGTTGAAAGAGGCCATACATTATGGTGGGGCTTATGGTCCAGCAAAGTACTAAAGCTCCAATTGGTGCCTATGTTTGCCTTTTGAAGGTTTGTTCCAGAAGGAAAGCCCTGGCGGAAGGCAGCAAGTGCATGCCCTTATGGTCCAAAGTTGTACTTGATTCAAATATTTTGCTAGCAAGCACCCTTTTCACATGTACTCAAGTGCGGTAGTGTGCTGGATGCACACAAAGAATTCAGCAACATGCCTCAACACAATGTGTATTCGTGGACTGCTATCATCTCAGCCTATGCTGATAGGCGGACAAGGTGAGCAGGCTATTAATCTATTTCAGCAATTGCAAGAGGACAGGCTTAGCACCAGACAAGTTGTGTTCGTTGTTGTCCTAAAAGCATGTGCCAGGCTAGCAGCCCTGGAACAAGGCAAACAGCTCCACTGCGACATCATAAAAAGAGGTTTTCAGTCGGATATGATTGTAGGAACACTCTTGTGGACATGTATTCAAAATGCGGGTGCACAGAGGACGCCCGTAAACTGTTCAACAACATGAGTGAACGAGATGTGGTTTCATGGAATGCTATGATTGCGGGATATGCACAGAATGGGCTTGGCAAGGAGGCCCTTGCTCTGTATGAGCAAATGAAACAGGAAGGCGTGCAGCCAGACAATGTCACGTTTGTTCTTCTCCTAAAAGCATGTGCCAGCCTGGGAGCCCTGGAACAGGGCAAACAGCTCCACTCCGACATCATAAAAAGAGGCTTTCAGTCGAATGTGATTGTAGGAAGCACCCTTGTTGACATGTATGCAAAATGCGGGTGCACAGAGGACTCCCGTGAACTGTTCAACAACATGAGGGAACGAGATGTGGTTTCATGGACTGCGATGATTGCGGCATATGCACAGAGTGGGCTTGGCAAGGAAGCTCTTGCTCTGTATGAGCAAATGAAACAGGAAGGCGTGCAGCCAAACAATGTCACGTTTGTTCTTCTCCTAAAAGCATGTGCCAGCCTGGGCGCCCTGGAACAGGGCAAACAGCTTCAGTCCGACATCATTAAAAAAGGCTTTCATTCGAATGTGATTGTAGGATGCACCCTCGTTGACATGTATGCAAAATGTGGGTGCATAGAGGACGCCCGTGAACTGTTCAACAACATGAGTGAACGAGATGTGGTTTCATGGAATGCTCTGATTGCGGGATATGCACAGAATGGGTTTGGGAAGGAGGCCCTTGCTCTGTATGAGCAAATGAAACAGGAAGGCATGCAGCCAGACAATGTCACGTTTGTTGTTCTCCTAAAAGCATGTGCCAGCCTAGCAGCCCTGGAAACGGGCAAACAGCTCCACTCCGACATTATAAAAAGAGGCTTTCAGTTGAATGTGATTGTAGGAAGCACTCTTGTTGACATGTATGCAAAATGCGGGTGCACAGAGGACGGCCCGTGAACTGTTCAACAACATGAGTGAACGAGGTGTGGTTTCATGGAATGCTATGATTGCTGGATATGCACAGAATGGGCTTGGCAAGGAGGCCCTTGGTCTGTATGAGCAAATGAAACAGGAAGTTGTGCAGCCAGACAATGTCACGTTTGTTCTTCTCCTAAAAGCATGTGGTAGCCTAGAAGCTCTAGAACAGGGCAAACAGCTCCATTCCGACATCATAAAAAGAGGCTTTCAGTCGGATGTGATTGTAGGGAACACCCTTGTGGACATGTATGCAAAGTGTGGGTCCACAGAGGACGCCCGTGTGAACTGTTCAACAACATGAGTGAACGAGATGTGGTTTCATGGAATGCTATGATTGCAGGATATGCACAGAATGGGCTTGGCAAGGAGGCCCTTGGCCTGTATGAGCAAATGAAACCGGAAGGCGTACAGCCAGACAATGTCACATTTGTTCTTCTCCTAAAAGCATGTGCCAGCCTAGCAGCCCTGCAACAGGGCAAACAGCTCCACCTTCCGCCATTATGAAAAGAGGCTTTCAGTCGGATGTGATTGTAGGAAGCACCCTTATTGACATGTATGCAAAATGCGGGTGCACAGAGGATGCCTGTGAAGTGTTCAACAACATGAGTGACCGAGATGTAGTTTCATGGAATGCCATGATTGCAGGATATGCACAGAATGGGCTTGGCAAGGAGGCCCTTGCTCTGTTTGAGCAAATGCAGAGGGAAGGCACTGAAACCTAACGAGGTCACTTGTATTTGTGTTCTCTCTGCATGTGCCCAGTCTTGCCTAGTAGATGAAGGTTGTTATGTCTTTGATTCCATGTGTAAAAATCATGGTGGTCACACCAACCATGGAACACTATGCATGTATTGGTTGATCCTTCTAGGGCGTGCAGGGTGCTTGGCTGATGCTGAGCTCTTTATCAACAAAATGCCAATTGAGCCTGGTAGTGTGGTTTGGATGAGTTTGCTTGGTGCTGCTAGAAACCATGGCGATGTGGAAATAGGAAGACGTGCCTTTGATCGTGTTGTGAACTTGGAACCAAAAAAATGCTGCACCTTATGTGCTGCTATCAAACATCTATGCAACTGCTGGTAGGAAGGATGAGTTAGCAAAAATCAGAAATGAAATGAAGGATGCAGCTGTGAAAAAAGTGATTGGGTGCAGCTGGATCGAAGTTGATAACCAAGTGCATGCCTTTGTGGGTGATGCAACTCATCCACAAAGCAAGGAGATTCTGGCTGAACTGGACAGATTGTTGGGGTGATGAAGGAGGCAGGGTATATACTGGATTTAAGCTTTGTGCTGGATGATGTGGAGGACGAGGAGAAGGAGAATGCTTTGTGTCGACACAGTGAAAAGCTGGCCATTGCTTTTGGGCTCATCAACACGCCTCCTGGGACTTCCTATTCGCATCAAGAAGAATCTTCGGGTGTGCGGTGACTGTCACAATGCCACAAAGATCATCTCAAAAATTGTTGCACGTGAGATCATTGTGATGGATGCAAACAGATCCCACCATTTTAAGGATGGCTTCTGCTTTTGTGGAGATTATTGGTGATGGTAAGTGAAAAAAAGAAACTGCAACTAGCTTATTTAGACTGGCAGAAGGCTTGGTTTGGGAGTTTCTTGGCAGGCTTGGTTGTCACACTTTTAACTTCTCAAAGGTTTTTGGATGATGGTCATGATTGATGAATGTATTCTTGTTGCTCTTTGACCTCCACTTTCTCTCCATTTTTGCTTTTGAACTTTTTTTGTTGATGATGCAATGGACTAACTTTATTGCATTGGTTCTTGGTTTACTTTGTTAGACTAGAGTCGTTGCAGACAAATAATTTTAGGACCTTGGTTTAGGAAGTAGTATACCTTGATTTCAAAATGATAGTCATAAACTATTTAACTTGATTTCCAAATCTTTAATGTGTGTTCTTTTGATTGCATTTTCCAGCTGTGTGTTGTGATTTTTTCTTTGTTTTGATTAGAGTGATTGTTGTATGGCAATGCATGATGGGCTGTTTTACTTCTACTGTAATTGAATGCCTCATTGTTGTTGTTTCTCAGAGTATTCGTGCTACTATCGAATACGTTGATCGTGATGGTTCCTTAAAACTAATTTGTAGTTCTGTAATGAATAGATGAGAATGGTTTGCTTTTGTGGAAAGGCAGTTTGGGGTTGTAGTAATATAACTGCTACTGGTAATGCCCATTTTGTGTTTGGCTCTTGTACTTACTGCTTGGTAGAGGGTTGATTTGTGATGTAGACATCTTCAAGCTGTCATAGATTTGATTTGTACTATTGTAAATGATTGAAGATTAAAGTGTTGTCAGCATATAGTAGCAATGTATTTTGGGGCTATATGATTAAGAGTAATTAAAATGCTTGCGTGGGCTTGATTGATTGACAATGGTTGAATGCATTACATACGCTGATTTGTACTCTTATGTTTAGTTAATCGGCTATAAGACAACCATGATGGATTGTGAAACTTCCGATGTAAGTAAAAGGCTTGTTGGATTTGTATCTCAAAGTGAGCTATAGAGACTTGTATGGATTCAATGAAACCTTGATTTACTTTACATGATTACTTTGTTTCTAGAATTTGTGTGATGTATTTTCATACTATTATATGTAGAAGGTGGGCATTTAGCAGATGTTTATGCTCATTTCAAAACGAAAGTTATGTAAATTTTTATCTTTTGTACTGCTCTCTATTAAACAAGATTTTGCTGACCCCTCCAAAGATTACATCATAAATGTTACTGATTTTTCTGCCATAGCATAGATGGTTGTCCCAAAAATCTGTTTGCTGAATTTGTATATTTTCTAGCGGTTGGGGAGATGTTTTTTTTTGTGACAGAAAACGATCACTTAATAAAGGACATTTTATCAGAATATTAGACATTGCTTGCACTGCAGCTAAGATAGACTTTTTCAGCTTATAAGCCTTTGGAAAAATAACTTGTTAGTGATTATTTTTTTACGACTTGTAAGGAGAGCACTAAGCTAGTAGATTTGCAGCTTAAAGGTAGTTTTCTAGACTTAAAATGCACTGAAAAGCCACATAATAAAGTCCAAAGGTTCTAACAACGGACATGTTTAATAGAAATTTGTCGGGCCATTTGTTACATCTCTCAAACTGCACAACCATTTCATGTTGGGACATGGATAACAACCGAGATTCTATATTGACACTTGTAGTTTCCACTAGGGCACTTTATTCTAACATTGTGTTTGTTGGGATGGATGCAAGTGAGTAGGTTCTCTTTAACATGAAGTGAATGTGATTCTTTTGGCCTTTGAAAATTGTATTGCTTTTGTTCTTAATTTGAATGTTGATGATCTCCAATTCATCAACTCTTCTATGATGATTGATGTGTAGATTGAAGAAATGGCCCGACTCTTGTTACATATTGATGTGCAGACTCTTCCAAGATACTGTATTTGAAATGCAATCCCTATTCAGGTTTTCTTAGGGAAATCTGTCTTACTTAAATTTGAAATTGAAGAGGAATGGTGGTATACTATTAAGTTTGGTTGGACTTTTACTAATAGCTTAAGCTCCCTTCTTTATAAACCCAAGGTCTTTTAACTTCTATAAAGAAGACTTGCTACTTGTCTTTCCCACAATAGACTCTCCCCTTTCAGTAACCCAAAATGGGGTCACGTGGTGACATATTGCCTAAATATAATTCAGGAGTCTTGGCTTTCTGAGCAAATTAAAGAAGATTTAAACCCGAGTCTTGGAAAAAGCTTTTAAAGTACAAGTCCTGTTTAGGAGTTGTTTTATGCCAAACATGACTTTGTGAACTCAACATACTTAAGCCCTGAGTTTTTGATGAATGTATATTTTTAAATTGTTTCATATTAGGTAATTCTTGAGCAATCTATATATCCATTTAATGGATTTCAAGGCTTATATACCAATAGTAAGAAGTGTTCGACTAGATGCGACCTTGACCTTTGGATTAAATGTCTGTGTGTCAATTCCAAGGACATATTATCACTAGGTCGTATGCTAAACAAATCACTACTAGAGGGTTGACTTTAGCTTTAGTCTCAAAAATTCGGATCATAATCCATGAGACTAGAAGAGTGAAATCAGCTCTTTATGAGTTGATTATCGTTTTCTTGACATCTTAGTTCATTATAATGAGGGGGTTTGGCATTTTGCGAGTAAATTATTTGCGAGTTTTGTGAGTTTAGTGTTTTTAAATTATGTCAAATTGGTAGCACATGGCATGCTAAACTGTTTTTAGGTTTTTAAAATTTATTCTACTTCGCTTTTGGGGGTGAAATCTATTTTTATACTACATTATCATGTTGTTTATTTTCTTACTAGCTAAAAGATATGTTTGCAAATCATGTTGTCTACAAATTGTACATAGTATGCTATATTATTGAGAACGCGGGTCACTTTAATTTTACATTTATCAAGCTAAAACATTTTTGTCTACTGCCAAGGATTGAATGTATGACCATACATTAAAAGACATGATGGGTATGGTGGCCAAGCCTATGATAGTGATCATAAAATCAACGGTGGTAAAAACAAAAACATTTTATTGTATGTTCTAGATGGATGCTATAACTTAAACTATTAAGCTTATGTTGAGATGATGAAGATGATAAAATATTTTTATTTCTTTTTTATCAAATTTGATTAAAACAATGTATTCTACATGAAAAATTGGAACATTTTTGCTTTTTGGATCATCTGAATTGAGCAATATTAAGAAAGTTATCTCCCTTCAAAGTTCTTTAGGCTAATTATTTTTTTCTTCTTGGAGCTTGAAAGGGGTAGCACGTCGACGTGTTACCAATTTAAGCTTTTAGTCTGTAAACTCAAAAATTAATCGCACGTCGGGGGCGAGCTACACCTTTTAAGTTCCAAGGGAAATATGTTTCTAGTCTAAAAAACTTGAATTGTCATAACTTTTCTTACTATTGCTCGGATTGATGAGTGTCCAAGAAAGCAAGAAGTGCTCCATTTTTTATGTAGAATTCCATTGGGTATGAATCAAGAGTGTAATTTTTATCTAAGATAAAACGAGTATATATAAGGCCTAAGAGTATCTGTTAGCATACCATGTGCCATAAATTTAGAAATCATTTGTAAATAAAACTCGCAAAGAATTTACTCCGGATTGTCAAATCCTATATTGATTGACATTATTAATGTTTTAGTTTTCCAAGGAGGAATGAGGTTACTTCTCCATAGACAGGCCTCCTCTTTGTATTCAAGATTTCAGTAATGATCTCACAACACGATTCTAGCTATAGAACCATGACAGACATTCATCATGATGGGAAGATATTGTCTAGATGTCACTTTATTTTGTTGACAGGTGACTAGATGTCATATTGTCTAGATGCCAATTTAGTTTGTTGACAATTGACTAGTGTGCTTTTGCCCAAGACTCATGTGTTCCAACGAGTATCGTTGGACAAGGTGATGAAATTCTAGGGGATTCCTTAGCTCCGATATTGTGTTTCAACCACTAGGATATATGTACCCCTCCGGTGTTCCAAAGAGAGGGGCTTAGATTGCAATAGTTCTCGTACCCTACTTATTGATTCCAAGACAAACACAATGTTTGGAAAAAGCATGCAAACAAAACATTCACACATCAAAGCAACACAAACTCTCAAAAGAAAATGTTTGTGGTATACCTCACAAATCTATAGGGACTCTATATATGTCTGAACCTCTCCAAGAATCAAGAATCCAAGGAACTCTACAATTCTTCTTTTCCTTTCGCCCCAGCAACTCATAACATTAACCCATTGTTGCAAGGATAGAAAACATGGTAATGGTAAAGAACTTGTAACAACAACGTCAATGGCACTCTTCATGAGTTGCAACAACAATATATGTAGGCTGGATTCTAGTTGTCCATTTATTTTTTTTCCACCACGTTCAAATGTCAAGGGAGGCACAAAACCTTCTCTCTTATTGGTCTAGTGTGTTGGAGAACTTGGACCCTTAAAACTAGTCAAGATGCCCATTGATCTTAATCAAGGGAGCAATTGATTTTCATAAGTGAGTATTTGGCCGTGATTTATTTGGACCAAAGTGCATTGGGCGGCCCTTCTCTACTTGAAGAAAATGAGCAAAAGTAAGCTAATCAATGAAGTGGAGTTCTACAACTTCCAAATGCTCTCTATCCCTAGACAACAATACTAAGCACCATTTTTCCACTCAACAAATTCTTGATTTGTTTGATATTGTCTTCATATGTGTTTGATGCCTCCAAGACTGAACTTAAGTTCCCCACTACAGATTATGTGCTTTAATAGCTACAAATATCCAAAAAAAAATCTCTCACACTTTGGCTTTCACCTCCTATAAAGGATTTTCCGACTTCATTACGGAGCCTATAAAATAATCACACTATCATTGGCATGAAAACCATCAACAACATAAGGAGAGGAGAAAAGCCACACTCACCATTGAATTATCATGACTAAAAAAGGATACAATAGATAGAAAAGACAAAACTTAGACCTTAGGTGTTGCCCTTTATTATAGAAAAAGGGTAAAGAGTGAAGTTTACCTGCAAAGTTCTAACAATTCAATCACTATATGATTTAAAAGTTCTTATGGATGATAGTTTATGTGAACTTGATTTATATTTCATGCACTACTAAAACAATCTTGAATTATACTAAAACCCTACATGGTATATGAGCTAATTACTAGTACTTCAAATCATTGTTAGGAGTCTCCAAAGACCATCAGACATGTTTTAAATGGCTAGAGAGACAAGTTTGCATAGTTGCATGAAACTTGTACAAAAATAGCATGATTTTAGTGAAACAAACTATCAAGTTTGGAAGGACAAGATAAAGATGTCACTTGAAAGGAGGCGGCCTGTGGGGCCTAGTCTGTAGTAGTACACAATTCCTTATACTCCTCGGCACAATGGTGTTGTAGAACATAAGAACATAGTGATTTTAGATGCAGTTAGTTTCTGATAGCTCAATCATGACTGTCAATAAACTTTTGGAGTGAAGTTGTGACTATGTCAGTCTAACCTTCAAAACAAAACGTTAACACCTATTATAAAAAACAGAATTTGTAGAAGAATTTGAGAGCTATTAAGAAGCTATGGAGAGCATCGAGAGTGATCTAGCAAGATGATGAAATAAACTTGATGCATGGGACCAAAGTGTAGGTTTTGACAATTCCACTTGAAAGAAGAATAACTATCAATAATAGTAAAATCTCTTATGTGGGATAAGTCTCATCAATTTCATTCAATTAGCAAATGATTTGTGGGTTGTAGTAGATCTTATTCTATGTGAATTTGATTCCTATTTTACACACTAGTGAAACTATATCATCTTTTATCAAAATCCTACACCACTACACATGAGATTTATTATTGACGTGATTTAAATTTAAATTGAGTCACTCTCCCTTACCTTTATTAGTTGATCTTATTAGTGTGGGGTAGAAAGTGTGGGAATAATTTCACTTTTGAAATTCATTTAAGTGGAGCTCTTGAGTCTTCTTTCATGTTTTATTTCACATTTACTATGAAGAATAATTAATTCTAACTTGACTATTTGGAGGCCTATACTTTGAGGTGAGTTAGTTGCTCATATGAAATGTGAAGTCTATGCAAAATCTAGCTTGATTATTTTACATTTTCTTGTACATATGTAAATCACACGTGTGTGGAGCATGTTCCCATGCGCGAGTAGTAGGCCTAGTTGCATTAGTTAATTCATGTCAAAAAGCTTGTTTCTTGAAGCTATGTGAAAGTAGACAAAGGCTAGTCATGTAGAAGCATGCCAAGTGTCATCATGAGGATGGACCTCAAACTCCTCAGGACCTGCAAATCAAATGCATGATTAGGCATAGGCAAAAAGACATCCATCTTGAGTCCTATGAGATGTGACACATGTCCTAGATTGTAGAGATGCAGATTGGCAAGTAATCCAATCACATTGACTTTCGAGGTCCAATCAAATTGAGGTGCAAATAATCATGTTTAAAGGTCCACACATGCTTTTTTGAGTAGGAACTCAAGCTACCACTATATGGATGTGAATTGTACTTTGAACACTTTTTAGAGATAGAATGGTTGTGTGTCAAATCTCGTAGTTTCTCTCTCTACCTGAGGCTCTTGTTGTTTCTCTCCCTATCCAAGAGTAGGATGTTTCCTCAATCTAAATTCTTGAGTAACACTTATTTTTTCATGAATATGCATGAAACTTGCTTGTCTTTGATGGATGATTACTTTTTGTGTACAAGAGCTCTTGCCAAGATCCAAATCTTGTTTAATAGCTCACTAAAATCCGAGTTGATCACGAGGGATTTGATAATGTGCAAACTTTCATGCATGTAGGTCATGATAGATCTATTCAAGGTCCTTAAATGAATTTTAACATGAACTTTTCCACACTTTTAGCATGTGTATAAACATCTAGGGAGGCACAAAGCCTTATATATTATTGCGTAATATGTTGGAAAAATGTGGACTCTTGAAACTAGTCAAGATTTTCTCATTACCATTGATCTTGATCAAGGTGACTCAGTGGATAAGCTTAAGGAATGCATGGCCAAGATCATAAGGAAAAATGACATTTATCTAAACTATATAAATAG
>CM055101.1:15774503-15897764 GCA_029204225.1 Diphasiastrum complanatum | reverse complement strand
TGCTGGGCCTTAGCCCTTGGTTGTCGGCAATTAGCCCTTAGCCCTTGACACTTTGCCCTTGGACCAATGCCATATCCGTAGGCGATTAGTCCTTAGCCCAAGGCCCATAGTCCTTGATCTTAAAGACTTTTTTCTCTTGTAACTTGCATTATTATTTTTTATTATTCTTTTTGTTTTGTTTTTTTCTTGGCTTTATAGATTTTATTTTTGATTATTTTTGAAAATAAGAACTATTTTTTAATTGATTTTTTAGTATGTTTTGTACTTTTTTATTTTCATTAATTTTTCTATTTTATTGTAATTGTTTATATTTTCTTGTGATTTTATTTTTAAATTATATTATTGATACATTTATTTTGAGAGTTTATTTAATTGTATTCTATTTTTATATATCTAATTTATTGTGTTATTTTGTATTTTATTTATTTATAGTTTTATTTTAATATTTTAGTAAATAATCAATTTATTAAATTTTTATGATTTATTAATAGATATATTCGATTTTTTGATGATTTGTTAATAGTTATATTATTTTTTTCTATTGGTATATTTTTCTAGTTACTATATAATTATTTTGATTATATTCATTTTTTTGGTATTATTAAAGTTAATTTATATTTTAAATTTTATTCAAAAATCTATTAATGTTATGATTATGTGATACTATTTGTATATTCTTTTAATTTCTTTCAATTTGTTTATTCTTGTAATCTGTTTATTCTTTTATCTATTTTTGGGTTTTATAAATTTATGATTTTTATTTAGTAGACGTTTAACCAGCTCTGTACAACTCTGATGTTTTGATAGTGATGTAATTGGTTATGATCTGACACGATCGACATACAACTCAAACATCCTAACTGGGATAGACGATGTGGTTAACAATAATGTATCTTGGCAAAATAGGTCTAGTAAAAATTTATTGATGCATATGAGAAATGTTAATGTGGAAAAATGGACACTGCAATCCATCTCAAGCGAATGCTATCACCGATAGTCACGGTCATAGACTTTCTCAAATGGCAAGACAATCCAAGAAGACAACAGGTGCATCCTCTACAACATTGCTTTCTACTGCTTCTAGATAACATGATTCAGATTTTTCTATGTTTGATTTTGATGAAGACGACGAGATAGGTAATTGGAATGAAATGTTAAAAGAATCTGTATCAAGAGCTGGTCAATCACACGAGAAAAGTTTTGAGAGTCCAATGCAACATGATCCAAGTTTCGAATCTTTTGGAGCTTCTTGAAACTGCAAAAGAAAGCGTGTGCTTGCATTCATGGCATGTGTATTGTTAGACCATGAGGAAGTTGTAATGTGAAAAGTTTAACGACTTTTGGAGATTCTAAAGGATCGAAATAGTTGCTTTAAATTTGCAACCTTCAGATTAGAATAATTTAGTCTAATTTAAGATTAAACTTGTGCATATTCTACTCTTTGGTCTTGGCAGAATGATCATGATGCTCTTACGAAATGATGTTATTCTAATAGTGCATAGTCTAGTAGCTGAATTTGGATCATGCTAGACTTATGAGAATTTGGATGATGTTGCAACATATTGATTGTTACAATAACATCTCAAATTAGTTTCTTTCTCTCAATTCATGAACCTTAAAGTCTACGCAACTAATTTGAAGATCCCAATGTTATATGTCTCTTGAGATGTAATAATTGTAGGTAGTGAATGTAATTTTTATAAGCGATACACTAAATTTATATATAAGAATATAAAATTAGAATTGAAATATTAAAACGGGTGTATTTAAATATGTGGTCAATGTGGAACCAGATTTCATTTCCATGTTCTATCCCATGAGAGAGAGAGAGAGAGAGAGAGGAGAGAGAGAGAGAGAGAGAGAGAGAGAGAGAGAGAGAGAGAGAGAGAGAGAGAGAGAGAGAGAGAGAGAGAGAGAGAGAGAGAGAGAAATGACATTATTAATATGTATCTAAATGAATGTGTTTTAACTTACAATAGAGGATGATAAAAAAAAAACGTATTGCATCACGCCAACCTCAAGAATTTCTAGTGGGTCAAGCTAGCTATGTGGGGCTCAAAGAATAGATGCTATTAGCTTTCATTTTTAGTTGTATTTCAATATTTTTGTAAAGTCAATTATTTTTTTTTTCCATTTTTCATTCTTGCCATTATTTAAAGCATACAAGATAGCTTGATTAAGAGAAGCTAATATTGTATTTCAAACTAAGTGATTTTTTCTTGAATTTTACGATGAGAAAGAAAATCCAAGATATGCATCAACAACAAAGACCTCTTCATCAATGTGCACACTTTCAAGGAAATTACAAACCAAGGGGAGCCGATCTATCCAAATTTGTGTGAGAGACATGGAAGGTATACAATCTCATTAAATAAAATTTACATGTGAATAAGCAAAAGACATACTTTTGAGTGGTGGGTTAGGTGCAACACTTTCTAGTTGCAATCAGTCCAAGAACTTGTGAGAAAGAAAATTGGAGGTCTCAAAGCATGTGCAGGAGTAGGTGGCCAAGTTCTTTTCACAAAGCACACCACAATTTCAAGTGCATATAGACAAAACACATTTATTCTTTTAATTTCCTTCTTAATATAAGTATATTCACTTGTTTTAACATATTGGAAAATCATCCCTAACCCATGCACTCAAGAAAGTAACTATTTCTAGATTTCTTCCCTAACCTCACTAGTTTTTCTATTCTAGCGGGTTGGCACCTCTTGTTTGAACATCTAAGGACCACTATTATGGTAGCATATAATAAATATTGCAAAGGACATCCTAAAACTAACAAGAACTTCCATGCAATTTTGTTAGCATGCACACCTACACCATGAATGATTAAATATGTGCCACAAAGTTGAAAGCTGCAAAAAATTAATGCATAACCTTTGTTTCTATTGAATGACAATAATTATTAGCAATGAGATTCAGCTATGGTGTATGCCTCCAAATGAATCATGCAAAAAAGCTAGCTTGTTCATATCTTTGCTAGTGTCTCCACATTACGTCTGTCCATTTGTTGTTGCTACTCAACCATCAAATGCTTTGCTTCAACAAACGATCTATCAAAACCATACATAGTCAATGAAAAATTTTGCTTCAAAATATCTTCGACTCGTTTTGGCAAGCTCCAACATGGTGCCATATCACCTTATTGAGCTATTTTTTAAGGCGCGATGTAATTTTTATGATAGAACTTTAAATATGCTCTTACTTCAAAAAAAAATTCAATAAAAAAATCATGATATTGGACTTTCCATTAGACTAGGGTTTTAACAAAATTTGTGCATTTTTTGGAATATCAACTACATCACTAGGTTTCAATTGATAGGACTCACTATCATGTAGTGTTAATGCAAAGAGAACTTTTGCACATGCACTCATTGTTTTCTTCTTGATATGCATGAGTGGCCCAACTTGTACATTTGACTTAAATGGCCTTTTGCTAGAGGATCTAGCAATGCAAAACTTATTAAGAGCTTATTTCCCCATTATTTTCAAGCCCTATAGTTAGCCTTAGCCATTGAAAGTTATTGGGGCAATCAATATAATGGACCTAAGAATGAAAACATACATGAAAAATCTAACAAGTACATCAAATAGAGGTCAATGAAGTAGCATGAAATAGTGATTATGCTAACCAAAACTAGGATAACACTTTTGTTGAGGAAAACTAATATAATTAGTATATTCTCTACCCCCATTCATAATAGTTTCCCAACAACTAGTTAATATTAAGGTTGTCTTGATAACGAATTCATGTTGCTCTAGGTTTGATCATTTTAGATCAAGTCTGCCCCCCATCAAGTAATCAACAGTATATGTTGTCCATTATGGCATTGTGTTTGCTAGAAAATAAACACATTAAAAAGTTCATTTTCAATTTTTGATGTTGATCCTGTTGTGTGCAATCATGATAAGTGGTCTGCTATATGAACCTTTGCCTTTTCACCATACATCTTTCCTAGAAGTTGATGAAGATCAATTTGTTCTGCATATCTTTTGCATGCCATAAGTTCATCCAAGGTCAATCTCTTATAGAAATTTTGTCTATTGGCCCTTTCAAATTTTCAAAAAAGCTTAGTCGAGCCACATATTGGCTGCAACTTCGTGATAGCACTCATGCTTGTGATATCTTTCATGTCAATTTTCTTCGCTCTTCCATTTTTTTTTGTTGGTCCTAAGCTATGTTGCTTTCTACCTGCTACCATTCTACAAATTTGAGTCTTACTCAATCGTCGCTAGAAACTTGCTTAGTTCCTTGTACATTGTAATGGTCGTCCTGTTGATGAAGCTATGTGGAAGTCTTTGGATGTATTTATGCACATTCCATTACTACAAGAGCGAGCTTGCACTCTACTGATATTCTTAATGTTAATGTACCTATTGTTCTTGTTGCTATTCAAGATCCTTGTACTATTGATGTTCATGTTGTCGATGTTGTTTCTAATACTCCCAATATTCATGTTCTTGCTTCAGATGTATTTGAGCTTCATACTACTACCACATGTGATGTTCACCAACACTTAACTATTGAAATTCTCTTATTACTACTAGAATGAGACAAAATTCTTTGTGCAAAAAGTCAAGCACAAGCTTCATGGTACTAAAATCAAGTTTTCCACGATTGTGGCAGATTCAATTCACCATTGGCACGAACAAACCCAAGGAAGAAAATGTTAAAATTAGAGGTTATGAATCAAGTATCAAGCATTGCACTTAGATTGAAATGCTAGAATTCTAGACATCAAATCTAATATTTTGCATCTAGATTGGCAATGGCTTTTGAACACCACAATCAAACTAGCATTTATTGATTCTCATGGCCTCTCACACGTGTGGAAAGTACAGTACGATTATTAGGTTCATTTCTACTCAATAGACCCCAAAAGACATCACATTAATCAGGCATGTATTCCACTTACAAGAGCAAATTTTCCAAAATCACCATCAATCTCATCATCTCATCAAACTAATAATGAATGCCAAGTTGGTGGTTGGATTGGTGTGTCACATGCATTGTCATATTTAGCCTCCAATTTAGGACCTTGATTTTGAGGCTCAATTCGGCCACCTCTAAGCATCTAAATGAATTTCAATCACCTTCAAACAGTACCTCTAACTATGTACAAGAGTGTGTGACATTTGGCCATCCATTTAAACTACTAGCTAGTTTTTACATAGTTTTCATAGAAAACAACAAACAGCAATACAAAAGTAGTTCTAGTACTCAAATGTTAAAGCCCACATTGAGGGGTATCTTGTAAATAGGGGGAGTGTTATAGACATATAGCACATAGTCCGTACTTCTCTAACTATGGTCATCTACGTACTCACAGCTGATTGGGGTCTCATAAATATTTTACATGCCTATTTTATTAAGTTAGGCTCTCCTTTGATATGGATAGGACTACTTTAGTAGATAGGCCTATATGCCCTAATTTGGATACCCTATAGGAGGGTCACATTTGGAACCTTCTAGATTATTTTCAAATAAATACAAATAAGGGCAAGGGGTCTATCATTTCTCAGATTACTAGTTTGGTGCCCTCAACTTCTTGTAGAGTTCAACGTCTATCGCCATTCCAACCGACGGATGGAGATCTTAATTGGAGATCTGCCTAAGATATTGGCAGCCATTGCAATTCGTCCTTAGTTCAAGGTTGCTTTTGTGAATGCTTTTTGCTATTTCATACTTCTTTTAACACCAACACATGTGATTAAGTTCATAACATATGTTGCATTTGTGGGTTGTTTACTATACAAGTGATCCAATTCAGATCCATTGAGTTATCACTCAATCCATTTCTTGCTCACAAAATCCTAGAATCCATTAGATGATTTGGTTTCCACGATCTCATCAGCTTCTAGTACAATTTTGAAACCAAGAAATGCCACTGGAAACATCCAGTTAGTAAATTATTGGCTTCAAACGAGGCTTGTGGATGCTACCCGCCCTCAGAAACTGATGATCTAATATTAGCCTACACCCACTTTCTTTCTTCCCAAAAATTAGTTTGCATCCGATAATCCAATTCATTTGAAGCCAAAAGGCAAAACAAGACCTTCCAAAATGTGTATGTCACATTTTATAAGCACTGATAATAACATGCTTAAGAAGTCTTAACATGCTTTCATATCTTAAATCATTAAATTTAGTAGCACTCTTCCTTGCAACTGAAACTTATTTGCTTGCAAACACAAAAACCAATTGTAATAAGAATTATAAAGAAGTTCATAAAGATAGATATAACAGCTTACCAACTGAGGATTTTTCAAATTACTGGGAGATATCTACAGCAGTGCCAAAGCAAAGCTCTTAAAGCACCTTATTGGGCCTTGCAAGAAGAAGTGGTAAGTATGCCAGCCTTTCACTGAAATAATTTCTTTCCAAAGTAGACTGTTTTGTCAGGCATAAAACCCCATCAAGGTGCACTATCTTTCTAGGATTAAGTAGCAAGTTCCACTTCTGGTGAGCAACTCCTAGCTAGAGTACACGAGCAGATACATAACTGGTATGAGAAGTAAGACACATACATGGGCATTTGAGCTTGCATTTTATGCTTGACAGTGTGGTCTACAAATAGCAAGTTCCAAGAACACCAATCTCTGTTGCAACTCGGACCACATATCAGCTCTTCATCACCACAAATGAAGCATAATATGCCATTGAGCTCTTAGTTGTCAAAATTGGATTTCAAATACATGACTGAAAACTGCCAGCTTTTATGCCTCAAACCCCAGTTTTTCCCCTTCATTAGGTGATTCTCGAGAAAAAGCAACCATCCGTTTCAGAGATTCAATCAAGCCCAATGGAGATACTGGATCCTCAGAACCTGCAAAAAATCAGATATTTGAGCTGTATAGCATCAATTCTTCTAGAAAAAACTTTCAGAAATATTTCCAAAATTCCAGAAGCCATTATATCACACATTATCTTTTAGTTACAAGTTATCATGATCACTTCTGAAGGTTGATTACATGGACCTGAACAGACCTACCTTCAAGGTGGTATATTCAGGCTGGAGGTCCACGTTCAGCAAATATGGAGTAAATTTAGTATTTCCAAAATGATTGGAAAAGGAAAATAAAATAGAAGCTGGGTCTTTTACAGGCTTGTGTTAAAACTTGAAGAGTGAAGTAACAACAGCAGTTCACTGAGCAACCTTAAAGATGAAAAATTATAAGCACATAAGTCTTATCAATCATCTAGAGTTTAATGTACTTACACAAAATAGCTGGCACAAATTTGTTAAACCAATTCATTTTTCCACTGAGCTTGGAGAGGTAAGATACAAAACATGCTGAGTTCAATGGGATACTACTGACACAAAAACACTCAAATTAAAATTTTTGACTTGATGGATGAGTTTAATGTTTGCTACAATGCACTGTGCATTCAGCACTTCAGCTGAAGAGGTAGTAACAATAAAATGCAGCAAGATCCACTTCTGAAAAGGTTCTGAAAGTCTAGAAGTTGTGAACTCGCAGTGAAGGATGACTAATATCAACGGATAATATGACATAGTGAAAGGCATATCTAGAGGAGACTCATACAGACAGATCGCCTTCATTTCATATCCTTAGCAAGACACACCAGGCTTTTATCTCAGCTGACTCGAGATTCAGTATTGGTAATTGAAAGAAAAAAAAAAAAACCATTCCTGAACAGCATTCCGGGCAAATTCCAGGAACACGTTCCGGGACAGTGTATGTGTGTGTGTGTGTGTAAGGCATGCCCCACAATGTATGTCAGACGGCATGTGTGTGTTGTGTCAGTATGTTTCTCTTTAGTTATTTCTGGAATGAATTCCAAGAACATCTCTTATATGTACTTTCTATCTCTGTCCAAGATGAAAGAGGTTTTATGATCACATTACAAGTCACATTTGAAAAACCAAGCTTTGATATATACTGAAACGTTATCCAACTAACTTCCAAACTTTATCTATTTGAAGGCAAATCAAATTGAACATACCACACATATTATGCTCATGAGCTTCCTGAAAGATAAAACCATGCACTTCTTGCTGATCTTTTTGCACTGCAGTTGACTTGGGATTTAAATAATGCTTCTTGCTGCTTCCATGAGACAACTAATATCAAGCCAACTGTACTGGTCAAACACGATTCTTTTAATAAAAGAGCTAATTGTCAGCATAAGATACTGATGACTAAACAATAAGCTTTTATATCTATTTATTAGAATCACAGGCTTTGGGAGAGTCTTGCACCTTCAGACGACTTCTGCCAAACCTTTTAAGCATTACAGGTCTAAATGGACATGCATCCATCTCAATAGATTCCCTCTCTTTTCTCATTGCTTCAACCTTAGCTTGCCTTCTCTGTTTATCTTTTAGTATGATCTTGTACCACTGCTTGCTAGATCTGCATACAAATTGTTTCAACTCTTATCTATGAGTGTTAGACACACACATTTGCATCAAGTACAAATGACCTGCTTTGAAAAGGATGTGAGATAGCACCTTTAGAAAAGAACCCAGGTTATGACTTACCTGAATCTTCTTTTATGATAAGCTAAAATCCGTGAATACTGGTCCATTTTGAATTGAAAGGCAAACTTCTTGCCATGACAGGCCTTGGAATGTCTAAACACCACATGAAATCCACTTCGTCTTCTTCTCTACAAAACAGACCATGAGAATTTAAAAAAAAGGTGAAATGCTAGTTGCCACCTCTCAAGATGTGGACTATACAAGCTACCATCACAACTCATTAAGTCAGTTTGTTAATATCAACTGATAGTCACCTAACCAATCCTGTATTTTGTAGTAAGACAACCATGCAAACTTTCAATAATTGCAGCATAAGCTTTGTCGCATGGCCAATAAATACTTGCGAATATACAAACGATACAAATACTGGTATGACAGGCAATTGTCAATTACAGTGCTGTGGGGTCGAGGACGAAGAAACAGGTGCCTTTTGGATATGGAGTTGCATTAATGGTGGCAGCTGCAAAATTCACGATGACGCTGGCCTTTTGTTTATCATTTTTGGAATTTGCAGGATTATTGCAGTAGAGCTAGGAATTTTCTTGTTACGGAAAATGTAGTTAATAGTTTGAAACTGGTGATAATTCTCTACCAAAGCTTGAAATATTGACCCCCATCACCTCCAAGTCAAATACTTCTTGGCTATTGATAAGGGGAATTGAAGTGCATATCATAGGGATAAACTGACCTAGAGCAAGTACGAAACAAGAAATTCCATGAACAAGGAGATTTTATCAAAGAATCTAAATCATATTTCATGAAGGAAAAATTGTGATTAGTAAGATTTATGACAGTCCATGTACTGAATATGTTATTGACAATGTGGCGGCTCTTGACAAACCAAATAGTTTTAAGTCAATGACATTTTTCAAAGTATGGGTAAGCCTATTGCAATAATTTCTGCTATCAGTTTGTATGATACATGTAGCATCATAAGTGCACAATAATCTTGGACAACACTAGCCGGAGACATTTTGGGATAAGTTAAATGAGAAAATTAGAAAAAAAAATTCACTTAAGACAAGCATCTTGTGTAGAATTCTTGTCCTGTACCATTAAACTTTGAGATCTTGTTTTGATGCATATTTCTAAGTGCTTATTGAAAATGTTCCTCAATGAAATAAATATCTAAATTATGTTCCTCCAGTTGAGATAAATTCTCCTTGCAACTGTTGTAGATAATCTCCATCCCTGTCCTTGGATAGTTCTTGTAAGCTTAAAAAATGCTTGTCCTATTCATTCTATAGTTTTGTGCTGGGTCCTTATCTTTCCCATAGTAACCAGGGAAGTCGTTTCTACTCCTTGGGAATGCATTCCCACGTTCCCAGACACAAGGAACTTTGGGGAACGTGTTCCCGAATTCATCCTGCTACCAGTCATGCTATCAAGCATACACTAGCGAGAGCCCAGTAGGTGTACTTATACCCTCCAAGGCTATGAACCACTAGTAGTGCACTGTGACACCTCACTGGACACCTCTGTAGCCTATCTGGGCCACATCATCCAGTTCCCTAATGACTCACTGATAGACCCATACCAACTCCACCACCACGTGTTTAGGCCTACAACCATTAATAATGACCATATACACATAAGGGCCCCAATTCCCTTATAGTCACAATTAACTTACGGGTTGTTGGTCTACTGGTCCCTAGCGTGGACACGCTACTTGAGGCCAGTCATGGGCATGACAGTCTTCCCCCCTTATTCAAGTTTTGTCCTCAAAACTTAAAACTGGGGAAGTTCCTCCTTAAGCTTCCTTCCTGTTTCATCATCGTCTGTACATCCCTTCCATCGAACCAGATGCTCGGTAACTATATGATTTCTCAATCATTTAGTTCTTGTATCCAAGATCTTTCCGGGTTCAAGCGGAGACACACCCGATGATTCATCCAACAGGTCCAATCGATCTCCAAATCCAAGATGCTCTCCTTCACGTAGACTCTCTCAGAGACGGCTTACGTGAAATACGGGATGCACTTGAGATCCATCCGGGAGTTCCAATTGGTAAGCTAAGGATCCGATCTTTTTCAAGATCTTAAACGGTCCTCTATATCTAGGGGACGATTAGTAATGCTAGCCGGTACAAATTACACTTGAATCCATCGAGATTCTCAAAAAATACCCAACCCCCCACTTGGAAGTCTCTCGGTGATCTTTTCAGACTTGCATAAAGTCGGTCCCCATCCTGGGTACACTAGACATTCTCACGTGCAATCCGTACCATTTCCTGCATATCATGTAGGAAATCCGCTACTTTCTGATCTTTGAACGCCCGAGTCTCTACCTCAATGGGTGATATAGGTTTAAAACTATATGTAAGCACGCACGGGCTATAACCGGTAGCCAAATGCTTACTATAACCCAATCTCCATCAAGGTGAATACCTCTCCGAGGAGATTGCTATGAAAATGTGAATAGATATCTTAACTGATCTTCTGATTATGCAGGTAATCCTTCTTTTAACCGATCAAGTATAACTAGAATCTGAACTATGATTCATCAATCATAATTCATCGGATTCTTGTCCTATACTCAATAAAAGAACGAGATACCCTCACATAGGCAACAACCAAATCAGAAGAACTTTTAAACTTAGAGTCACCTCTAGTTTAGCGAATACGGCCGTCCAGTGAACTTCGAATCGTGAATGTTCATAATGTCACCTTGGTACATAAAGCCTAAACAGACACTTTATAACTACTTGGTCAATACCCGAATAAACATAGTCGATTGGTAAGGTGGTCAGTCGAACCAAAATTCCACTAACCTGTTTATTCATTCGAGGTATGAATACTATCCTCTCCTATGGATTAGGTATTTCCTAGAATCCGAGTTATGATTTACCAATCCCAACTCTCCATATTCCCAAGACCATACCAATCATAAGAGTGCATTACAATTCTTACAAGACACATGAGTTGTTCTTGAAAGTCCTTTCCATTTGGAAAGTTCCATACTTTCCCAACTTACAGATGGTGTCTATAAAAGGATTGTAATTCCAAGCCCTTACTTTAGACATGGCACAAATTGTCATTCCAAAGTTAGGGTCCTAATCTAGAATACGTCTAGATTTTCCTCTTAAGTTCTAATCTAGAATAACTTAAAATTTACCAGAACCTCATTACGTGAAGTTCTAACTTTAGGCAACCCACAACTATCCAACTCTCCTGAGTCTTCCGGGATAGCATTTCATCAATTCCAAACGGGAAAAGATAAGGCCAAAAAGTTCTCGTGTATTCTATGCACACACATTTGTAAACAAATCCAAAATGACTCATAGACGTTGTGACTTATAAGCAATACATCTCAACAATAATATCCATAATTAAGATTATATTGTTGATTCCCAACAACTAACTCAGAAGTAGTGCTTCTGACACAGTTAGTTGTATCGAATTTAGAAAATATTTAAATGTCTCGGTGTGGTATCAAAACACCACATTTAATCTGATTCTAAATCAATCCTAGGTCAATAAGCAATTCTCAATGAGAAATTACTATAACCTAGTGAGAAATTGTCTTAAACACAATTCTCGTCAATATGCCTATGTACCAACAACTAGTTTATGCATGCAAATAAACTTAGTTCATGGAATACTTTGTAGATCCACAGGATTAAAAGTTTGTACAAAAGGTTTTAATGATCCACAAAGATTCACTACATAGCATATCTCTACAGATATCTCCAGATCTGTACCCAACACTTTCATAACCGAGAATCCTGTAACTTGGTTATCCTCTAAGAGAGAATATTTCTCAAAGAGCGCTATTTCACATTCAGTATCCCTACCGGAGATAATCTCAAAAGAATATAATGTTAGCATGAACTTCCTTCCTTGCCTCAACCCACGGATCTCAGTCCACACTAAGATCAAGTTGACTACTTCTAGCAAGGAACAGGTTTCAACAAACTCCCATCTTGCAATAAAATTCCAAGTTCTGACACAAATCAATCGGACTTGTTATCAGCCACTTTTCTACCGCAAGAGTATTTTCTAAATTTCCCCCTTTAAATCTTCAAACCAGATATCTACTATAATCCATAAAGGATTTCTGTAATATCTAAATATTCTATCATTTCCGATTATAAAAACTGGTCCATCATCGATAAAACAGATTCCTCCTGGAATCATTTACCGATGTTCCTCCTTGATAATTTTCTATTCTTCTTACTTCTCCCCCTTTTTAAGAGGAAATAGCACGAGTTTCCAAGGGGCGCATATCATTCAAGATTTTCCCAGGAGAAGTTTCAAAGAAAAGATCCAAGAAAATCGAGAAAGTCAAAGAAGTGTTGCATCTAATACAGATGATGTCTCAACACGATGACTTAACCAAAGATCTTCTTCGTTACCAGCTTGAGAATTGACCCATAAATCAAAAAAAGATTTTTTAAAAATTTAGGCAAGGAAAAGAATTTTTAGAAAACAGTTCCATTAACCATTTTTGTGACATCGTCCATGGTCAATGGGTAATCAAAATTATCTTCCAAGGAATCACAAAAAATCGGGTTAATAATGTTGTGTTCAGAAATTCACCAATATATCCTTTATAAAGAAATAGCATGCCGGGTTTCCAGTTTTGTAAATTTGAGATATCCAAAAAAAGGGGTCATGACCAATATCTCAAATTTCCAACAAAACACCCGTTTTATGACCAATAGTATTTGGCATCACTAAGACTTACGACCATACTATGGTCAACTAATCCAGTTAGTTTCAAATCTTCATTTTGGAATTGCCGTTCTCGGGAATTTATTACAAAATTCCAATTTCAACTAAATCAAAACATTCCTTCGCCCCTTTTCATAATCTTTACGGTCATTAAGAGGATCAAAGTATACATGCCTTGAGTGACATATTAAGAAATGGGGAAGAATGAACCAGCTTTTTCTTGTTCTTAACAACAAATAGTGTTGGTACGCCCACGGCTTCAAGCACATCAAGAAACAACTTTTTTGTTCCATTTTAGTTTTTCCATTCTAGGCTTCTGGGCCGTTTCTGGCCGTGTACGAGTTTGAAAAAATGACACCTTGGCCAAAAAAATCCAAGAATTCACGTACTCGGTTGCCCATTGCAGTTAATAAAGTGAATACACATTTCGTTAACTGTGAAAAAAACTTTACGGAATTCCACCAAGAATTCAGCCCAGTCACAGTTCTATGGATTGCACTCTCTTGAGGCTTGACCCAAAGCACCGACGAAATTCGCTTTTGTTTACTCTGGAACGTTGTGCAAGCTAGAGTGGCTCGACCAATGATTTATCCAGTCAACAACAACTTCCGGGTTTTACTCACCGAAAAATATTTCCGTTTTTAAGCCCAATAATGGCTAATAATCGATTAGATAGATTTTGCATTAGGTTTTCCTATTCATTGCGTAGATGAAATTCCAACACACCATGGTCCTAACCTGCAACCATGTGTTTAATATTACAGGGGGTCATCAGGGTCGAGTGATGTCGGGCGAATTTTCATTTGCCACCCCTTCTCTAGAATTTCATTCAATCCATTTGCATAGGAAAAAACCGAAAAAAATTGATAAAATTTTTCGTTCGGTTAAATCATTACGGGTACTTTCCTAATCGAGCAATGTCCACAAAAAACATAGCGTTTAAAGGACAATAACTTGCTCATAGAATTTTTACCAATGATTTTGCAAAATGGAACCAATGCAACAAATACGCGGAAAAAAACCTAGTATGCATCGAAATCTAATTCACAACAAATTTTAACATTGGGTGATCTGGTGTGAGGCACACGGTGGCCTCTGATGACTAACTCTGGACGGTCGAGGAAGACGCTGGAGCTTCTGTCGGCGAGCTGGAATACCCGGCATAAGTGAAGATCTCAAGGAGAACAACTCTCGCAAGTAAACCAACACATCTCACATCGGGATAGGCAAAGAAGGAACCAAGCGTGAGTGGAGTGTCCCGATAAAGACAGTGGTATCTGCCTCTGATCTCATAGTAAGCTGGACATAAGAAAATAAAGTGAAACTCATCCTCAACCTCCTGTAATGTACAGCATCGACAGATCCATAATGGTCGTGGCAGGTCTGCGTATCTGCTAGTCTCAATAGCGAGCTGATGAGAAGAGACCCGCAGCTGACCGATGCGGTAGCGCAGGCCAAAAGACAACGGCTGAGAGAGATAATTCGGTCTAACGGGAAGCCCTGAAAGTGAATGCGGTAGAACTGAAGCTTAACCCGTGAAGGATCAAGGTGAGACCAAATAGTATGTATGTATGCTCTGTAGATCCGTCTACGAATGAACGCATGAGTCCCATTGGGGAGGTCAGACATAAATAATCCCCAACTATGTAGAAAGTCCGAAGCATACTGAAACCATGAAGACTTAGCCCGCTGCCCAGCCAAAGTGCGAGAGGATGTAAAAGCCGCTACCACGTATCTAGAGGAATCAAGCTCTGAGATTCTGTGAATAAATGTGATAATCCTGAAAATAGCCTCGACAAGTAGTGGAGGAGAAGCAAACTCTGCCAGAATAATCTCATGAGGAACGGACTGTGAATCTGTAAACGCGAGATATCACTCCAAGTATCTCTAGATAAGCATGGGCACCATGTCTCTGCTGAGTATAGTGCCACTGGAGAAACAGTCAAAGAAAAGAGGCGACATCGTGTGTCTGGATCGTGCACATAATAAGTAGAGGAAAACCTCTCCATCTGAACAAGAGCAGAGCGCCCCTTGCAGGGCCTAGCCAATGCAGCTGGTCGAAACGAAAGCAATGGGCCAGAAAAGAGAACACCCAGGTATGTGTAAGACGCTACTATCTCTAAAGGCTATCCATCAAAATAGAACACACAACCGATCACACTTCAAACAAGGGAATCAACGAGAAGCATAATCCGCACTTTCAGCACATCGTTGCTTACTCCACTGAATTCTCAAAAAAGTGTCAAGATTCCATATCATACAACGGAAAAATCCCCACAATTCGAGATTTCTCCTGAACACAAATCAATGGCAAAGACGTGCTCAGAATTGGCTCCGATACCAATAGAAAGTCCTCAATCCAAGGATCCTATTCTAAGCATGCCAATCACAAGCAACACAAGAGAACCTGATGGTGGACGTACCAACCCAACCAAACCTGATCGAACAGATCTAGCCCCCAAGCTATGGATCAATCACTCGGAGTGGAATGAGGCATCACACCAGCAGCATCCTGCCACCGGTCATGCTATCAAGCACACTAGTGAGAGCCCAATAGGTATACTTATACCCTCCAAGGCCCGTGCACCACTAGTAGTGCACTGTGACACCTCACTGGACACCTCTGCAGCCTATCTAGGCCACATCATCCAGTTGCCCAATGACTCACTGATAGACCCATACCAATCCACCATCAAGTGTTTAGGCCTACAACCATTAATAATGACCATGTACACATAAGGGCCCCAATTCCCTTAGTCACAATTAACTTACGGGTTGTTGGTCTACTGGTCCCTAGCGTGGACACGCTACTCGAGGACCAGTCATGGGCATGACAATCCATGTCTTCTGATCTCCTCTTGAAGTAGCATCAAGCTTACTCTAGTAAGAGTGACGTCTTGTTGAGCAGAAATCACCAAAACCCAATTCTCGTATGCTTTAGGTAGACTCAATAATAGAGTAGCAATCATTTGATCTTTGTCAAGGTGGGTTGAAATAGACATTTTGAAGGGGAGAACTTCTTCATCAAATGAAGCTTGGAGGTTACATCTCTAATGTCATAGAGTGTAGCTAATATGTCCCAAGCATCTTTGGCTGTCTAAGCTAATCTGATATGGCTGATTTGAGCATCACTGATGTTGAGAGTGATCAAGGCAAAGACCTTCCCATCTCTTTGTCTCCATTTAGTGATCACTACTAGATCGTCCTCTGGCTTTGTCTCAATACCTGCATTGATATCCCATAGTTCTTTGGCAAGAAGAACCAGCTTCATGTTGAACTTCTATAGATGGTAGTTATCTCCATCGAGTTTCTCAATGAGAGATGCACTAGGGTTAGTATCCATCTTGGAGATCAATTCTGTGATAGAAATCAAAGAGTGACTGATGTCTGTTGAATGCCAACTTCCAGATGGTGTCTTGATAGAAACAAGATAGTGATCCACTCTAATAATGAGCGACTTAGAGAACCTGGCTCTGATACCATTTCAGAAAATGAAACATCATACAACAAGGATCGAGCATTCATGTCAAGATTATTCATAATCATAGAATGAGGTGAACGGGCAGTGCGTCGTGGCAGCAGAAATCAAACATGTCCAAAACCTATAATGCAATAGTCAGCTAGCAGAGATGATGAAGGAAAAATGTAGTTGCATAATAGTAGAAACAAAAATGCAATCATTGATATGAGACAAAAGCTGAATATTCGGATCAAGGAAAACGATTTTGAAAAAGATCAGAGTACACAAAAATGGAGAGGAATCTAAATGTGCTATCTCCTCTTCACTTGTCTGCTGCGCACTAAGCATGTCTTAGATCCAACCTAGGGATCGAGATGGTTTTTTCAAATTTCAAGGTTGAAATAGTTTTCGACCCAGATTATGTAGAAACTGTAGACTATGTAAAAAATATTGAGTATTTCTGTAGATTTTATAGGTCCTCATTACAAGAATGAATTACAAGGGGATTCGAACATCTAGGACTTTTTGTTCTTTGCTCCTAAGTTCCTAAGGCTTCATGCTCTTGTTCCTAGATTTTTGTTCCTGTTTCTATTGTTCCTAGAGCATCCTATTCTTGTTCCTAAGCAGCTTCCTATAATTGTTACTATTCTTGTTTTTGTTCTAATTCATATTCCTAAGTTTCGTTCCTATTATTGTTCTTGTTCCTATTCCTAGGAGCATTTTTTACTTTGGTTTCAACTTAAGAACAAGAACCTTGGAAGAAGAATAGGCACATGAACATAAATCCCTTTTTTTTAGGAAGGGTTTCATACCGTTCTTGAGAACTATGTTCCCAGGCTTGGGGTTTGAATGTGAGCTCATGATGCCAAATAGATATGATTATCATATAATTAAAAGGTGGAAAAACATACAAGGCCAAACTAGGCACTATATTGTTTATGAATTTCATGATAGCTTTGAGTGTTGAATATTCAAAAATTCATAAGATAGAGACAAAAGGATTAATCAATTTGTGAAAGAGATGTCCAGAACATACAAAGTGCGAGACTACAGGTTGGTCTCTAATACTGGTTGTGGTAGTACAACATACCTCAGAAACATCTCTCTGAGCGTCAAGAAAACATATCTCTAGTCCACATGCTATACTAGGAAGTGTAGTGTGGCTGGCTAATAACAAAAGAGGCAATAATATCTCCCCTTGATCTCTTAATATAGTGGGCATGGAAGATAAAAAGCTCCTGTAACTCAATCTCTCCCATGGTACATAGCAAACATATCCTATCTTTCTATGGAGTCCCTTGGCCTATCTCTACTTGCAACTAATGTGCATTGTGAGGAATCGCGAAGCTGACCTAGGGCACTCCACGAGTTATGTGACAAGCCCAAGTCTACGTAGCAAGCCAATTCTAGAAAATGTCCCTTGTAGAAATGCTATATTACCTTTTTGTTCTGATTGCATTTCAACTTGTTCAACTGTACCTTGCCTTTAGGTGCATTTGAATCTACTCATCTTTCACCAATACTTATTATGTGGTACTGGTTGGGATCTCACTTAAAAGAGCACAAACCCGCCAAGGGGGCGCACTACTTTCCCTCCTCTGACCCTATTATGGGTACGCTTAGGAAGTGCTTAGAAACTTCTATTTTAGGGTTGCTATTGGATGTAAAAAGGCTTATGATTTGGTATTGCTTGTAAAAAAACAGATCACAAAGATCCATTTATGTCCTTTGATCTTTGGTTAATATGGAGAGCACATCTAGCATCATTACAAATGTAAAAATCAGCATCCACTACACATAGAAGATGTAAACTCAATAAGAACTTGTCAAAATCACTTATGTGAGTTAATTTGTTGTTCTTGTCCGTACTACAACAGTACTCACACGTGGGAACTCATAACAAAAATAGCATTCTATACACAAGAATCCACTATATCATCACAAATATGCAAAAAATGGATGTAGAACCCAAAGAGATATCTTTCATAAGAATGAATGAGAGAAGAATGAGAGAGATGATTTCCTCCCATGCTTGTAGTCTATTATAGCAGCTCCTTGCCCTATTTGGATGTTCTTACACAAGCTTATCTACTTATGAAAGTTTCTAGATCTCTTCCAAACCCTAAATCTAACATGACTAGATTCAAGGGGAACCTTTGTCTTTGCTATTGCTTGTTCTATGTGATGCTATTGGCCATTCTTCATCGGAAATTGATAGATTGTTTCATGTACTATCAATTTACACTTCATATGTGATTTAATTCATACCTGTTAATCTCTTTACAATAAAACTCCACTTTTTGTTTAGTATCCAATTATAAGTCCTCCATTAATGAGTACATAAGAACCTTTTTTACTAGCACCACCTCCCTATGGCCACCTTGTAAATCCAAATATTTGTTGAGTTATTGAAAGATAAGAAAGTAATTCTTCAAGTAAAACGGGAGTCCATTTAGTGCACAAACTTCAAACTCCTTTCCAAATAACCAGCATTTGCCAAACCCTTATGTGGTCACCCTTTTGATTTATGGATGAAAGTTGAAATGCTAGGATTTTATAGCGGTTATTTTTTTATTTCTAAGATTTTATAGCTTTTGAAAATCTAGGATAATATCAAGTTACCTAAGCTCATGGTGCTATAAGTACATAGAAACTTTCCAGATAGAGAAAATGCATAACATAACGCAAACTCAGCATATAAAAGTATGCTGCTCACCCAAACGATGTGCATAAGCTGTACAAATTTCTCAAATGAAAGATGCTCATCAGTGTCGTACTGCATCTTTTTGAGTTCGCTAATATTCTGCACTACCTCATCAGTTAGCAGTTCTGTATTGGCAGTTGCCAGGTCCACAAAACCGTCCTGAAAATTGTCATAAGTCATATTGTGTTATGGGATATAACCTTGCAAGAAACTCTTTAAGATGTCTGTAAAGAGAGTACTTCCACTGTTTCACATGATCACTAAGATTTTGAAATCAACACAAACCTTATCTGTATCAAGGTAATGAAAAATGTCTCTAAGACTACGCTCTCTCAGTTCTTTAAGTAGCCTTGCAGACTTGGCTCCAACATAACGACGGTTTGCGAGCTTTTTAAACTCCTGTGTATCTTCTTCTATTAAACACTCTCTTCTGCTGTCATACACTGGCTTCAGATGATGTAGAAATATCCCAATTGGAAGTGCATCAGTGTTCCGCTGCACCACTGAAAGTTAGTCCTAAGCTCTATTTAAATATCTAACTTGGATGCTTCTGTTTACTATTCTTCTCTGCTTACAAGGACCACGTCAAAAAGAAACAAGCACATACATTTGAAACATATTTCACAGCTCCGATAACTTTTCATTTGATGGCAATACAATTATATTCAAACCATCACAAATACTTCACAAAGCCACAAAAATCAATAAATAACACATGCAAACCTTAACAACGGAACACAAATCCACATGTGCATATGAGCTCTCTACAAGCATCCAATAGCCAAAAACAGAGACACTACTAGAAATGCTCCAAAATGTACTCAACGCAATCTCCTACAACTCCATTAGGTGATTTTGAAATTGATTTTCTAAAAGTCAATGCAATTAGATACCTTAGCTAGAGGCTTTCCTCCAGTCAGAGGTTGGAAAAGTTTTTGACCCGTTTCTTGGTCAACCAGCTGTTCTTGACTCAAGTACAATTTATGCCTTTTCTCATTAACTCTAGCAGCATACTCCAACAGCCTGTCAAAGACTGACCTATGCTGAACAACTTCTGCAATTGAGCAGCTCTGTTTAGGGGACTTGTTGATCATTGGTCTGAAAGTAGCCCTGAATAACACAAATAAGGATGGTAAAAGGTAGTAAAGTCTCCTTCCATACACCCAGAAAATGAAAAACGTATTATTGAATAACAATTCCAAGTAAAAGCTAGTGCTCGGAGAGGTTTCGACACCATCACTGGAGAGGCTTCTGGCTTACTCATTTGGGTACCATTCCCCGTACCCTGTTCGTCGCTTTCGTCGATGCTCAGCATCCCAAAATAGTTGATCAAAACGAGATACATGGAGTAATTTGACCTTCTTTGTATCTTGTAAATTTTCAAGCTTCTGGTTTATTCTAGGTCTGAAAGTGCATTCCATCAGCTGAGCTTGCAGCACCTAACATTTACAAGTCATCTAAGTACATTTCTTCGAGATAAAACTGGAGTTAGCCACAGGACTAAGAACTTTTTTACATGCTACAAAACATAAAAATATTTCATGGCATGGTATAGATTAGTCTAACCTCACACCGCAGTTCCTGCAAATGATCTTCATTTGGCCGTTGATGTACAAGTCTGTCCCACACTGGTTCATCCCCTCTTTTGATTTGCCTAGCCAGCTTACTGCACATGCCATAAGGAGCATGCCATCAACATCTCTCTCTCTCTCTCTCTCTCTCATATGTACTTATTCTTCACATGGCCCGAGTTGTGGGCATTGGTACTTTTTCTGTAGTTCTTATGTTATACCTGGCCCGGGTTGTGGGCTTATTTCACTTCTGCGTTGTTCTACTTTCATTCATAGCTAGTTCATAGCATTTTACGGCCACGTCCTCCTATGGATGATACTCTCACTGTTGCTTTACATATTTTCTTTTTGATCTTATGCACCCACGAGTGCCCAAAAGACGTTAATAAAGCTTTCTTTCTTTCTCTCTCTCTCAATGAAAAAAGACATTAATAACACTCTTTTGTGGGAGCACCTAGGGGCCCCTTCCACAATATTTGCGAATTAGAGTGTGGAATTGTAATGGAATTCATTCATCATCCACAGCTGGTAATCTAGTTGATTTTATTTCACACGGTGATATATTTCTTTTTGCTAAGACACATGAGAGCATTGAGAGAGGTTTACCAGATTTTCTGTAGGTTTTTGATGGTACTCAGCTAACAGGACAGTGACATGTTGCGTGTGTGGCAGAGGCTTCGGTGGGGTGGCATGTTTGTATAGAGAGATTTTCCAGCCTATTATAGAGTGGGTGCATTGCTATGACAGGATTCTCAATGCAATCGTCGTAGCACAGGGGTGCACCCTCCATGCTTGTCTCACCAAGACACTAGAGGCCTGATTATCCTATGTCACATTCCTCTGATATGTGAGGCATTCTCCCTGAAGAATTATCAGCTCATTGTTGCAAGCCTACTGCTCTGCAATATATGGTACGAGCCTTTGGAGGTATTCAAACCATCCATTGGTCGTGGGACTACTCAGGACCAAATTTCTTTCATGCACATGGGCAATTGCATGTAAAAGCCTGTGACACTAGTTCCATTTGTTTTCTCACTTGGCCTTTACATTTTGAATCCCACGAATTAAGAAATAGGTCATACCCCTTTAAAATTATCAATGAAGTTCAAACTTGAGACAAAATTTTCTAAATGCTCTCTCTCTCTCTCTCAAAATTTTCGCAGTCTGTAAAATCCGTACAGTCTGTACGGATACGTACCGTACGGCGAGTACAGTCTGACAACTGTGTAGTGCTTTGTCTTACCTTTGATCTGAATCAAGTTTTTGGTCAATCGGACTTCGTATGAAAAAGTTACGCTCATTTCCATAAAACTGTGCTTGATTAGGGTTTTGCTTCCTCTCTCATCTATCTCCTACAAATCATCCTACGACTTCGTTTCGCCTTCCTCCAGGCTTTGTCTTGCGCACAAAGCGTGCTAAGAAGTTTATGTCTACAGGCTCTCGCAAACGTCTTCGTACTTTGGAAATTGAATCCACCATGCCTACCGATTCTGTCAGCGCTCGACCGCCACAGGTCGTCGCTTCGTCCTCAACTGCTATGGGAGACACATGCCACACCTACACGTGGCACACCACTCCCGAGAACATCTCCTCACTGAATGAGTACATTTCTAAGCAATTTACCGCTTTTCTTTCACAACTCAATGAACGAGCTTGATCTGCAAGTGATGGTGTATGATAAAAGACATCAATATGCTCCCATGTGGCCTCCTCAATAGGACGACCATCCCACTGGACCAAAAACTGAATCTACCAGCAGCGTCGACTATGGTGAAGGCGAACCTAGTGAATGGCAACTGGTAAGAAACGGAACAACTTAGGATCAACATCGTGGCGACGAAGGGAACATCTCGGCCGTGTCATCTGAAACCAAGCAATATGGAAAACCAGGAATGCCAAGGAACCAAAAGAAGATCAAGCAGCAACCAGGAATACCAAGGTATTCGTAATGCCCAAGATAGTAGAGGATCATCCCAAAAGATAGGGACATCATACCAAGGTATCCAAAAAGCCCGAGAAGGTAGAACTGCATTAGCAACAGGAAGCCAATAAGGAAGCTAGAAAAGAGATGGACACTCATCGCAAATAGTTGCATCATACACGTAACCATCAACCATATGTGCAAACTCAGTGATATAAGTGCCCCAAGAAAAGATAGCAGCATCGGAAGACCAGCACCAAGGAGTAGGAACATAAGCAAGATGACAAGCACGTTGTAATAGCATGGAAAAGCAAGCGATATGCCA
Organism: Diphasiastrum complanatum; assembly: GCA_029204225.1. NCBI lineage: Eukaryota > Viridiplantae > Streptophyta > Lycopodiopsida > Lycopodiales > Lycopodiaceae > Diphasiastrum > Diphasiastrum complanatum. The sequence goes on along the minus strand of CM055101.1, from coordinate 15,874,597 downwards.
GCAAACGTGGAGCATAAAGAGATCATCCTGACAAAGGATAGCTAGAATGGAGAAATGTGCACTAGCATGGTCAAAAGCCCAAGGTATCCATAAGGCCCATGAGTGAGAAGTAGCAGTGGCACACGGTACCCTCAAGGCCCATATCACGAGAAGAGTAGCATGCCAAAAGCTCCAAAAGGTCCAAGAAATCGATGCATCATCTAAAAAGCCATGATGCATGAAAACAGTAGTAACAAATCTAGAAATAGTAGAGGCCCCAACTGAAAAACTGTAGCCAAAATACTCATCCAGAAAGACCTCATATGGACATACCACTCCATCATAGGATACAGCAAAAACGGATGGAGAATCGTATGACCCATCGGAACTGGCCACAAGTGTAATCCCAAAGTACACACCAGGCGCACAAGTGAGGAATAGAGGATATGCACTGGAACAAGGAACAAGATCCGCAGCATTAGTAGCAAACATCAGAGCAATATCCACATGTAGCTGGAAATGAGTATCAAAGCACATATGAGCAACACTGAAGTATATGGCGGGAACATCCCCAAAAACTATCCAAGAAAGGAGAAGGAACTCTCCTAAGGTACTCTGATGGTCTCGGAACACCGGAACAAAGTGGCAACACAGCATCGGAGACCAAGCGATATGGAGCAATCCAAAATGACTGGGAACCTAAAGATCACCCGGACAAACAGTATCTGGAACGGAGGCAATAATCCAAGCCATCAGGATATGTCAAGCCTGACAATGAGCAACAATCCAAGGAACAGATAGAGAGCCACATGCATAATCATAGAGATATCCGCACCATAGGCGATCAGTAATATGGAAAAACCAGCACCAATCAATAGGTCCAAATGAAAACCAAACTACACATAATAACCAGAAATGGCATATATCCATAGCTGAAAATGCTTCTTGGTTTCCAAGGGAGGCTCGAACTTGGGACCAAAGAAACTTTGAATGCCAAGCTAACCAACTAGGCCAACCCCTTTGGGTTCATAGCTGAAAATGAAGCAGTAGTATCATGAAATGTATAACCATATGCCATATGGAGATCTACGGGAGGAGTAGGCAAAGCATCTGAAAGAGCAACCGTAGACCCATGAATAATATTGAAATAAGGAGCATAGGCGACAACAACTACAGCATGGCACTCACGAACATGAGTAGCATCAAAGTACTCAACAACAATATCAAAGCATGCAACAGCATCGACAGTAGTAGCAAGGCATACTATATCAGTATCAAAGCATGGAACAATATCATAGCACGCAACATCGGTAGCAACGGCATCAACAATAGTATCATAACATCCTATATCAGTATCAAGGACCATATCAGCCACAACCTGTATAATGAATCAGCATCAGTAGGAACCTGTATATGTGACTCTGACTCACTATGGGATACAATGACGAGCTCAGGTAGATCAATAACTATCTCAAGTAAATCAGGCAACTCGCTCACACTGTGTGATATAGAATCATTCTCATGTGTATTGCTAGCAATGCGTGATGCTATCTCTATTTGTCCTGCACAAGAAAATGGAACCTCGCATATGGAAGAATGCTCAGGAGGGATCAGAAGGAGTATAACTCTTAAGACCTACAATACCACTCATAAGAGCGAGACAAGGAACAAATGCAAAATCATCATCGTAAAATATAATAAGGCGAAGTACAAGTAGAAAGTTATGCCACTCAGAGATAGGCGGATGAGAATGGACATAGTCAAACCACTTTGACCTAGCAGAACCCTTTAAAAGAAACATTGCATCAAGAATCTTAATAGGACTTGGACAAGTTGGCCGAGAAGTATCAAAGTAATATTGAAGACGTGTGACCCATTTGTCAAACATATGTTCAGATGGTTTATCACTATAAAAAATAAAAAGATAATCTAAAGCAGACGCAAATGGAACGGAAACTAATAACAAATAAAGAAAGACAAAATGAAAAATGGGATGGAAAACACAAACTACAAAATGGAATGAAAATAACAAAACAACCACAGGCAGAAAGTTAAGCGAGACAAGACGCTAATCAAGTGGACGAACTGAAGGAGAGGACATAAGTCGTCACAACAGGTATGCCAATGAAAAGACATGACAAATAGTGTAGGTAGCACCTCGCAACTGCAAACGAGAGCATGCTGAAAACATTAGTAAAATGAAGAGATACCGGGCAGCCACCAAATAGAGATAAAAAATGTTTTTGGGCCGCTTTGTAGCTGGAAATTATATGAAATGAACTGCGTATAGGCTGTAGAAAGCTGCTGGAAATGTGCACGGACAGCCACCGATCAAATCTATCAAGGAACTGTTTGGAGTTGGAAATTTTGCCAAGTATTGGGGCCAAATGGTGCGCTGGACAGCCACCAAGTAATGTTGCAAGAGCTGCTGGAAAAAAATGCTTCAAGTAGGCTGAAAAAACAGCAAGTATGAGGGTGGAAATGGGTGCTGAACAGCCTGCAATCAAATGTGGATTTGGGGTAGCAAACGGAGGCGGAACGAATGGAGGGGGGATGGGCGCTGGACAGCCTGCAAACAAGGTGTGAAAAATGGCTGCAAACGGAGACAAAAATGGACGAAAGTGACAACTATGAAGGGGCTGGATCAGAAGCGCCACAGTTAGCAACAAAATAATTCAAACAAACTACAAACAAAAGCGAAGAGAGGGCTGAAAATGGAAGGAGAAACGGATGAAAGAGATGAGGGAATTGGGCGCTGGACAGCCTACAAACAAGTTGGATTTGAGCGCCGGAAATAATCTGCCCAAAATAAAAAAATCATTTTTTTTGGCTGCCAAATTTAGCGGAAGTATTTTTGCTAACTGTCCGCTAAAGCTTCGCCAAGGAAAATGCTCTGATAGTCGCTGGTCCTCCTCCAAACTGTGCTGAATGTTGCTGAAGCAAAGAGATGAAAGCCCTCAGCAAAGAGAGAAAAAAAAAATCAGCAAAAAAAATGGGCACCCATTCAAAAAAGCAGCGATCAGGAAAGTGCTCTGATACCAAGTTACGAATGAAGCCACAACTGACCTAGAGCTAAGCTATGAAAGCACCACATAAGCAAGACTTAACCCTAAAAAGCAGGAAAGAAAGAGATTAAGAAGACTAAAGAGAGAGATCAATATCATCAGCTGAGTAACAAATGACACGAATTCCCTACTTATAGCCTAGAGGAAGCCCTAAAAGGAAGCTTCCAGTGGCTAGGGCCCAACTGGGAGGGATAATAGTGCGCCCTCCAAGAAGGCCCCCACTCTCCAGTAATATGTCCAAATGTCCCAATAATGAATAATAAGGCCCAAGGCCAACCATATAGTCTAAGTGTCAATATTGAATAAAAAATGGCCCAAGGCCTGCTTATGCATAAAGTAAAGTAAATGTAAATGGACGTGGCGAATGTAATGAGCCGAGTCCATAATTGAAAAGGCATTTCAGATGTGCAGAATTGATGACAATGATTAGAAGACTATCGAGGCTACCTACCGTTTGCAAGAAACGGCATAACGTTGGTGGAGAAAAGTGGAGAAGGACAATTTGGTACCTGCTACCTGGGAATCTTTTGAACATATCTTTACAGAAAATTGGGTGCCTCTAGATGAGAAGAACCAAGCTATGCAGGCTTGGACCAGTCTCAAGCAAGGAGATGCATTCGTCCAAGAATATGCGAACAAGTACAAGGAAGCTAATGAGGATACCAGAAGGATTCCGATGTTCTTGCAGGTATTCCACTTTGTGGAAGGATTGCGTGATAGCCTTCGGCCTTTCTTGAGAAAGAAGCAGGCTCCGAGCCTCCACAGGGCATTATTGATGGAAAAAAGGCCAAGGAGTTTAAGACAACTACTACAGGAGGATTTCAACCTTGGGGTAAGAGAAAGTTTAAGAAATGGAAGGCCGCCAAAAAAGGGCAAAGGTGTGGACGCCTCGAAACGCATGTTAGAAATAAATGATTATGCTAAAGTTAATCCATAGGTTACTTTGACCCAAAAGGTCGAGATTTATGTAACCATGGGTATTTAGTTATTTAGGTCATCTTAAGTTCAGTTGGACCCAATTTTGGTCATGTACTGACTCGTGGGTCCTTAGGGGTCTAATTTTGTTTAGGGGCCCTATTTTGACTTTTGGGGGTGCCCTACATTTACTAAGTGGTTAACCTTAGAGTTTGGTGGGATCTGGTCACATCCAGGTAGAGTGTACTTAGATGCTCATTATGTATTCCATTTTTACAATTTGGCTAAGCATTGCTCTCCATTGCTCTTGTTGTTGTTTTCTCTCTCTCTCTCTCTTAGAGTTGGGCGCCCAGCCTCTTCTCTCTTGTTTTCTGTGGAGATTGATTGATAACTAGATCTTGGTGACTTGACTCTTGCTTTCCTACATGGTATCAGAGCTACCGGATCTGCAGCAAGCTTGTTTGTTGGCGCCCTACCAAAAGAGGAGCTTCTCTGCTTTTTGTTGTGAAATTTCAGCATCTTGCTGATCTTTTCAAGTGGAATTTGGATCAGATTTTTTGTCTCTTTTCAGGTTGAAGGAGGGCGGCCATCAGACATCTTGGAGGAGCAATTTTTGGCACCCAAAAATCAGAATCTCAAATCTGATTTTTATGCAACCAGTTTTCAGCAAGTTTTGTTTGGAGGAGGGCGACCAAAAATCTGCTACTAATTTTTGGTTGTGGTGTCTCCTTATCTTGTTGTTTTTGTTTTCAGGTTTGCATTTGTGTAGGAGGGCGCCCAAAATTCAGCAAACCCTATTCAGGATTAGGTCAACTTGTGGCTGGAAATTTGCAGATTCTCAGCAAGTAGTAGGGCGCTTTCAACAGCCCTATTGGAGTGTGTGTTGATCACACGATTTGAATTCCTAATTGGGTTTCGGTGTAGGCTTCAATCGAAGCTAACCTAATTTTCAAGAAGCTGATTTTTTTGTGCAAAAAGACAGCCATCTATCCATTATCTTTTGGGCACTTTGGTTGCAGATTGAAAGACATCTTGTGCTCCTACTTTCAGCTCTTTGTTTGCTACAAATTTTTGAGTAGATTTGGTTGTGGAAAGGCTCTCTTTCCTATCTACTACAAGCCGAAATTCTGTTGGAGGTAATGGCTAAAGAATTGGTTCTTTGTTTAGTGAAGATCGGTTGGATGGCACAAACTACTCCTTGTGGAGTTACATGATGAAGAATCATCTCATAGCGAAAGGGCTGTGGGATTTGGTCAATGGTGATGAGGAAAGGCCTCCGTCTTTGGCACCTCCTACACCTCGTGGATCATCATCATCAACATCATCTTCTACATCTTCGGAAGAACAAAAGAAGTGGGATAGAAGGGATGCACAAGCACATTCTATGGTTGCTCTTGCTGTGAAAAGATCTATCTTACCTCATATTAGGTCTTGTAAGACAAATACACTTTTTACTATGTATAGAGTCAAAAATCCAGCAAGAGTGGTGTATCTTAGAAATCAACTTTCTTTGTTGAAGATGCAAGAAGGGGATCAAGTGACCAATCATCGTGAGGAGCTTCTCAATATTGATGAGATAATTGAGGATGCTCAATTTGTTTCCATTACTCTCAACTCATTACCTTCATCTTATCTTCCATTTGTTTCATCTTTGAGTATCTCTCTTGGGGGACAACAACTCTCCTTTGATGAACTTGTTGGGCAGCTTCTTCAAGAGGAGCAAACGAGGCAAAACTTTGCGGGTGACACTCAACAAGATCAAGCTTTCTTCACGAAAGGCAAGGGCAAAGGCAAGTCAAAAGGAAAGGGAAATCCTCCTTCCAAGGATGAGCAAAAGCCCGTTGGAGGTCAAAATGTCAACACTCAAAAGAAGAAAGGGAAGTGCCATTATTGCAAAAGGTATGGGCACTTCATCAAGGATTGTAAGAAGAAGCTCACGAAAGAAATTGATACTAGTGCTTCACGTGCTCCTTTGGAGCAAGAGCTTGAAGCTAGTGGTGGTCTCTTCAACCAAGACTATGCTTTTGTGTCTAATAGTGCTTCTACTAGTACTACTACATCTATGAGGAATTCAGATTCTGTTTTGCAAGTTGCTGATTTTTAGCCCATTGAATGGGTGATTGATAGTGGTGCCACTCGTCATATGACTTCTCGTAAAGAAGCATTCACTAAATTAGTGAAAGTGAAAAATGGAAGGTACAATGTGCGGATGATGCATCTTATTGTATTCATGGAATTGGAATTGTAGCCATCATTTTTCCTAATGGTGAAGAAAAGTACATTAAGAATGTGCTTTATGTTCTGGGAATCAAGAAGAATCTTCTTTCGGTTTCAAATATGTTGAAGCAAGGACTAGTTGTTGAGTTCAAAGAAGATAAGTGTCTTGTCAAGGATCCTAAAAAATCACTCTTGATTATTGTTTCGGGAACAATGCATGTTGGCTTATTCATTATGGATACCTATGAGCGACGAATTCCCTCTACATGTCTTGTTGCTTCTACATCACATCATTGGAGTTGGCTGAATTGTTGCATGCAAGGTTTGGGCATCTCAACTTTGCAAGTTTGAAGAAGCTGAAGACATTTAATGTGGTAGAAGACATTCCTACTATTGAGCAACCGAAAGGGCATGTACGCGAGGGGGGCATACTTGGAAAGTTTCAAAGAAAACCTTTTCCAATTGATGTAACTATTTGGGTTCTTGATAAATTTGATTTGGTTCATAGTGATGTTTGTGGTCCAATGAGGACCGAATCCATTGGAAAGTGCATCTATTTTGTGACTTTTATTGATGACTTTTCCCATTTTACATGGATCTATCCTATGAAGGCTACATCGGAAGTTTTTCAACGTTTCAAAATTTTACTAACAATAGTGGAAAATCAGTTTGGGCATTCTTTGAAGACCCTACGCACCGATCGAGGAGGGGAATACATCAAGAATACGTTCGGTGCATTTCTTCGAGAAAAGAGAATTTTACATCAAATGACAACTCCCTATACGCCTCAACAAAATGGTGTTGTCGAGCGAAAGACTCTGGAGCAAACCAGCAGACTTAGCACGAGAGTACTTATTACGAAGACAGAAAAGGCAGGTACGAATAAGTACAGCAAGCTCAAATCGAAGAGAGGGCAATAGAAATGGTCTTTGAGACGGGCATAAGACTTCTGAAAACCAAAGTGACCCCCAACAGGAGAGGAATGAGCATCCAACAACAATTGGGAACGGATACCCAAGGAACTAGGAATACAAAGAGAATCATAACGATAAAGACGGTTGTTAACAATGGAGTAAACCTGATGAGGACGGGACGAAACAGGTGGGGCAGAACTATAAACATCACGAAAACCAGAACATGTAAGGTGGTATGCTGCAGGTAGATCATTAAACCATGTAGGAGTAGTAGAAACGAGTGTATTCAACAAAGCTGGAAGACGAGATAATGCATCAACAGCAGTGTTAGCATGACCAGGATGATACAATATGGAAAAATTAAAAGACTGTAAAAACTACAACCAACGAAATTGACGATCACTAAGGTCACGTTGAGAAAACAGATAACGTAAAGACTGGTGATCAGTAATAATGTCAAATGGAACTCGATAAAGATAATGATGCCACGTCTTAAGAGCATATACAATAGCAAGAATCTCTTTCTCATGCACAGAATAACGGTGCTCATAAGAGCCAAGACGACGCGACTCATAAGCAATAATGCATTGTGCCTGGCAAAGTAAAGCACCCAAACCAACATTACTAGCATCAGTCTCAACAAGAAACTTCTGATCAAACTGTGGTAAACACATAACGGCAACATCAACAACAGCATGACGAAGAGTATCAAACGCTGACTGACAATCAGAAGTCCAAAGAAAATTACTAGACTTCTTCAAAAGTGCATGAAGAGGAGCTGCAATAGTGGCAAAATGAGGAACTGGACGACGAAGGTGAGTGGCTAACCCAAGGAACATACGAACATGATGAATATCATTTGGTAACAACAAAAGAACATTTAGACAACTTAGCAAATAACTGGTGATGTACAAGTAACTGAAATACAGAGGAAAGATGGGAAACGTGCTCAACAAGAGACTGGCTAAAAATAAGAATATCATCAAAATAAACCAAGACACAATGACCAAGAAGCGGACGCATGACGTCATTCATCACATTCTGGAACGTAGGAGGGCCATTAGTAACACCAAAAGGAAGCACACGAAATTCATATAAACCAAGATGAGTACGAAAAGCAGTCTTATGTTCGTCAGAAGGGTGCATCCTGATTTGGTAATATCCAGAACGAAGGTCTATCTTGGAAAAGATTTTAGAGGTAACAAGCTGGTCAAAGAGGTCATCCATGTGTGGAATAGGGTACTGATTACGAATAGTCAACTTAGTAATCAATACAAAGACGTTTAGTATCATCTTTCTTGTTACTAACAAGGAGAACAGGGGCACCGAAAGGGCTATGACTAGGAACAATGAGACCCTGATCTAACAAGGCAGTAATATGGAGCTCAAGCTCATCACGCTCAGATCGAGACATACGATAAGGGGGGCGGGAAGGAGGAGCAGAACTAGGATGCAAGTCAATATGATGGTTCACGTCACGTAATGGTGGTAGCGTCGTAGGTTCTGAAAAGACAAAAGCATACTGATGTAATAAGTCAGAGATCACCTGAGGAACAGCTGTTGGAGTAGAAACTAGAGGAACTGGTACTGCCCGCTGAACACATAATAAAGCTGCACAATGAGCCTTCGGCAGGCTGCAAATAAACTGCTTCCCAATAATCAACTAGAAGTCTCCCTGAGAATCAATGCCAACAAGTGAGTGTGTAACTGCATCATGTACAAATGTCAATGTCTGTTGTGCCAAGTCCACTGTAACAGCTCCAAGAGATGCAAACCAATCAGCACCAAGGATAAGATCATAACGCTCCATAGGAATAATGTAAAGATCTGCCTGTCTAGAAAAATCTCCAATGCGGTATGGTAAACGCTGAAACATTTGAGAACTAGGAAAAGAATGAGAACTGGCAACCTCAACTGTGAGAGGCTGTGAAGCAGGAACAGGTGAAGCACGGATCCGACTAGTGATATAACTGCTAATAAAAGAATGAGTGCTGCCAGTATCAACTAAAGCAATATACTCACGACCGGTAATACGTACACGTAACTAAATGGAACGAGGACCAGGACGCCCTCTCCAAGGAGCATAGGCAAGCTGAGCATGGCAAGTAGCAGGAAGTAAATCAGTGGAAGGCTCAGAGGATAGGTCAAGCTCATCAGAAATATGAATATAGATATTAGAATCATCTAGAGTAGTGCTCTCATGGTAAAAAAAAGCAGTAGTAGTAGGGAGAGGCTGACGGCAATCACGGGCAAAATGGTCAGGACTCTTATAACGAAAGCAAAGACACTTTTGCTGAAGGTCAGCGAACTCTGCAGACGTGTAACGTCGGACAAAAGCAAGTCGAGGAGTCAGAGGACGAGGAGACGAAGGGACAATGGAGAGAGCTGGAACAGAAGGGGCAGGTGTAGGGGTCGACGTAGCGGGAAAAGATGAAGCAGAAGGACGGGGTCGGGAGAAGCGAGAAGGAAGGGTGTCAGAGTACTTATGTTGTAAAGTACTGGCAAGAGACATCGCCTCAACAAGTGTGGGAGGACGGAAGAAAGAAACATCATAACGTAAAGCACCACGAAGCCCAGCAATGTAACGAGAAATAAGCTCAGTGGGCTGTGGATCTGTGAAAAGATAAGAAAACTCCATAAACTGATCTGTATAAGAAGCAAGGTCACTGGTCCGAGTGAGACTACAGAATGTATCACGTCAATCATAGCATGACGGAGGTCACGGTGAAAGATATGCCATAAATGGAGCCCTTCCCGATCAGGATCAGCTCGATCAACTCGCCACCACATGGCGGCGCGTCCATCTAAATGTAAAGCAACCAACTGGATCTTCTGAGGATCAGTCTTAGAGAAGATCTGAAAATATGTGTCAAGCTTAGCATACCAATTCTCTAATAAGTTCCCGTCAGAGGAACCAGAATAGGTAGCAAGCTGTACCCTATCACGAAAGTCTCGAGCAAAGTGTGGCTCAGGAAGTGGGGACGTGAAAAGAAACCAGGAGGTGGGTTAGGTGGAATGAATGGTCCACCACCAGGCGGACTAGCAGAGGAAGATGGAAATCCCAATGGAGGGGGAGTCCCAAACGAAGGAAAAACAAGAGCTTTACCAGGACCATGAGCCAGTAAAGAATCAATCTGTGACTGCATAGTAGCAAAGCCTGTCATAACTGTATCGAAGCGAAGAACGAGGCCAGAAAGGGTCTCATCCATGCGACGAAATGGATCGGATAAGGCTTCCTGAGTAGTCTCACTTGGGGTAGGTGAATGTGCCACAATGATAGTGGAAGGAATAGACGAAAACTTGAGGGAGCGGACTCTTGTCGTCGCGCCAAATTAGCCTATGACAACCAATATTATCACAACTAAGAAAGGGCAGCAAGTAACAATTGAAAAAGTGGGAAACGAAGGCTGTAAAAATGCGCTGGACAGCTAGGGGAAAAATGTCAATTTGAAAGATCAAACGGAGTCGGGATTCCGTGAATGTGGTGGAGAATGGGCGCTGGACAACCTTTTGATAAGCTGTAAAAGATGGCTGGAAACGGAGAAAAAAAATAGGCAAAAGTGACAAGTCAGGAGTGCTGGGGCAGCGATGTACAGGTTGAAGAATTTTGGCGGTTTGGAATAGCAAATGATGTCGGAATTGGGTAATTCTTGGATGGGGATGGGCGCTGGACAGTCTGGGAACTAATTGTGGAAGATGGCTGCAAACTGGAAAAATATCGGATGAAAGTGACAGGTCGGAGGGCAGGGACAGTGATGGAAGGACGGAGGAGGAGCGTTGGGCAGCAAGGAAGAGAGGGGGCAAGGCAGGGGGAGTGCTGGACAGGAAGGAGTGGAAGCAGCAAGGCTGTCAAGGCAGCAATGGAGTTGTAGGAACAGCGATGGAGGAGCAAGGCAAGGCAGGGAAAAAATTAACAGATTGTGCTCAGGAAAGTGCTCTGATACCAAGTTACAAATAGAGCCACAGTTGATCTAAAGCTAAGCTATGAAAGCATCACATAAGCAAGACTTAAGCTATGAAAGCAGCACATAAGCAAGACTTAACCCTAGGAAGCAGGAAAGAGAGAGATTAAGGAGACTAAAGAGAGAGATCAATATCATCAGCTCAATAACAAATGACAGTTTCCCTACTTATAGCCAAGAGGAAGCCCTAAAAGGAAGCTTCCGGTGGCTAGGGCCCAATTGGGAGGGAAAATAGTGCGCCCTCCAAGAAGGCCCCCATTCTCCAGTAATATGTCCAAATGGCCTAATAATGAGTAATAAGGCCAAAGGCGAATCATATAGTTTAAGTGTCACTAATGAATAAAAAAGGGCCCAAGGCCTGCTTATGCATAAAGTAAAGTAAATGTAAATGGACGCGGCGAATGGTTCTAATTGGGTATACAAAATCAAGTATAAGGCAGATGGTACCATTGAAAGGTACAAGGCAAGGCTCGTTGCCAAAGGCTATGCTCAGCAAAAGGGGATTGATTATGAGGAGACTTTTTCTCCTACTGCTCGGATGACTATCGTGAGGGTAATAACCTCTTTGGCTGCCCACTTTGGTTGGCGTTTGCGTCAACTTGACATAAAGACAACATTCCTCAATGGTGATCTCAATGAGGAAATGTACCTTCAACAACCTGCTGGTTTTTTGGTTGAAGGCCAAGTTTGTCTTCTCAAGAAGGCACTTTATGGACTGAAGCAAGCTCCGAGGATGTGGTATCAAAAGATACATGCCTACTTTTGCGATCGAGGGTTAACTAATAGCCCTAGCGGATCTACTCTTTATGTCAAGCATACTTCAGATTATATCATCATTATTTTGCTTTATGTTGATGATATTATTATTACGGGAAGTAATGAGTAGCAGATTGATGCCGTAATACTTGATCTTGGTATGGTTTTTGAAACCTCAGATTTAGGCCTATTGCACTTTTATCTTGGTCTTGAATTTGTACAAGAAGGGGGAAAAGCAAGAGTCAAGTCACCAAGATCTAGTTATCAATCAATCTCCATAGAAAACAAGAGAGAAGAGGCTGGGCGCCCAACTCTAAGAGAGAGAGAGAGAGAGAGAGAGAGAGAGAGAGAGAGAAAACAGCAACAAGAGAAATGGAGAGCAATGCTTAGCCAAACTGTAAAAATGGAATACACAATGAGCATCTAAGTACTCTACCTGGATGTGACCAAATGCCACCAAACCCTAAGGTTAACCACTTACTAAATGTAGGGCACCCCCAAAAGTCAAGATAGGGCCCCTAAACAAAATTAGACCCCTAAGGACCCACAAGTCAGTACATGACCAAAATTGGGTCCAACTGAACTTAAGACAAACTTAAGATGGCCTAAATAACTAAATACCCATGGTTACACAAATCTCGACCTTTTGGGTCAAAGTAACCTATGGATTAACTTTAGCATAGTCATTTATTTCTAACACCCTCCTTAAATGACAATGCAAATACTAAAATCTTCACTATGTAACAAAACCAACACGTGGTATCAAATTTAAAGCTTTGCATAAAGCTTCAAATCTGACTCTAGGCAATGCCTTAGTGAAGAGGTCCACAATATTATCCTCCGTAGGACAATATTCGAGTAAAATGTCGCCATCATGAAGTCTCTCCCGAACAAAGTGATAATGGATCTCGATGTGCTTCGTCCTCGCATGGAAAACAGGATTCCGTGCAATGGCAATAGCACTTTGACTATCACTCAAGATAAGAGTGGCTGAGGGGTTGCCAAACTTCATGTCAACAAGTAGTCTTCTCAGCCATAAACACTCTGTTGTGGCTGAAAATATCGCTCTATATTCTGCCTCACTAGAAGAAGTAGCAACAGTGGGCTCCTTTTTACTTGACCACGAAATTGCGAAATTGCAAAATTTCCATAGAAAAAGCAATGTCCACTTGTAGAGCGTCTAGTGTCTTGATCTCCACCCCAATCCGAGTCACTAAAACCAACCAAACATGCATCATCACAAGCAAGAAAAACCAGTCCATGACTTCTTGTTCCTTGAAGATATCAAAAGATCCTCTTCAACGCTTTCCAATGTGATGTCATCGGGGCATGCATGGATTGACTCATGAGTGAGACACTATAAGAAATGTCCGGTCTTGAATTACATAGGTAAATGAGACAGCCAAATATAAAGTAGTGTCAAACGATTCACCATCACCTTGACTACTTAATTTCAAACCTGTCTCCATAGATGTAGCAACTGGCTTGCAATCTTCCATCTTGAACCACTTCAAAATCTGCCCAATGTAGCATTTTTGAGAGATGAAAATTATCTTTGCTTTGGTTGTCTAGGGCGGGTACAGGCGGAAGATTATACGTCCCCGCGAATCAAACCAAACTGGAGTGCCCAAAGATGGGAGATAGAGTGTAGTAGACCAAACCTTCCCAACCAATTCCTGGATCAATACGGATTCAGGCAACAGCGAGATAGGCATAACCGATCGGCACAAGCATTTTCTAGTCCAACAGCATAATGGCCGTCAGATTCTCAATTATTCCCATGGACACTGGTCAATGTATATATAGAGTGTAGAGCTCACCCTACCTATCCATGCACGGAATCCACATGGAAGCCATCTATCAGATCATGCCAACCTCCCATGCATGTCGACTGCATGTGGAAATACCGCTTGCCCATATAGCTAGGACTCATGCAAAAGCATAGTGAATGCACATTTACACTCAAGCATGAATGGAAGACTAGTACCACATGCAAGGGTCATCAGTCCACACGGTCCTATTCGGCTATTATCCAAGTTAGGTCTGTCCCCAATGTCCAAGGCAATGGGCACCCCCTAAAGCAGTATGGTGGGGTTGGATGCAGACTTGGAGACATCTTGATCACCATTCTATTTTGTGTACATGATGTCGTTCTAATTTTACCTACCAGGGAGGGCTTGATTGCCTACACGACTTCTATTCCAGATGGGGCCTAGAGGTGACATTGGGAAGACCATGAGTGATGGTCATCAACACGTCCAAGAACTTTATGCTAAGACAGGAACTCCTTTTTGACAATCAGCCATTGGAGATCGTTTCATCCTACACTTACTTAGACATACTCTTTATTGGTCCTATATTTAGCTTCTACTAGGCTTGGGAAGGGTCATGCTTCCCTTGCCCAGCTGGAGAGATTCTATTTTCGTAAGTTTATTCGAGATGCCTCGATGATTCCCGATAAGCTAAGAACCAAGCTTGATGATAAAGGAGTTAAATGCATATTTGTTGGCTATAGTAGCGAAAGCAAGGGTTATAGGTTGTTTAATATGGATACTAATAAAATCATAGTGAGTCGTGATGTTCATTTTGATGAGAAGACCTCCTATGATGTTGCGCCCACTCATCTCATGAAAGGGGACTTCCACCATGATGCATATCTTGAAATATTTCCAGTTTTGGTTTTGCCATCTAATCATGAAGATAAGGGACTGCCATCAACTTCTAGTGGACAACCCACTACTTCTTCAATTTTGCAGCCCATAGTTCATCAAGAAGAGCCTATTTATGGTGAAGAGCAGCCTATTGAAGACATTGGATAGCAAGGTCCAAGTTCGGAAAACATTGGACAGCAAGGTCCAAGTTCAGAACACTTTGGACAGCAAAGTGTTTGACAAAGGTAAGGCTGTTGGACAGCCCAAACCAGTCCCTAAATGGTTGTTGCAAACTTTGCAGGATAGCGAAGTGGATCATTTCTATGAAGGGAAGACTTGTGCCTCTACTAAATCAATAGAATTTGCTGATTTTTCTGATTTTGCTCTTATTTCTATTGAGGATGGTGCAGTACCACCTGTTTTTTATGAGCAGGCCAGAGGAGTAAAATGTTGGGAGGATGCAATGCAAGAGGAGTATAACTCACTCATAAAGAACCACACTTGGGTTCTTGTTGATCTTCCACATGGAAAGAAAGCAGTTGGCTGTAAATGGGTATACAAGTCCGATGGTACGGTTGAAAGATACAAGGCGAGACTTGTTGCAAAAGGCTATGCGCAAAAGCAAGGGATTGATTATGAAGAAACGTTTGCTCCTACCACTCGAATGACTACCGTAAGGATAGTCACCGCCTTGGCTGCCCATCATGGTTGGCATATGCACCAACTTGACATAAAGACAACATTCCTCAATGGTGATCTAAATGAGGAAGTTTACCTTCAGCAACCTGCTGGTTTTTTGGTTGCAGGTGAAGAAGACAAAGTGTGTCTTCTCAAGAAGGCTCTCTATGGACTTAAGCAAGCCCCAAGGATGTGATATCAAAAGATACATACTTTTGTGATCGAGGGTTCTCTAATAGTCCTAGTGAATCTTCTCTTTATGTTATGCATACTTCTGAATTTATCATCATCATTTTACTTTATGTTGATGATATTATCATTACGGGTAACAATGAGCAATATATTGAAGCCTTAAAATCTAATCTTGCTTCGGTTTATGATACCTCAAATTTAGGCCAATTGCACTTTTACCTTGGTCTTGAATTTTTGCAAGGGAGGGCTGGAATCTTCATCTCTCAACAACGATACATTGAGCAGATTTTGAAACGATTCAAGATGGAAGATTGCAAGCCGGTTGCTACACCAATAGAGACGGGCTTGAAATTAAGTAATCAAAGTGGTGGTGAACCATTTGATACAACCTTATATTGTCAAGCAATTGGAAGTCTCATCTACCTTTGCAACTCAAGACCAAACATTTCTTTTAGTGTCTCCCTCATGAGTCAATTTTTGCATGCTCCGTTGACATCACATTGGAAAGCTTTGAAGAGGATCTTTAGATATCTTCAAGGAACTAAGACACTTGGACTGTTTTTATCCTTCTTGTGATGATGCATGCTTGGCTAGTTTTAGTGACTCGGATTGGGGTGGAGATCAAGACACTAGACGCTCTACAAGTGGGTATTTTTTTTTTCTTGGAAATTCTGCAGTCTCTTGGTTAAGTAAAAAGCAGCCCAATGTTGCTACATCTTCATGTGAAGCAGAATATAGAGCTTCATTTTCAGCCACTACGGAGTGTTTATGGCTGAGACAATTACTTGTCGATATGAAGCATGGCCAGCCCTCAGCTACTCTCCTATTCACGGATAGTCAAAGTGCTATTGCCATTGCACGAAATCCAGTATTTCATGCAAGAACAAAGCATATCGAGATCCACTATCACTTTGTTCGGGAGAAGCTTGTCAGTGAACATGGCCAAGACCAAGGTTATGGTGTTCAACACTTCCAGATCCTTCATGATATGGCAGAAGGTTATATGGGATGGACATCCACTTGAGGTAGTTGACTCCTACACATATTTGGGCGTTGTATTCTTCGGTCCCACTTTCAGTATGAGACACACAACTGTTTCCCAGCTAAGGAAGGGCTATTCCTCATTGGTACATCTGGAGAGACTGTGCTCCAGCTCAATATCAGGGATGCGACTAGCAAGTGTCGACTCTTTGACACTATCGTCATCCCCTCGGCCTTGTACGCAGTAGAGACATGGAAAACTGGTTTGACAGCCACTGAGTGGGCACGCATCTCACGTCTCCAGATTCATATGCTATCTTGGATAATACGGGCTAAGCCCTTTGTACCACATCAAATTACCTATTGGAGAGTATTTCACATAGATTGCGGATAGTGATGGGTCAGTTTCAGGTTTCCTCCCACCAGCTAGCCATTGAGATTGGCAGATATAGTGGCACCCCGCGAGAGGCCCGGTTCTGTAGTATGTGTGATACACACGAGGTAAAGGATGAGTTCCATTTCCTATTCAATTGCCCAGCTTACTATGATATCTGCAAGAGGTATTACTGCTTGTTCTAAGACCATCCAATCACACTCTCTACCTTGATATCATATGAGGATCCCAGATGTGTTGCATTGATGATTCGGGAGATGTCAGACTTGAGGATGGTGATACTAGACACAGATGTACCCCCTTAATACAACTGAGCATCAAGGAGTGCCTATCCCGCTAGAGACAAAGACGGGAGGTAACCTTGAGAAGTGACTCAGATGGAGAAGCTGACCAAATGCTTCCATACAGAGACGACAGAGATAGTGTCAATGCCCAGAGAGACAGCCAGTCCCTAGGCCACAGCTCACAGCTCCATGGCAACAGAGACGACACCGACGCTCCACTTGGAGACAGAGGTCCGCAGCACGTTCAACGACAGTTTCACAACATACTATACACCACTTTTTTCCAGGCTGATGGACATCTACTATATCAGGATGATAGACTTCGAATGTGCCAGCCATCTCATTATATGCAGTTTCTGATTTTGCAGTTATTGTTTCTTTAAGCTAGTTGAGCTTTAAAAGCTGTTATTGTGCATACGTGACATGTACCTTTTCTTAGTCCTATGTACCTTAGGCTATTTCAAGGACATCAATAAAGATCTCTCTCTCTCTCTCTCTCTCTCTCTCTCTCTCTCTCTCTCTCTCTCTCTCTCTCTCTCCATCCACATGAAGCACAACAAATTGGCACCTGATTTCAGGCAAGGCTGTAAGTTCCTTAAGTTCTGCAACTTCGATTTCACGTCGTTTCATTTCTATATACTTTCTCTTTTCTCCATCTCTAAGAAGACCTTCTTGATAGAGCATATCGCCATAATTCTGGAACTGCTTTGCAACTTCTTGTCGATCACTTTTAAATTTTCTTGTTTTCTAATTGGCACACAATCAAAGTGTGCATGAACATCTAGAATCTAGCCAAATAAGGAGACAATCTTTGAGCTATTAAGTCTTATTTTAATCCTTGAAAAAAAAGTTAACTGGCACTTACCTAGATGAAACATCATAAAAATATCAAAGAAAAAATATGTAATAACATTGCAAAACTTAAGAAGTTTAATCTCTTCCTATGGCATTATTTTTTCGCCATAAGCATAGCCTAAGCATTGAATAATAATGTTATAGAGTTCACAAAACCGTTCATTATTCCAAGTTTGGATAGTGATGAAAAATTGAAAAATTATTTAGAAATAGTAATTTGATTGCTTGTACAGTTCTTTACCTTAATAAAATCATTAGCAATGTTACTAAATTTATCCATCAACTATCTTTCCCATGTTGGCACCTATAGTTAGGTCCTACTCTCAAAGTGGACCTGCTGGCCCTAGAGCAACTAATTGCCAAAGGGCCAACTGATTGCAAGCCATGGTAATAAGCAATAACTAAAGCTAGGCATCGAGCCGAAGCAAAGTCAAATGCATTGCCAGCTGTGACCCTGTGAAATTGTCTGACAAATTGTCAAAGATGCGGGATCAAGAATAACTGTCATGGTCCAGCATGATGAGAAGCTAGCCGACAAGTTGTCAAGGTAATTGAGGGGGTAGGTGCCATGTCAAGGAATGCAGGTGACCGTTCAGGGATCTCTATGAGCTATGGAGGGTCAAAAACTTGGAGAGTTGGTCAACTCTTGATCAACCCCGATGGGACCAAATGACCAACTATCAGTTACAGCCAAGCAAAGCCCTTAAACAATGATCGAAGATTGGGAGACACTGGAAAGCTCTACTAAGAGTTCTGAAGTACATTCAATCCTCAAAGCACTATGCCTTGAGTTACAACGTGCAGGACGTTTTGGGAAAAAGGAATCACACCAGTAGCATGTAGCTACTAATATCAAAATCAAGCATACACTAGTGAGAGCCCAATGGGTCCAAGGCCCATGCACCACTAATAGTGCACTACTGTGACACCCCACTAGACATAGCTGCAACTGGGCCACATCATCCAGTTCCCCTATGACTCACTGATAGACCCATAGAAGTCCACCACCTGAGTTTATACCTTCAACCATTAATTATAACCATATACAAATCATAATCATAATTAAATATTTGGTCAAGGTAGGCCTACTGACCTCCTAACGGGATAATAATCCGAGATCAATCGTGGGCATGACATTCTTCCCCCCTTTTTCAAGTTATGTCCTTAGAACTTAAAATTAGGGAAGTTCCTTTTCAAGCTAACTGGGCCACGTCATCCAATCCCCCTATGAGTCACTGATAGACCCATAAAAATCCACCATCTTGAGTTTAGACCTCCAACCATTAATTATGACCATATACACATGAGGGCCCCAAACCACTCATAATCATAATTAAATTGCTGGTCGAGGTAGGCCTACTGACCTCCTATCGGGATAATAATTCGAGATCAGTTGTGGGCGTGACATTCGTCCCCCATTATTCAAGTTTTGACCTCAGAACTTAAAGTTAAGCAAATTCCTTTTCAGGCTGCCTTCCTGTTCCCAGGAATCATCATCGTCTGTATGACCCTTCCGTCGAACCAGATGCTCAGTAACTATACGATTTCTCAATCGTTTAGTCCTCGTATCCAAGATCTTTCAGGTTCAAGTCGACCCACACCCGAAGATTCATCCAATATGTTAGAGCCCAGTTATGGCTCTATCATGATCTCGGCATGGCCGGGTTACCAAAGGGCCTGAGGCCTAGTATTGGCACGGGTCGGTGACCGACGAGGACATCTGTCCCAAGTAGGGACCGGTGCGTCACGAGCAGTGATCCGGTGTGGCTGCCTGACAAGCTGTTGGAGACGCGGTGTGTCTTGACCGTCAGGACCCTAGCCGTTAGTGACGAGATGCTAGTCGGCAAGTACAGTCGGGGTGACCAAGCGGGTCACAGGTCTTTGGCGGGGCACGGGGTGGTACCCTATGAGTCACTCAGTATTCACAAGTCACAGGGGCCAGGCATGCCAAGTGGACTAATCACCCACAGGTGGATGCCATGTGCCAGTTGACGAGAATAGTAGGTAGGAGGACTCAAGAAGGGGGTGCCTATGGTTGGGAGGTTCACTCTACACACCGGCCTTCTAGGATTTACGAGCTTGGAGAGACTTGCTTGTGACAATTGGTATCAGAGCCTTGTTCTAGAGAGAGAACAGCTCGTTCTAGAGAGAGAAAGTGAAGAAAACATCAATTTTCTTAGTTTTTTTGGGGGGATTGCAAAAGGAGAAGTGGGGGAATTGATGCCCTGCAATGGATTGCTGGTGAATAGGGAGCTTTTGCCTCGATTTGAGCCAAAAAACGGGCATTGAAGAGGGATGGGTGCAATGGATAGGGGCTTATGAAGAAAGATCTTCCAAAAAGTAGCCGAGGAAGCAGAGTGGAGGGAGCGAAGGAGGTAGGAGGAACGGGAAGAAAAGTAGGCCACTTTCTTTTCGCGGAGAAGGGAACGAAACTGCTTTTCTACGGAAGAAGACAGTGTAGAATTGGAGAATTTGAGGAACTCGACATATTTTTGGAAGAATAGTCGTTGTCATACCATTTATTATGGGTATGACGATGAGAAGAGAAGCGGCGAGGGCGTGCAATGGCATGAGCAGCAGTAGTCAGGGCGTGTGTTAAAAAGGAGGCTTGGGTAGTGACATTAGAGGAGGAAGGAAAGTGGTCGAGAAGATGAGAGACGTGGGCAACATAGGCCTGGGATTGATGAGGAGGTATACGATAGCAGGTGGGTCAAACAAAGAGGGAAGGTGGAGGAGAAGGCGGACTTGGCGCTGGGGAGAAGGAGAGGTAGAGCAGAGAGTGATCAGCGAGGACGGGGGTAGAGATGGTGAAGGATGCCAGGTGGGGCAATAAAGCTGGAGATGCAATGAAATAGTCCACTACACTGTGACTGCCATCAAATGAGTGGCAAGTATATGCAGAGGAGGATGGCCATTAAAGAAGACCGTTGAGGATAATGAAACCGTGTGCTTGAGCCAACCTCAGAAGCTGTTCCCCAAAAAGAGTAACCGTCGCTGATGAGTCCTGAGAATAACGGGCATAAGAGGTATCCAACGGATGAAGAGAGAGTGTGTCAGCATAGAACTCAGTCTGGCGAGCGGTTGTGCGTGCGTTAAAGTCCCCTCAAGCAATATGTAACGCTGTAGAGAGAGTCTAGCAACGCCGTCAGAAAGGGCCTGAAAAGGATCACCTCCCAAATCCATAAACACTGAAGTGTGGGGAGCAAAGTAGCACACTGCAACAAACAAGTCCTGGTCCAGCCCCAAGAAGGATGCAGTAATCTGAAGCCACAAGTAACGGCCATAAGTATCTTCAGACACCAACCGAATAGAAGGAGTATACACCGACCTCTACAAACATGCAACTCCACCAAAGGCCCGAAGTATCCTGCCTTGTAGCATAGGTCGTGGAGCAGAACTCCACTGAAAACCAGAAATGTGCGGAAGTGGATGTGTGGAAGACTCATATGTCTCTACAAAAAGTAGAAAATTAGTCGAACACAAATAGGTGCCGCAATTCCAAAAACCAAATGTGACGCTAACCGGGGCTATCGGGCTGCTCCCATGCCCGAGTACCCCAGCTTCCTATTGACGCTTGGAGAGAAAGTGAGGGTTGCCATTTGTAAATACGTTTTGTCCTTGCCTCCTGAATAATAGTTTTACGCTGTAACCATTGGCAGTGAGTAAGGTCATTATCTATGTAAATTTGAGAGCCTTGGAGAGTACGACGCGCACGAAGAACTGTCTGTCGGTCATCCATAGTTTTGAATTTGACAAATAATACCTTCGGATCATGCTGGAGGCGCCAAGCATACTGGATACCTGGAACTGAGAGCCCCATGCGTGAAGTAAACAAAGAGGTAACCTGTTCCAGTGCTATGTCCTCAGTAGGAAGACCCTGGAATCTTAAGTTGAGCTTTTTGTACCGTGGTGTCTAAGGAGGGTGCTACAGAAGACGAAGAGGTGGTAGATGATCTCAGGATAGAAGCCCATGATTTGGTCTCACGTACTTCTTGCTCGAGAGTAGGTACTTTCTGTACACGTTCCACCGTATCATGAAGCCGCTATTCAAGAATGAGAATCCAGGCAGTGCACTCAACAGTGTCATGTATCTGGTGCTCAAGTAGGGGAAGCTTACTCATGGATGCCTTAGTATCCTCAACAGCACGCGAGATATTAGGGATGATGTCCCTCTGCAAAGCACTAAGCGCAGCACGAAGAGAAGCAATTTCAATCTGTTGAGCGTCAATCATGGCAGTCTTAGTACGCAAATCCGCACGAAGTTCATTGAGTTGTGAAAGAAAAGCGGCAAATTGCTTAGAAATGTACTCATTCAACGAGGAGATGTTCTCGGGAGTGGTGTGCCGCGTGTAGGTGTGGCATGTGTCTCCCATAGCAACTGAGGACGAAGCAACAACTTGTGGCGATGGAGTGCTGACAGAATCGATAGGCATGGTGGATGCAATTTCCAAAGTACGAAGACGTTTGCGAGAGCCTGTAGACATAAACTTCTTAGCACGCTTTGTGTGCAAGACAAAGCCTGGAGGAAGGTTAAGCGATGTTGTAGGATGATTTGCAGGGAATAGATGAGAAAGGACGCAAAACCCTAATCAAGCAGTTTTACAAAAATGAGCGTAACTTTGTCATAAGAATGCTGATTGACCCGAAATTGATTCAGATCGAAGGTAAGACAGAGCACTACGCAGTCGTCAGACTGTACTTGCAATACGGTACGGATCCGTACGGATTTTACAGACTGAAAATTTTGAGATCAAGAAAAATCAAATTTTCGAAACTCAAACTGTTGAGGATCTATTGCAAAAGGATAGCAACAATGAAATCTTGAGAAACAAGCTTAGAGTAGCTAAAAGTGATGCAAGAAAGTGCACAAAAAGGTAGATCTAGCCACAAAGAAAGCTAGAAAGAAGTGAGAGTTGCATGGAGATGGAAGCGTGGAGATGGAGATGGAGATGGAGAGAGAGAGAGAGAGAGAGAGAGAGATTGATTTTTCTGCAGGTAAGGAGGGAGGTTGCACGTTGGTGGACTCTTAGTGTGCTGCACAACCAAATCCTCTCGAAAGACCGTGAATTTGAGAAGAGAAACGTGAAACACCCACCAAGCTCTTGCACCCAAGTGCAGCTCCAGAAAATCCAAGAATTCAGGACCCCAACACAAAGATCCACTTCCAAATTCTTGGCTTCCACTCCCCAACGGCAAAACTGCTAAGCTTTGGCTTTGATACCTTTTCATTCATTAGTATTAGTAGAGAAGTTCGCTTTTGTTCATTGAGATCAAAGGTGGTTTGTACCTTAATCTTCTTACATTGTATCTTGTCCATATATCTCTTGACCTAATTTTGGTTTCTTCACACGTGCTAAGTCTATCGAATTCTATGTTGATTTTGAATGTTAATGTGATTGTATATGCATAGCCAATCTTGGGTAAATCTCTCACAATTCGTAATGCCAAAACATTTGCAAAAATGGCCACCATCAAAATGATAATTTATTTTCAATAATAACAACAATACATGAAATATTATAAAGCATAATCGTCCGCCATATCAAGCACGTAGGATAATCCTCAAGAAAACTTTTCATTCCCAACTAACTTCAATGATCAATTGATCCTTCTAATGCTTCTTGGTTTCCTCTCACCTTAAGCTTGTTATAATCACTTCTCAAATTCCTTTTTAATGAGATAGTACCCTTGGACAACCTATCAATCATATTCTACTCTAGGCATACTTTATCATGGCTTTGTTACGAGCACAATACTATATGCCACTTGCATATAACCGCCTTTATACTTGAACAACCAATACTCCATAAAATTCAATTACCATTTCTAATAACCCAATTATTTGCCAACGCCTTTACCCAGTCTCCTTTTGATATAGTAGACGTATTTATGATATAATTGAATTTTGGATAAAAGACTTAATACCATGCTCCAACCATAGAATTAATGAACCGTTAACGGTTCACCACGGTTCTGAGAACCGTACGGTTCTTTAAAAATTTTGCCCAAAAACGTGGTGAACCGTACTGAATAATTGATTAATTAATTTTTTTTTGTCCCACCACCAAAAATAGCCCAAAAAATGCTAAAAAAATGCCAAATTTTTTTTCAGAAAAAGCAGATTCTCCCTAGTGCCTACTTAGATTATTAACTTCAAATGATTTAATCTCCCAAATTGAAAAGAGAGGGGGAGACAGAGAGAGAGGGACAAAAATTGATAAGAGAGAGGGAGACAGAGAGAGAGGGACAAAAACGAGCTTTTGAGAGGTTTGGGGGGAAATTTAGGAAAATTAATTAATTAATTGATTAATTATTTTTTTACATGAACCGTACTGGGTTTCAAGGAACCGTGGTACGGTTCCTTCCACGGTTCCCAAAACCCACGGTTCTAGGAACCGTGGGTTCTATGGCTCCAGCTCAAGTTAATGCTCAACACACCAAGAGGTGAAAAAAACATCAAAGAAAATCTGACAAAATTTTAGCATTAACTTCAATATCCATGAACTTATCGTGAGCTTGAAGAATTTGAGTCACAAAAACCACAAACGCTAAAGATTGGCTTGTCCTTTAAATCAGAACACCATCCCCTTACATAAGAGCTGAATGTTTGGAGTCTGGTCAGGATATATAATTCAGCTGTACAGTCTTCAGTAAGTGCTTGATAAAGAATGACTGGCTTTGCTGCCAGGCTCCAGCAAATACCAGTGGTTCAAAAGAGGAAAGTAGTAACTCAATAGACTTACCTATTCAGTCTAATCTATGTATGCTATCCATACTGATATGTCACATGAAGGTTTTACAATACAACTACATGCTGTGGTCTTTTAAAAGGTACCAATGTTTAAATTTTGTTTATATAACGTACCACTGATGCAAGAGGCTTGCCCCTTTGAATTTCTCTCTTATAATCCTCCAGGTAGAGCTTCTTCACTTCGTCCATTCTTTGCTTGTGAAGATAGTATTCATTGTAGAGGCGCATGTATAACTCTTGCTGCAACAATGAAGGACCAGTCAAGCAATATTCAGGATAAATGGCATTCAAAAAAATTGTAGAATTTTATGATAAGGGATTCTGCACCTTCACTATTTCAGAAAAACTGTTTTGTTACCAGGAAACATGACCCTGGCTCCATTTCTTGTAGTACAACATCTTTCATGTCCAGATAGTTACCATCTTTGATGATAATTCATGTGGTGATCTGGATTCCTCCTTAGCCTCTTTCTGTGATACACTGCATATCTTCGTTGCACTTGTGAAAGTAGGTCCAAGCAGGCGGTCTGAAATCCTCGATAAACTTAGGCTCTCCTTGGCACTTCTGAATTGTTTTGTGCATTTTGAAGCAAGCCTTGAGGAACAATATCGGTGAAAACAAGATTCGGGTGTGTTGGTCATCTTATGATAGTACTTTTTTCTCGAAATGATAGGTTTAAGCTGGTGAGGCTCTTTATTTTTCCAGTCTTCAGGAGAAGGTGACCCATCGTCTTGAAAACAAAGAATGATATCGTGATCCTCCTTGCTGCAGATAGGAGTAACTTTATCAACAAAAAGTTGCTTTGAAGTTGTTATAGAGTTACTGCGGCCCATAACTTGCTACCACAGAACCTTCAAGCAGAACGCAAACAAGATTTTTAACTGTGGTGATTAATCAGTGTCTCTTTGCTGTCCAGGACATTGCATGCTTTAAAAGCTCATGTAAGAGATTATTGATGAAGTTATTTTCCAATTAATTGATATTAGTTGAAGTCTTTATCAACCTTAAGGATCAAAATTGAAAATAGTTATTTCATCATGGGTAGCATAAATGAAGTTCTTTTTCCTGAAGCTAGCAAGCTCGATGGGATAACTACTATACGTGGAAAATTTGCATGCAGAATATTCTCATGGATTGAGAATATTGTAGGTTCGTATAGGACAAGAGACCCTGCCCGCTACCGAGCAAGAAGCTCAATAGTACATGCGGAAAAGAAGAAAAGCTCATCGTATCATAAATTTATCCATCAAAGATAATATGACTCCTCATAATAGAGAGCCTCGTAGAGGGACACTACAAAAGGAAAGTATGAGATTGTGAATTCGTCGCGAATTTTGTTTCTTACCAGCAAGTTCCAGCCTATATTGCAAGGGTCAAGGAGCTGAAGGATCGACTTACGGCCATTGGAGAAAGTGTACCCTGATACAGTGTTGCTCGCAGATAATGAACTAGACAAACAGTTCTCGCTCATCTCTACATGCAGCCATTGATTCTTTACTTTTCGACAACCACCCTACCTCCAAGAATCCTTGCAGGAAACCAAGCGAAAGCAATTTGTGGTGTACTAAGAGCGCTAACCTTTTTTGTCAAAAAAAAAAAGAGTTGCCTTCTCACTGATTTTCCTCGATGTTGAAATGCTTGCTGCACCCAAACCACTCAAACTCTTGACAAACTGCTTCACAGTAGCTCTCTTGATGTTATATAGGTTAGTATTGCTATTGAAGCTTTGCAACACTTCACTTGGTTACCAAATGACTAAATTCAGATCTGCCAAAGTCTCATACCTCAAAAAACCTCAAAATTTGCAATTTTTGCAACTTTCTCTACATTTGACTGTTTTTGCTTCCATTTGATGTTACCATTAGCCTCCTAGTGCCTTCCCAATTCTCCAGAATGGCTTCACTGCTCCTACAGCCCAAAAATGGCTGAGAGATGCCACTTTCTGCATTCAACCTCCTATCCACACCAACAAGGGACTACATCACTAGACGAGATGGAATTTGAGGAGCATCTTGCTTACTAGTGTCCTCTATATTATGACATCAGAGGCCACTATTATTGCCTTTTCCATGATACCCCAGTCACACTACGCTCTCTTATTTCCTATGAGGACCCACACTGTGTTGCTTTTATGATAACGTGAGATGTGTCTTCTACGCCAACATACATGCTAGCAGGACCAGTTTGGAGATCTTGGTTCCCAACCCAGATTACCACTTTTTACTCGAAGAGATGTTCTAGTCTCTAGAAAACATAAAAATCAAGAGTCAAGGTATATTTTAATTTGGAGACCCTTCTTGCAAGATGTTGGCAACTCCAACGTAGTTAGAAATTAATTTAATTACTTAGGTTCCTAAGGTCCTAAGTTAATTATTTTAAGTTGGGTCCAAAATCTTGACATGCAAAAGTTTATTTGGGTCCTAGCATTTTTAATCTCTTTCTAGGTGAAATTCACATTTTTAATCTCTCTCTAGGTGAAATTGGTGTGTCCTTGGGACTCATGCATGCAAATACCTAGAGGAACTCTACTTAACTCATCCACCTACTACCATGCAATGTAACCTTGATTCTCAACAAAAATTATAAAAGGGGCTCTCCACTCCTCCATCGAGTATCCAAGAGAAATCATTTGTGGTGGAGAAATTGATTGGAGAAGGTGGAGAGCCCCCCCCCCTTCCCTACATTCTCGTTCTTGATGTTTCGATGGTATTGTCTCTTCCATTTATGTTCATTGCATTTAATTATTTCTTGAATTATAGAAACTTAATTTGTAATCCTAAGTGCCAAGTGGCAAGGCCTTTGGAACTCCACTTAAAACCAAGATTTTAGAAGGGACAAATGGGGCCTTTCTTCCACTTTCCAAGTTCAAGTTGAGCTTCCCTTAGCTCAAGGTTGTGCATATTCTTGTTTCTTGAGCTATATTTTTCACACCGTTGCTCTCCGTTTTTCCTCTAATTTTTTTGCTACCCCTCACCTTTTTCATGGACTCCCTTACGGAGGCAACTCAAGCTCCACGTCCCGCACAGGCCGATATGGAGGAAATGGTCTGTGCCATTAATCTGCTTCAACAGTCAAAACACGAACGGCGGAAGCTGAGATGAAGGCTTTGTCACTCTCATCAAGCTCTCCTGAACCCAATGTTTATCTCGAAATTTTTTACTGGGGAGAAAAAGGACAAGCATCAAGACAACTTGTCTTGGTATGGCTAGATCGATGGACCTCCCACTTTTCCATGCACGATCTGCCAGACAGCTCTAGGATCGCCACGGCCATCATGTTTCTACACAGAAAGCGTACTCCTGGTGGCAGGATCTCAAAGAGCGAGCTACAGTTCCAACTACTCAGGAGATTTCCATGTAGCTTTTAAGGCCGCTTTTATGTGGGTCTTGGACGATTTTGAATATTATTGTTGATTTGCAACTTTGCAAATGGGAACAAAGCCTTTGGATGTGTATTTGCAAGATTTTCAACAGGTGGCTTCACGGTTTGTAAACCGGATTGACGGAGTTTTGCTTGAGCTTCATTTCATTTTGGGCTTGTCCAAAAAATACCAACTTGAGGTCCGTCGTAACCAGCCACAATCCCTAAGGATGCGGTGCGCTTCGCCAGGATTTATGACGATACGCACACAACAACCTGTAAAGAGCAACAAAGTCAAAAGCCTGAATCCAAGGACAAACCCTCTTCAGGCCCCTCTTTCAAAAAGGGCAAAGAAAAAGTTGTTGACACAACTTCCCCATCGGGAAAGGAGGAGGAGTGCCCTAGGTTGGAGAGAGAGGACTTCAATAAGGCCAAGAGCGACGAGTTTTGCTTCTCCTGCATGGAGAAGAGTTATGGACTCGGCTCATTACATTCACAATGTCCATTTACATTTACTTTACTTTATGCATAAGCAAGCCTTGAGCCCTTTTTTATTCATTATTGACACTTAGACTATATGGCTAGCCTTGGGCCTTATTATTCATTATTTGGACATTTGGACATATTACCGGAGAGTGGGGGCCTTCTTGGAGGGCGCACTATTATCCCTCTCAATTGGGCCTTAAAACTGGAAGCTTCCTTTAAGCTATAAGTACGGAATCTATGTCATTTGTTACTCAGCCGATGATATTGATCTCTCTCTTTAGTCTCCTTAATCTCTCTCTTTCTTGCTTTCTACGGTTAAGTCTTGCTTATGTTATGCTTTTATAGCTTAGCTCTAGATCAATTGTGACTTCATTCGTAACTTGGTATCAGAGCACTTTCCTTTGCACCACTTTTTCAGATTTACCCATCACTTTCGTCGATTTTTTCATAAAATTTCCATCGTTTTTTCAGATTTGGTAGAGGCTGGCCAGCACCCTACTACCTTGTCACTTTCGTCGATTTTCTCCACCGATTTGCTGCCCATTTTGCGGATTGATTGGAGGCTGTCGAGCGCCCTACTTCATCACCATTTTCAACGGTTTTCTCCATTTTTTTTTCAAGTTATGTGTGGATTTTGGTAGTTGTTGCCCAGCGCCCTACTACCTTGCCTTTTTCGACGGATTTCTTCACCGATTTGCTGTCCATTTTGTTGATTGTTTGGAGGCGATCCCCATCACGGGACAATTGTCCTGGAAAACAAAATTCATGTGCCATTAGCATGGCACTCAATACATTAGCATGTATGGAAACTCAAAAAACTACCATTTACAAAACATCAAACAAGAAGTCTATTTAATTAAGGCTTACCTAATCCAACCTTGGTATACAAGGAGTAAGTGGACTCTATGCTTGTATCTTGCGGCCTCACGATGTTTTAGGCCTAACATGTTGGCATAGGGGTGTGGAATTCTGATGAGCATGCCAAGGGTCTTAAAAAGAACTAGGTTTAATAACACTGATCCTCAAGGGTGTAAAAAATCTCTTCAAGCCCTTGTTCTAATAAATCTAGCTCAACATGTGCAGTTCTGTGAATTCAA
Organism: Diphasiastrum complanatum; assembly: GCA_029204225.1. NCBI lineage: Eukaryota > Viridiplantae > Streptophyta > Lycopodiopsida > Lycopodiales > Lycopodiaceae > Diphasiastrum > Diphasiastrum complanatum. Next base: position 15,845,059 of record CM055101.1, on the reverse strand, counting down.
CTTTTTGCTTGAGATAATCATGATCTTTTTATTGCATGCATGGCGTGAACAGCACTTAGTTCATGGATGCATGGTGGGAACCATAGTTGCCCGTTCCGTTCTGGAACGCATTCCAGAACGTGTTTCATTTCGGAACGGGGCCCCCAAAAATTTAAAAAAAAATCGTAAATATTTAACAAAGGATTCATTCCGACCCCGGTTTCAGCAGATTACAGGTTCAGAGCTTCAAGCATTCAAGATCTTAAGGAGGGGTGCACTTGCTTAAAAGAGGTGCTCAAATGTTTACATTCATTTTCTAACATGGTTTGCCACATCATATTCCCTAATGAGAAACACTTTCTTCTTTAGAAACGAGCTCAGTGTGCTGACAGAAGAACCTTAAGAGCTGCAATCTGTTGAGAACTCAAGGACATTATTATGCCAAGGAAAAAAAGTAAGGGTTGTTTTGGAATGAATGTCATCAACAAACAGACGGACGATTTACTTATTTTTCCTGTAGTTAATGATGGAATCAAGAGAGATAAAGCTCTGAACAACCCAAGGCCCAACCAGCTGTGGTGAGCAGTAAGTTCAGTCAACAGCATCATATCGAGACTTCATGAAGGAGATGATAGTCAGAGGAAGCCACCAATCGAAATTTCTGTAAAGTACAAATGCTCATCTGTGCACCACCTTTCTTTTTCTTTTTTATTTTTAAAAAAAAACGTTCCCACCAGAGGAAGCCACCAATCGAAATCTCTGTAAAGTACAAATGCTCATCTGTGCACCACCTTTTCTTTTATTAAAAAAAAAAAAGGTTCCGACCCAAAATGGTCGGAACGGGTCGTTTCTAAGGTGAATAATACTTCAATAGTTCAAGAATTTATGGAAGTAAATTGATGTAGATTTACTTCTATGAAATTGAGTTGATTTGTGGATTGCAATCATGGAATATTGGTGACAGGATCAATCATGCAACATGCAGCTTTTTGCAAGAATGTTATTGCTATGATTGATATATGTGAAGCATGGGATAAGTTGAGATTCCAGCTATGCTCAGAGATCAATCTTGAGGTCGCAAGATACTGCCCCAAAACTTCTTTTAAAAAATCAATAAGAAATACTCAAAACTACTTCAAGTCAACTTGTTGCCTTCCTAGTTTGTTCTGCTGCTGGGTCTCTCTTACGCAAAAGGGGGTGAAGACCAGTGTTTGATGCGGCGATGAGGTATTGTTTTTATTGATCCTGCAAAAGTAAATTGCAGAATCTCTTCAGCTGAACAAAAATCAGTGAGTAAAAAAGTGACGTAGAGGATGGCCTTCATCGCAAGACTATCATTGCCTTCATCGCGATAGAGGATACAAAGATACAAAGAGAATGGCCTTCATCCCAGAGAGTACCATTGTCTTCATCGCAATAGAGGATACATAGATACAGAGAAGATGGGTTTCATCGCAGAGAGTATCATTGCCTTCATCGCAATAGAGGATACATAGACACAGAGAAGATGGCCTTCATCGCAGAGAGTATCATTGCCTTCATCGCAATAGAGGATACATAGATACAGAGAAGATGGCCTTCATCGCAGAGAGTATCATTGCCTTCATCAGAGTGTTTTTTGAGCAATCTGGAGTTTTAAGAGAACAAACAAAAAATAAGTACGTGCTATTAAAAAAAATATTCAGGGTTCGTTCCGGAGTGGAACGCGTTCCGTTCTGGAACAGGCAACTACGCTTCAGAGTGCCAAGGAAAAAATTGAATAAGAGACTCTCCAATGGCCGAATTTTTTATTACTTTATCGCACAACTATAAAGCCTAGTCGGTCTCAATCTGTTCATGACTGTCAGTGACTGACTTTTGACCCGGTAATGGACAACACAAATCACTCAAAAAGTTGTTCCTGAACATTTGCCTACCCAGACCACCCGTTCCGAGTTCTGATTGCTGTTTGATCACAAACAATCTTGTCTTGGTTTCGATCCTCTTAAGTTCATAAAAATCCTGTGTTTTGGCATGCAATGCCAAATGGATCAGTGCTCAAGTCACTGTCAGCATGCAGATCAAAGAAGACGATGTACATGCCTCAACTAGGTGGCATATCACCCTTGATCTGTCGATCTTGCAAAAGCAGAGCCCTCCAACTTCAGTGTGACTTATTTCAAATGCATTTGCTGGAAAATGACCTTAAAGTTTTAAACAGTCATGTACCTGATTTCCATAATGTTCCTGACAATATGATCTGTTAGAGGGGCAACAAGCTGAGCTGGAAGGGCATGAATATGGCAGAATTTTGTGGCGACTTCCTCTGCTGTATCTCCATCTTTGATTTCAATATGCTCAACTTTCCCATCCTCAATCTCAACAGCAATGTCAATCAAAACTCTCCTCTTATCTGTTTCCATTTCCATTACTGCTATCAAACATACTGTACTAGCATCGCAAGTTTAGAACATCAATAACTGTATTTGAAAGCGAGGAGTTTTATTCAGCCAAAGTCAAAGGCCGTTATTATTACCGAGCACAAAAAAATTGTTTCTTGTCATCAATAGAACAAATTATTTATTCATTTCATATTAGCAAGATTATGCAGGTGCCAGGAATCTAACATTTATAATCAAAACACTCACTCTTAATGTCAACAGCTTCAAATAGACGCCCACCTTGTAGGTTTTCTGAAGAGCCATTTTCGGAAGTATGTGAAAATCCATCCTGCATGCAGAAGGGACCAAACCAGGCTCCTGAATCATATTTTGATTCTACATAGTGCCTATATATTTTCTTCACTTTGTGATATCTAGCATGAACTGAAAATAAATCCAAGTAGGGAGTGATGATGTATTGAAACATCCCTCACACATCAGTAATACCTGAGAATGTTTAGGCAAGGCTTGGCCTCGGATGAGAATGAATTGAACAGAAAATGTTGAGGTGGGAGAGGGATAGTCTAGTTCTACTTACTTCATTTGTTACATATGCATCGTCCAAGCACCCAATAAGGTCTTCTTGAGGCTTTGTACTCCTTGCAGCACCAGGCTCCCTTGTAGAATCGGCATAACTCGGTTCGAGCCAAGAAGATTTTGATCTGCTCTCCATTGTCATTGGAAGCTTATGATAATCGCATCCAGAGATACACAGTGGCAGAACTATCACGCGTGAAACAATCGAAACGTCTCGCCTTTCCAGGAACAGCAGATCAATATCAGCAACTCCTTTTCTTATTTCATCAGCAAGTTATAAAGACAAAATCAAAGGATAGCATGCCTTGAGACTTGCCCCAGGGCCGAGGAAGTCTAACTTTTGTCACTTGGCATTGATACCATCCTTGTGAAAGGCCTAAATCTACAAAACATATTCTCAGTACATGGCGAAATTTTTTGAGCCAACAAAGGATGACAATAACGTCATCTATTGCAGCCTACAAGCGTATATGCTACTTCTATTTCATTGAGTGTTAGGAATTCGATTAGCCCGCCAAATTCCGGACATATATTAAAATGAAAACAAAAGCCTGGATGGGCGGCCTTGTGCTTGAGCTCGATATTTTATAATTAGCGTTTAATACGATATCTGAAGGGAGCAAGAATTCCATTGATTCAAAAGTGAAAGTGAATAGACGGTCCGGTCTGCTGCAAGAAGGCAGCTATTCATTCTCATAAATAGTTCGATTCATTCTTACCTTCAACATTGTGCACATTAATTCATAACAGAAATGCTTGAAGCTTCACTGCAAAGCTTCATAAGCTGCCGACACACTTGGCTGACATATGTATATTTCATTTTGGGGATGAAAGCAATATCATTCAAGTAGCTTAAACACATGGTACTCGATCACAAAAGGATGCTATCGTCATGGCGGAATTGCCTCTTTCCATTATACGAAGCTTTTGTTAGCCGCTCAAAATCGCAATATAATATATGCCCTTTGTCTGTCGGAATCAGCTCTCAAAAGCTCGCTTGCTTACCAAACAATCCAGGAATCCTTTCAGAACAGAGACTCTGACGCCAAATGCTTTTCGACATGGATTTTTCTTTCAGCATCGGTTTAAGGAACTCAAAGCTTTCGATCATGAAATAGCTATTGCCAGCAATGTCGCAGAGCCAGGCAGTCTCCATCCTCGTTGTCTGTTATCACCAAAACAGAGTGCGAAGTAGCTCGTAAATGCACGACGAGCATAAGCAAAATGGTTGCGAGGAGGAGACTGGATCGCGGGGATTGCAAGCAACCAAAAAGGAGAGCGAGAGAGATATGCCTCTTCGTTTCTCTTTCCGTTTGGTTTGGTTTGGTTTGGTTTTGCAGGTGACAAATTACTCGAGGGCTGGCCATGAAAATTTATGAACCCCAAGTCTTATATAAATAATAGGCACCTTGGTAGCTTTGGTAATACAATAAAGGGTGGTTTCACATGGGACTTGGGCTCGCTCGCTCGTAATATAAGTTATTGTGATGTAGAAGTCGCGAGGAGTGATATTAGGCACGTGGAATCATTTGGTTAGTTAAGAACGCGCGGATTTTGAGCCATTTAAGTTATTGTGATGTAGAAGTCGTGAGGAGTGATATTAGACACAATGGAATCATCGGGTTAGTTAAGAACATGCAAATTCTGAGCCATAGCAGGGCTTCTAAATCGTTCTGAATCTCCACCATAGATCTACAACTGCTACGTATGGTATTCGCCATCCAACGATGGGCTACTTGTTGTTGCCACCCTCGTCGGGGGTGCTACAACAGGTAGCTCGCCTCTGGATGGCGGATACCTAGTACGTAGTAGTCGTGAGCAGTGATAGCGTACCGTATCATTACACTTACTATGCTAATGCCTACCTACTTTGTTCAAAACTGATCTCCAAACAACAATTGCTAATGTGAGCAGACCTACTACAGGTGTAGTGGGTCAGTCACCATACCTACCTCATTGTGAGGCAGCTTTGCAGGTATTGGTGACTTGCTACACTGGGTAGTAGGGTTACACTTGCTACCTAGTTCATGAGTAGTAGTGTTTGGAATTATATTTACCACATGGCAAATGCTCTCACTGGCTACTAGTGTTCAAAGCCATATTTTGGCACCTAGTACATTCTAAATATTAATCACCTACTAAGTACTTAACTTACCTGGTATGTACGTACCCAAGTACTTATGCTAACTGACATTGACATTTCCTTGAGAGAAAAAAGGCCACTTAAATGATCCTCGAGTAGGAATTTCTCTATAAAAGCATTAGAACACCACTACAAGAACAACGCCCGCCCACACCCATCAGCAACAGCAAAAGACAAAAAACATTAGTGGTGTGAAATGCCAATTGCACCAGGTAGCAGGCATGACCACACTTGCTACCGAGCCAAGTGGTTGTCAGTACCTACCGAGTTGTTCCGTGACTCAGTAGGTACTGACAAACCACTACACCCAATAGTGATCACACTCGCTACCTAGTACAATTTGTTAAAATATTACTTTTAAGTGAATTTGAGCACATAAATTACTATTTTTTAAAATGTAACCTAGCTTTTTTTTGACAATTTAAATTTCCAATATAAGATGGAGCTTTTGGTGATGCATTGATTACCTTGGTTTTCACATGAGTCTTCCCCTTCTCCCTTTCTCATATGAACAATACGTAACCAATTTTAATTAGCCCAAAAATTCCCAATGCTCATTTGTAAAGTCACTACTATGTGGAGCTCAGTATTGTACACCATGAGGTCTAGTTGATAGTGCATAATGCAAACCAACGCCCTTGGCATAGGAGAGGCAAGAGTATGTGCTCTTTGGGAAAAACTTGAGAACGTGAAATGCTTATGTATATTCGCTTTTGAGAAAATATTAAACCTAGTGATGGAATTGAAATGAGACTTTCACCAAGTGGTAGGCTGCAAAAGCTCATTGTGGCACCCGTTCCAAAAACCATGTCACACTAGGGCGAAATCCCTTGCTCATGCAAGATGATGCAAGGACACCTTGTGGTGCTATCATAATCATTGCAAGCAAGATCAAATTGGTACATATCGATTGTTATGTGTTCATGATGGCCAAAGGGGGCTACTCTATGCAAGCCCCTATCTGGCATGTGAGGTGGCACATTTGACATGCCATGTAGGGGCAAGCAAAGGGAATTCTTTGGATCTCCAACCACGCCTAGCAAGTGCAACGATTTCTTTAGGCCTCCTCCCAAATTTTCCAACTGTTATTAGGCAAGCCGATCTCCAACCAACTCCAGTTATCTTTGTTTATTTAATCAACAAACATTTCAATTATACTGACTAGTTTATATGCTATTCAATCTAGACCATTGATGAAAATAGATGGCTAAGATCAACATGCAACTTGACTAGAAGGTTCCAAATATGAGCTACAAGACATTATAAATAGAGTGAATCCCTTATCATATATATATATATATATATATATATATATATATATATATATATATATATATATATATATATATATATATATATATATATATATATATATATATATATATATATATATATATATATATATATATATATATATATATATATATATATATCGCATTTGTTAATAAAGCTAAGAGAAGGAAGTGGCTATACATTATTGTATATTTTATCTTTTTAGCTAGTATTGTGATTTCTATGTCCATAGCCCAATTATAGTACATGAAAGAAGTGTATGTCTTATCATGATCGTGATTTTTATCATGTAATAAACTCAAGTTACAATATAACTTGCAGAGCATTGCACTTGGTAGTTTATCCCTTGTTTATTTTCCATGGTTGAAGATAAATGGGATTTAAGGTATATAAAAGTTTCACATGGTATAGAAGCTTTGGTTATTGATCATCCAAGATTATTTCAGCGATCCATTTGGTGTTTGTGGAAGGTTAAAGACAAGCTTAAAATTGGGAGAAAGCAAGCAATCTTGGTGCATTTCAGGCAAAGGCCTTAACACTGTCATAGTGAGATCCAAGTTAAATGTTGCATAATTTTCAATTTTCTATGTTTCTATAATTTTTTTTGCTATATATCATTGTTATAAGTCAAACTTGAAGTTGGTTTCCATTTTTTAGTGATTTACGCCAAAAGTGCTATATTGTTTAGCTGTCAATCTTCATAGATTTGCACACAACATTAGGATTTGTGCACATCATCATTATTTGATCAAGTTTGATCTAGATATACTCATTCTAGTCAAAATGGTTCAAACATGGCACCATTGTTTTGGAATTATGTGATATTTTGACATCTTATAGCTATCATTATTGGAAGATCAATATGGAATCATTGTTGGTGATGTAGGTTATTATGCAAATTGTGCTAGACGTGGAGGAAAGGCCTCAACAAGCACAAGAAAGAACAGTGTATGACAAAAGAGTGAAACTAATTCTACATTTGACATATATTGGCTAACAGTGCTCATTAGGTAAGCCAGATCTAGTATAGTACAAACCATAACATATATAAGAGAGCCAACTAATGAGTGATGTGAAATATTTTTCATCTTAGAGGTAGAAGGACACATGTATTTAAAAGGCTTTAAACTGGTGTCCATTGGAAAATCAATGGGCTTACAATATTTGCAAGTACTTTCTTGACAAGATAATTTAGATTATTGGATCTCTTTGAAAATATGAATTCCAAGAAGATAATAAATAGGCCCTAAATTTGATATGTAAAATTTCTTTGACATTTGAGATTCAATTTTGCATAACGACTTCAAATCATTGCTTAGTAATACTGCATCATCTACATATAGAACAATAACAATGTAAGAAGGGCCTTTGAAGTTCTTGTAGAAATTTCCATATGTTGCATTTGTAAAAAATCCAAGATGTAGAAGAATTTGTTAATTCTCTGAAATCGGGCCCTAGGTGCATATTTGAGCCCATATAGTGCCTTGTGAATTTTGCAAACTTTGTGTTTTGAATTTGGGTAAATGAAAATTTTGGGCTTCTTCATATAAATTTCTCTCATGAATAAAACCATTAAGAGAAGCATTTTTTATGATTCATTTGATGCAATTTTAAATTTTTTGGTACAACAATGGCAAAAAGTGCTATGCTTGAAGTGATTTCAACTATTGGACTAAATGTCTCAATATTGTCTAGTCTTGGATGAAAAAAAATCCTCTAGCCACCAATCTGGCTTTTCATTTGGAAATAGTTCTATTAGAATCAAATTTCTTCTTGAAAATCGATGTATAGTCAATGACACTTTTATCTTCAAGAATGTTAGTAAGAGTCCAAGTCTCATTGTATTTAGATTTCATGGCCTTATTTGAATTAATGTCAAACAAAACTCGTAGAAATGTTTGAGATTCTTCTACATATGTCCAAAATGCTTGAAGAAAATATTGTGAGGGGGGTGTTTAATCCCTTAACTACCTGGTCCTAATTATGGCAACGAAACCCCTAATATACTAAGACCAATCCCACCAAAGCTAATTAGCACATTCACAAACCATATCCAATTGGAACAGTACAAAACAACAAATTAGCAAAACATCATTATCACAGAACTTACAATTATCCACCACAACAAGGTGCATATGCAAAGAAATAACACTGCTCAATTGTATTCCATAATCCAATGCCAAACACATAAGACTACGGATTGAACAGTAAACAGAGTCAACATTGTCATTGCTTAAAAGGTCTTAGGCAAGGAAATTCCTCTTGTTGCTTGCAGTACAATATGGAATGTGGAATACTAAACATATAAGTGCTCACCCTCCTGACGCCTGACTATACTACTGCCCAAACAATGTAGAATCAAGAGTTTTTATTTCAGTTGCAAGTCTCCCATTTGTATTCCTGTCAAGATACCGCAATCTGGTATCATAGAACTCCGCAACGACCACAATTGATCGATTCATCTTCTCGTAGAAAGCACATATGAACTGCAAAAGTTAATCTTGCAGTTGCTTACAGTATATTCAACTTCCTCATGAATATGACATTTCGTTTCTGACTCTGTAATAATCAACAACTCGAAAGCGACTTGGCCTAACCTATCTATCTAACTATGTAATTACATTTACCTTTGCAAATCCATAACTAATAAAACTTCAATTACATTCAAATTCAACTCATATTTACAATGTACATTCTAATGGCCAAAAAGGCCTCACACATATCCCCCGATGGAAAGAAACAAGTTCCACCGAGTTCAATGTTTTCAGCTTTTTTTTGTCACTTCCTTCGTTTGACATCTTTGTTGTCATGTTCACTTTTGCTTTCACTCGATGTGTGTACTCCTCAAAATCGATTTACAGACTCACCTCTGCCTTGTGAATCAATAGTAATCGCTTTGAATTTCAGAATACAGCCAATGGTGTCATATCGGTTGATTTTGGTGTGGTTATAGTCAATCCATATTGCAAAGGTCCTGACATAGTGATATTTAATGACATCTGGATGCACTAAGAAGGTTTCCAAGTTTTCATAAAACTAAGCTATCACAAATCACTATTTCTTGGTCCTCTCTTACAAAGTAACCCTTGTGAACCTCAAGGTAAGTAAAAGATGTTGTTTGGAAGTGATTGTAATCTTTGTAAAAATTGGTTTGATTGTTTGTATAAAAAATTAACACCTTTTAGTGATTTGGGACCCCTAAAAAAAATTGTTTTTTTTTTATTCATCTCTTTGATTTTTTTTTCATGACTTGTTTATTTTTTCATCTTTTCCTATCAACATTTTTGTTTTTTAACTATGTCTTTTCCAAATTGAAAATAACAAAAATTAAAAGAAAACAATAAAAATTATGACAAGTAGAGACTAACTAGACAGTTATAGTTACAAGCTAAGATTCACTAGCTATGCTAGAAAGCTGGACTTAAGCTAGAAAGCAGGAAGAGAATGCTTAAGGAGGCTAAAAGAGGAGCAATTATCATAAACTGAATAAAGGAATACAATGTTGCCCTACTTATACCCTCTCCCTGAATCAAATGGAGGATTCAAAAGAGGGAGGAAAATAGTGCGCTCTCCCAATAGGAGGAACCCACACTCCAAATCAAGGTGACCAAGTCCTAAAAATATAACCAAATAGGGCCCAAGGCCAGTATATGAATAAAAAGGGCCCTTAAGCTTGCTTATGCATAATAACAATAAAAGAATGGACACGACGAATGTAATGAGCCAAGTCCATAACTCTCCCCTACATAAAAACAAAGCCCTCCATCGGCTAGCAAGCATAATGACTATCTAAAACAATAATGTAAGCATGCTAAATACTAAAAAATCACAAACTAATGAAATTACTGATGGAGAGGACATAAGTCGTCACAACAGATACCCCAAAAGCATAATAACTGTGTCATGCAAGTACTAAGCAAATACGACAATAAAGAATAGTCATCGCTAGCCGAATCATGAAGCAGAGTCTAACTTCCAAAATCACCAACAATGGCACGTAAACAGTCAATCAAGATGGATAATAATGAGAAAATGAGGGGCTGAGAAAGTAGAAGGTTTCTAACAAAATGGAAAAATGGAAAGAGGAGGGTGTGGGGCAACAAATATAAACATGAATAGGGGGCTGGGAAGATCAATGTGTGAGCAGAAACGATAGCAAGTAGGTGCAAAAAGGAAGTGCAAAAAGGACGCACGTAATACCTGGGTGGGTGTTGATCCGTCGTTCACTCGGTAGTGCCAACAAAGAGAGGTAAAAGTTGAAGATAATAGGGCATTGGGCAGCAACTACCAAGATCCACAATATGTTCAAGAATAGGCTAAAAAAAGGTGCTGAAGTAAGGTGTCGAACAGCCTCCAATCAATAGCTGAAACGGACAGCAAGTCGGTGAAAAGAACCGCTGAAAATGAGACGGTAGTAGGGCCTGGAGGAGCCTCCAGTCAATATAAAAAAAAAGACAGCAAATCGGTGACGAAAAGTGTTGAAAATGATGAGGTAGTAGGGTGCTGGGCAATAGCTACCAAATCTGCAAAAACAATGAAAATCTGCCGGAAAAATCGACGAAAGTGATGGGTTACCGCTGAAAATGAGATGGTAGTAGGGCGCTGGACAGCCTCCAATCAATATAAAAAATGGACAACAAATCAGTGACAAAAAATGTTGAAAATGATGAGGTAGTAGGGCGCTGGGCAATAGCTACCAAATCTGCAAAAACAATGAAAATCTGCCAAAAAAATGGACGAAAGTGATGGGTTAGTAGGGCACTGGACAGCCTCCACCAAAACTGCAAAAAATGATAAAGAAATTGTCAAAAGTGATGGGCAGTAGGGCGCTGGACAGCCACCATCAATCTACAAAAATGACGGAGAAAAATCGATGAAAGTGATGGGTGGTAGGGTGTTGGACAGCCTCCACCGCAGGAAGGTTGACGGAGAAAAATCGATGAAAGTGATGGGTGGTAGGGCGCTGGACAACCTCCACCAATCTGCAGAAAAGTGCTCTGATACCAAGTTACAAGCTAAGATTCACTAGCTATCCTAGAAAGCTGGACTTAAGCTAGAAAGCAGGAAGAGAATGCTTAAGGAGGCTAAAAGAGGAGCAATTATCATAAACTGAATAAAGGAATACAATGTTGCCCTACTTATACCCTCTCCCTGAATCAAATGGAGGATTCAAAAAAGGGAGGGAAAAAGATTTGGAGGTAAAATAGTGCGCCCTCCCAATAGGAGGACCCCCACTCCAAATCAATGTGACCAAGTCCTAAAAATATACCCAAATAGGGCCCAAGGCCAATATATGAATAAAAAGGGCCCTTAGGCCTGCTTTATGCATAATAACAATAAAAGAATGGACGCGGCGAATGTAATGAGCCAAGTCCATAACTGTTATGGGTGCCAAAACTTTTGTAATTACTTGTCATTGATTGGAGTATGAAATCGCATTCCATCCAAACCACCACTCCGTCTTTGACATAGTCCGATCCTTCTTCCATGCATCTGTTACCCACACTACTCTTGCTTCAACCCACTTGGCCATGTAATCGATAGCCACAATTATATGTTGTGTCTAAGTGCCCCTTGTAGTTGAATGTATTGGCCCAACCTTCTCTAGTCCCCATTTTTCAAAAAGTGCTTGTGCTAAAACTAGATATAACGGCTCATAATTCGCTTTAATAGGACATCGTGCCTGTTGACAAACATCGCAAGTTTGAATACACTTCTCTATAACGGCTCATAATTCGCTTTAATAGGACATCGTGCCTGTTGACAAACATCGCAAGTTTGAATACACTTCTCTATATCTTTATGAATGGTTGGCCACCAACATCCTGGTTGTAAAATTTTATGGATTGTGATATTAACTACAAAATGATTTCCACCCATAGTGTCATGAGATAACATGATAATATTTGGCCTTTTTTGTTGCAAAATGCATCTCCGTAGAATATCTTCGACTTCCCTTTGATAAAATTGTCTTACTATCAACTGATATGGTCGTGCCTTCAAAATAAACTTGCATTGTTGTACTTTGGTCAACAATTCACTTGGTTGTCCATGCATAAGATATTCCATAGAATTAATTGTCCATTCAAGTACCGCTTCCATATAGAACAATACTACATTTGAAAAAACATCATCTACTTCAATGTTTTTAGGTGTTGTCTTAATCCTTGATAGATGATCCACTGTATAATGTTGTTTATCTTTTTGTACTAACAGATGGAAGCCAAATTCTGATAACAAGAGTAACCATCTTGTGATTCGGCCTCTATTGCAAGTTTTATTCACTAGATACAACACTGGTTGATGGTTTGTATAGAAGGCAAAATGGTAGCTATCATATAATGACGAACATTTTTAACAGAAAAAAAACCATTGCCAAGGCTTTCATGTCTATGGTGGAATCATTGATTTTAGCATTATTCAACTAACGACGACTAAAAAATCTTTCTTGTATTCTCCTATTTGAGTTAACGCTATTTCTATTGCATTTTTTAATGCAATAAACTCTTAATAAATGGTAAAGAAAAGTGATCCTTTCCTTTATCATTTACCTTTTTCTTATCATTCATTTTTGCCATTCAAGACACTTTGCCATCAATCATAGTGTGCTAGTGGCTAAAGAGTGTAGGATGCTCCATGCAAAAGCAAGGATGGGTTCCTTACTATTGCAAGATGGAGATGACAAAGTAAATTTCTCATTCAAGGGAAACAAGAATACCAAGGGATCCAAGAAGAATCAAGCAAAGGAGGCCAAGGAGGAGGATCAAGCATCGAGTTCAAAGGCAAAGGACAAGTCAAAGCAAAAATGCTTCTTTTGTGGAAAGAAGGAACATTTTGCCTTCGAATGCTACAAGAGGCAAAGAGCACAATAGGAGGAGAACAAACAAGGAAACCTTGCACATGAGAGAGAGAGAGAGAGAGAGAGAGAGAGAGAGAGAGAGAGAGAGAGAGAGAGAGAGAGAGAGAGAGAGAGAGAGAGAGAGAGAGAGAGAGAGAGAGAGAGAGAGAGAGAGTTACAAGACAACACTTAGTTCCTCTTGACAAAGCAAGATTGAAGCTCTTTAAAGCCTTCATTCATAATCCAACAAGGTAAAGTACAGTTGAAAAGTAAAGTACTAGAAAGCACCACAAAGCATAAGCATTTTCAAGATGTCCAGCTGATACCTGCCACCATCCCACAAAACAAAACCGCTCAAGTTAGTTTAGTGAGGAAGACAGGTGTCATAGTTGAACGACAATTGTTATACATGTCCAAAAGAAGTTATACTACTTAACAGCTTTGAATAGCATTTTAAAACATACTCCAGTCTTCCCAAACACACAGTGTTTTAGCAATAGGCCAAGCCATTATATCACCGTATCAGGGCGAGTCCATACTGATCAGCTTACCGTTAATTAGTCCTTATCAGTTCGTTTTAATCAAAGAGGAGTATGAAAAGTTTAAATCGTTAAGAGTTTTATTTAGCCAAAAGACTTGGTGTGAACATGTGTGTTGGTATCAGAGCAAATCCATGCTATACTGACCCAAGTGACCCTTACGGCGTAAGGTATGTCACGCACTGTTGTTCATACTCCTGAGCATATCCATGCTTTCCAGTTGTATCTCACCAAATGACTAAAGTAACACTAATAAAGGTTAGGTGAATTGTTACCCTGAATGTTATATCAGAATGATATAATATTCACGGTATAAGAACACTGTGGAAAGATGTGATTAAAACAGAGTAAGAGGCTACCAATGTTTATATTGGGTAGGAGGGCAGATCCGTGCCATTCTACTCCCTTAGTATAAACTATGATTCTTACACATATCCATGTTGTCTAAGATCATAATACTGAAGTCCTTACTATTACTTTTAGTGACCAATTCTTAATTCAAGGTATTTAGTTTGATTTGAGTGTGGTCTTATGTCGTTACTTATTTTCAAACAAGGGAAGTAGAAAAGCAGAAAGAAAGAGTGAATTTATGTAGAGTGAAGGTATATCATAGCCTTCATGGAACCAAAACTACCATATTTATCGAAATTGTGAAGAGTATATTTAAACTTGAAAAGTGTACCTGAATAGTTGCAAACGTAGCTTCTTGAGAGGCAGCCATAGTAGTTTTTAACCGATTGAGTTCTTACTCTTTTAATGCATAAGAAAGCCAAGAAACCATGGAGTGAGCGTATCGCTTTGAAAAGTTAAGTAGAAAGCCCTTTACGAGACATCTTTTGACTATGTTAGTTAACTTACACTGTAGAGATCCAGTTGGTTGCATACCTTTCAATAGTGAGTAGTCGGTTCAGGAAAGAACCAAGTAATATTTTGATGAAGTCGGAGCAGTATAATGAAGCTACAGCATGAGATATCATTAGCTTCATACTATGAGATCACAAGATCTATGAACACTTGTAAAGAGAGCATATATGTAAGAGCTAGGCTTGAATGTGTCCGTCCTTCCATTGATGGTTGGAAGAGGCTAATAAAGTGAAGAATTCTATGATCAGATAGCATGAGTTCATGCTCCATCGCTGGACAGTTAGCCATACATGAAAGTATTATCATTTGAAAAGGAGACCACTATCCTGTCCATCGCTGGAACAGCACGGTCTCTCTGTGTAGATTTGGTGAGTACATGTGAGTCTATCATGCCTACGCAATCCATTGTTGGATAGAACATAGCACTATCGAAAAACATTCATCTTATGGATGGTTTGCAGCGATCTGTCCATCGTTGGATAGCGCCCATTCCAATCATCGAAAGTGCATAAAGTATGTGCAGGAGTGAGGTAGCCCTCCATCATTGCTCTCTGAGCCATAAGGAGCAAGCAAAAGCATGGAAAAATCGTGCTTACATCATTACTATCACTTGCAATTTCAGAAAATTATCACATAACCACAACTGTCTATCGCTACCTATTGAGGCAGGGTGGACGGTTTCAAGAATCAAAAAGTGACATTGTTGTCCATCGTTGGACCTCAATGTGTTCTTGACCTATCACAGCCTTTACATGGGCTAGAGAGATGAGTGGCATATCAAAGCAGAGCATTATTAAAGCATCCGTCTCCGGAAAGTAGAGTAAATACGAGCGGAATGTAAGAGAGAAGCAAATACATACCGTAAGCTATCAAATCGCTGATCCATAGGTAGATGAAAGGAGAGAGTGGGAGTGAGAAATTCTATTTCCCTTCAAATTATTTTAAACAGGCCAAACTATTTCAAATATTTGTGGAAGACCTTCTAAGTTAAAAATGGAACTTCATCATATGCAAAGGTACAACAATAAAAACCTTGTAAATTTGAAGTAGCGGTACGTCAGTATTTGTCCACATTTTCTGTTTAATGCAATAGGGTGAAACTGAACAAAGGAGCATCCATGAGAGAGAGAGAGAGAGAGAGAGAGAGAGAGAGAGAGAGAGAGAGAGAGAGAGAGAGAGAGAGAGAGAGAGAGAGAGAGAGAGAGAGAGAGAGAAACCCACCAACTGACCCGCAGTTAGTGAATTCCTTCGGGGGCAGTTAGCTCCCCGAAAGGGATAGCTAACTGCCCACTAGAAAAACATCAATATCATGTGGTAATGTGTACGACAAACTGGGGAACGATTCCGAAGAAAGCAACTTATTGATGATACAACATAGCTTATCTCTCATAAAACCATTTTTTGGGAAAGCATCAACAAGTATTCCAACCTCGTTAAGAAACATCTCTTGCAAGTTACATGTACGTAGTACATTGCGGCAATGACTTGTGAAACAATAACCTTATATGAATTATAGATTGGTTTGTTCGAAACAAGATGTATATATTGTAAGTAAGGAAAGGTAGTTCTCTTCTTTTGTCATATTTAGAAAGACAAGTCAGGCCAGATTTATTATCGAAGCTAATAGAAATATTTAAAAACTGATTTTATTTCCTGTAGTCACTTTTCTTTCTATTTCTAGAAAGTCCAGGGGATCGATCCAGAATGGGTTATCAGGGTTCCTTACCTATGTTTTGTCCATAAAAAGTTCGATATTAGGGTTATTGATGAAGCAAATGTCATCTATATATCTAAAAGAATGCCGAAAGTCATTCATGAATGAGGTTAGGCCCAGTTTAGCAAGTCTCTTAATAAATTGTGCTTCAAAAAAGGAAAGATACCAATTGCACCACGTAGGTGAGCAGGAAAAACCCATAGGGATACGTCGTACTTGTCTCCAGGTTTTGTTTCCTAGTCTAACAATACAATTATCAATCAAGAAGTCGTTCCATTGATAGAGTAGGTTTATATCCAAAGTGTGCCAGTCTTGTGATTGTTTTGCCTTCCATGACCAATTAAAAACTTCGCGTGATTGATTCCATTTAAAGTATATAAGTTCACGTCTGGAATATTTAAAGGCATATTTTATTGCCTTTTTCATAACAGTTTTTTAACCCTCTAGGCCATCTAGGAGAATATTCTCATAACATTTTGAGATATCTGCGACCCACATATTGGTAATCAGAGATGGTAGGTTTAGATAGAAATCCATTGATGACTCACATTGCCAATGTAAAATCGTATCAGCTCTAAAGATACTCTTTATGTATTTGCCTTAAGGCCTGCTCCTTCCGTGAGGAAGGGTGACAACATACCAAGAGCTCCTATGAGAAATTCGGCAAGTATGGTAAAGCAGCAATTGTGAGCATTGGTAATCCATTTGAAAGAGCCTTTGTGGGCTTTAAAAGTGTAGAGAAGGTAAGGTAGAGAATTGTTGCTCAGGAGAAATTCAGGTAGAACGTTTGTAGAAATGTTCGTTATATATGACAAGGAATCCTCCACAAGATTAGATTGATCGTTAGGGAAAGGAGTAAAATCCAGACTGTTAAGTCTTTTTATGGCCAAATTTTGTACAAAGAATTTACACATGAAATAGGGATTATGTTGTGCTTTATAAATTCCATTAACGTATAGAGAATTTGTAAGCCAAAGTAGTTCGTCCTTTGCAATCTTATTTTTGGAAAGAGATTCAGTATTTCCATGAAACCATTTTCCCTTTCTAATATGACTTAAAGCGATACTTTTACAAAATGTAGCATGTTTCTTTTTTGTATTACTGTCTAAAGAATCATAAGAAGGTAGGAATTCCATAAGTTTAAACCAACCATAATAAACATTAGCTTATCTAAGAGCTATATGATTTAGGCCTTTTTCTAGCGATTTTCGTAAGAGAAAACTATTAATAATCTTATAGTCTATGCAAATGACATGGCCAAATTTTCCAGAGATGAAGTTTTTGAAACAGTTAAAAGAGTAACATTGACAAGGATGAATGTTATCTATATCAAAATGGCAAAATACATCATCAGGAAAATACCATTCACATTTAACACTTGGTAGATAAGTCCAGCCGAACGTAATATCATAAAAGAGTTCGTCAACAGTACCAAAAATTTTGCGTAAGACGTGAGCGTAAAAATGCTTCACATGGATAAACTCAAATACTCTATTTTGGTAACATAAATGTAAAAAAAGTCTCCCTGAGTGGCTACTAGTAGAAAACTGGAGATGTCCAGTTGCAGAAACGTTGATTTGTCTTTTAACACTATCTTCTTCATCTTGCACATCAATTAGGATCTGTAAAAAATCAGCTTTTTAATTGGTAAGTCTCTTTGTTTCCACCGCTCTGTCCTTTCTTTGCTTTGTAATTTGAGACACGCTTTTTCTTCCCTGTTCCTAAACCGGAAATGACTGAGTTTGGATTATTCAAATTAAAAGAGCTCGTTGTTTTGTTTGAGTTCCGAAAGTATTTGTCTTGGAGGGTAAAGAAACTGGGACGTTTTAAGAGGCATTCTCTCTCTCGGATATTCTCGGCATCTCCTAAAGGTGCAAGTAATTTGGTGGAGGAGTCCTTAGCCAGTTAAATAGAGGCATCAATCATGTATTGGCGGATAAAGATAAAAGTGATATGAGATTTTACCACATCCCTAGCAGGTTATTTAGCCACATGATTACAATCTAGAATCAAATATAGATACCCAAAGTCCTGCTGAATATCAATGCAGATATTATTCTTGGATTCATTATGATTTGTTATCCAATTGAGCGCCTTGGGATACAATCACTAATGAGTTGAGTCTATTCCTTATATCCCAAGAGTACTATATATCCAATGCACATAATTTTAACTGATGAACCAAAATGATTCACTAATCATCCGTCTTACAAGAAATATAAATCAAAACTATCAGTTTCTGGTGATCCATATCACATTGATCGTTTTACCAATTAACTTCACTCTAGAGTAATCAACTACTTAAGCTAATTGCCAATGATAATTGTCTAGGTGAAGAATTCAATTATACTAGTATAACACCACATTTAGATCTTCAACCAGATCATTTATTAGTTAGCTCATAAATCTTCCATAGAAATATTTGTTAACTCTGCAAGTATCTGTCAAACAATACTTGATCATATGCTTATGTTCGCCGGCTAGGTTAAGTGCACCAAGAATACACAGTAGATTCATACAAGATTAATCGTGCACATATGTGAATAATCTCACTATGATCCAGTATATAAACACAATCTTATCTGGCAGATTCCTCTAGAACCCAGATATGTTACTCACATATCTCACTAAGATCTTGTAACTCAGCTACAAAAGATTTTCTATTTCTCATGAGTAAATACCATATCCAAAAAATCTCTGAGACGAATAACATTCACTCTCAACAATTTTCCAATCCTACTTACCTCTAATTACATGATTTCTCCCACTAAACCAACCCCTCTCTGATCCTAGTACTTAAACTAAGATTAGGTTGACCCAATATAGAACTCTCAAACTTAAATTTTGATCAAACTTACTTCTATTCCAATCAAAATAAAATTAGTAACCTTTGACCTTTTACTGTACTACGTATAGTTAATGATTCAAACATCAAGTCTGTTCTAGTTCCAGATTGTTCGCACAATCCCTAGAGAATTTCTCTTTTTTTGAAAAGTTCCAATTAGGTATCCTACTCTGAATCTATCCGAAATTACTTTCAGACCAAATCTCATTTCTATACCACAGTTGGTTCTCTTCAAAAACTATGCCTACAGGCTCCCAAATAGAATTTTATCGCACTTCACCCCTCCTTTTAAAGAAATTATAAATTTCAATAAAAGTTCATTGGAAACATGATATATGAAAATATCTAAATCCAGTCAGTAATAAGGGCTTCCACTAAAATATTCACTCTATTACAACATGACTTTTCCTTCAAATATTTTTAACCTGAGTGATAGAAACTACCATTCCGTCAAATTCCATTTATGCACAAAGAAATATTCAAGGTTTAAAAAATTGAAACACTTTAACCTTAGAATTTATCTGAATTCCAAGTCCATTCTCACAAGTAGTAATTTATATGACATAACAGTCTTTCAGAAGAATAACTCCATGCTGGAAAGAAATTATATAAACTAGTCTAATGTCTTATATTCGAGAAATTACTAAGAAATAAAAGATTAATTAAAAAAGTGAGAAATAGATTTGGGCCTCTGATTTTGTAAATAATGAAGTATTACTTTGGGATCTAGATTAAATCTCAAATTTTTTCAAAATATCCCACATTTGATCAAACGGTTTTATTTTTTCCATATCGCGACTAGGTACTAAAACACACCATTGATCATAAAGTCTTTATAGTGCTAGAATTGTTGGATTATTCTCCTTCTTACCAATCGACTAATCAATTTTAATCTTCATCCAATGTTTATCCAGTTCTACGGATTTTCTCGTGTCTTTATATAGTCTGCAAAATTACAAGTATTTTTACACAGTCTGCAAAAATACATGGAGTTGACAACAGTGTCACCTTTTTCGCCCGTCAGGAATTCTATTAAAAAATGCAATGTCGTTTTTTTTTCGTATTTTTTGCTTGTTAGGAATCTTGTGTAAAATCACAGTGTCGTATTTTTCGCTTTTTCAGAGAGCCTCAAATGCTAAGAAAATGAATCTGGCAAAGTGTGGGGCAACCGTAAATGAGATTTAAGGGCACTGTCAGGTTTTTCGCATTTTTTACAAAATCCTGACACTGTCATCTTTTTGCGACAGTGTCACCTGTGGCTATTTGAGTTCATTTATGCAGAGCTACAGTTTTAGTTTACAAACGTTCACTTGGCCTATTTCCGACGATCAATATCGATTAGAAATATCCCGGATAAGTAACAGACTTCAAAATTTAACCCAAGTTTGAAATTCAATAGAAAAAGAAAAATTCAATTTTAACTTTCAATTTGGGAAGAACTTTCTTCCAAAGTTTAGTCACCACAAAACACAGTTCTAGATCGGGTACCACACGTGTGGAAAAAGTACAAAAGCAATGAAAGTATGAAAAATAGCCTCAACTCGGATTAGAGAGAGAATAGCATTTCAAGCCTAATTGAACAAGATCCAAATTGACATGAAGATAGCCTCTATGCTTGATTCATCATGCAAAAATTGTGAGAGAGCTCATATACATATATAGGAGAGGATGTAGCTCATGGTAGCACTAGCATGCAACCATATTTCTCCACCTCTAAAAGTGTATTCCACCAAAATATTGATACCTATCACTATGCATGCATGATTATCCACCGTCATGAAACTGATCTTCGATGAAGATGACATCCCGGCTAGTGAATATCTTCAACTCGATGGGATCGAACAACTAGGCTTGATCTGAAGTAGTGTAGCTGATGAAAACACACTTGATACTCTGAAAGTTGAGCTTCTTCTTGAGATCACGAGGAATCTGTGCAAAAGCAGTACATCCAAAAACTCGTAAGTTTGATAAAGAAGGTTTGGTTCCTATCCAAACTTCGAATGGTGTTTTGTCTGAAAGGTCTTTAGTAGAACATATGTTCTGAATATAGGTTGTTGAAACAACTACAGTCCATAAGCACTTCGGAAGTGTCGCATGTGATAACATGCACTTTGCCGATTCAACTAAGGTTCTGTTCTTTCTCTCAGCAAGACCATTTGACTGAGGCGAATAGGAAGTGATGTATTATTGCTCAATGCCGTTGTTAAGACAATAGTCCTTGAATTCCTTGGAAACGTATTCTCCCCTATTATCTGACCTTAGTGCTTTGATTCGTATACCAGTTTGATTTTCAGCATGCTCTTTGAATTGTCTGAATTTGATGAAAGCCTCTGATTTCTGTTTAATGAAATAAACAACTAGTCTCTGGACATTATGATGTGTTTCTATATTGAGAAAATTTTATAATCAAAATTTGACAATAATTTCAATATGGTATTAATAATGGATAAAAATATAAGCGTGAGCTTGATATGCATTTGAAAGGATGCTAAGTACCTTACATTTGAGAGCCGTGTGGTAGCTTGTTAAGCTAATTTGTTGATAAAAAAATTGGAATGTTATACATCTTTGTGTGTTTGCAAAGATCAATGAATAGTCGGAGAATATTGTGGCAAAGTGTATTATTATCTCAAAGAAGATGTTTTTAAATTATAATATATAAATAATCGACACATATATCTTTTAATTAGTTCACATATTTATGAATATTGATAAATTTTTTTAATTCTAAGTGATTGCGAGATGCGTTTGAAATGAAACTTTAGAAATGCAACATCGTAGAAAAATATAATAATTTTAATTTGAAAACAATATATATTGACCACAATGGATCATTTTATGACAAAATTATTTGTGACATGTACAAACTTTATTCATCATTGCAAGATTCAAATTCATCAGCCAATACATCTTGCAACTCATCTCTGCTAAGATGATTTTCATCATCACTATCGAAATCAAAACCTCTCTCAATATTGTCCTCATGCAAAGAATCATTGTTGTCCTCTTCATCATCTGAGTCGTCGAAATCATGAGAATCAATTCTCGGGTTTTTAATATTTATAAAACTCAAAGATATATGTACATCTTCATCAGATATACTTGTGTTGTCCAAATTTAGATCTTCCATTTCATTCTCAACATATGCATTTTCGAATACATGCCTTGAGCGTGGCTTAATTTGAACAACATACCACCAATCTTTGTTTAGTCGATCTGGTTGAAAAAATACCTGCACATTTAGATATTTGTTATGCTCAGATTTTAAATCACAATAAATAGATGTAATGAAAAAGTAGTGTAGATGATTAATATAACATTGATCACAATTGACAAAAAGAAAAAAATGTGAAATTTATGCACACTTGTTCACAATGACAAGGCAACACCAATGTGTCTGAAAATTCCATGCTTAATGTCTTGGTTGAATCGATAGCAAAAAATCCACTATAGTTAATCTTTTTTACAATTGCATTTGATCCTCTATAGTTGATTTGGAACCATTTCACGTCAAACAACAAATATTTACCCATTTCACCAAAATACACCTCATATATGGCTTGTGTGGTTCCTACATACTCAAGCTCTCCAGAAATTGGACTTTGATCTCGAGCACTACTCCAACTTTCTTGATGGAAGGATGCCATCACACCACAATCATACGTTTGTCATTTCATATCAATTGATTCAATGTGATGATGACGACCATATGCCCACACTGCACTATACTTTTGATATTGTCACATGTTGATTATAATTAAAACAATAATCAATCATCATACAGATTTCACTTAAAAAAATAGAGTTGTAGACAAACCTTCCAATCACATCCTCTTGCAAATTCCCATTCTGTGTCAGATATGAATTGTCCCTTTGTTCTTGCTTGTTGGAGTGTATCAACCATCCAGTCTATAGTGCATTGGTTGGGCAATGGCTCAAGATCATGTGAAGGTGTAGCTTGACCTCTACGCCTATTGCGTTTATAATTCCAACCATTGATCCATTGCTCATGAATTATATACCATGAAGGTTGAAATTTTTCTCTCAAACTAGATGTCATTTTTTTAAGACTACCCATACCTTGAGGTTTTTCACCTTTCACCTCATTGCTTTCCTCATCATGTCATAGTCGTGGTTTTTTCTTCGAATTTTTTTTTGGGCAAAAAAAAAAAATCAAAATTTTTTTTGGATTTTTTTTTGGGCAAATTCTTTTCTCGGGCACTCGGGCATTAGCGCCAAGGTGCCCGAGAAAAAAATTGAAAAAAAATGTGTTTGTCTAAAATTACAAAGCCTAGTATCTTCAAGTGTGGCATTTGGAAAGTAGATGCCTAATAAAACCACATTTGTAGTTTGATTTATGTTCATACATATGTGTACAATTTTCAAATTATAAATGTGTACAATGTCAAGAGAAAATTGACATTTGGACTTCACACCAAGGTCTACAAAGTAGTTGTTTTTTATCTTCGCACTAAAAAATTGTTTGAATCAAACAATCTTGATTCAATTCAATTTGGCTCATAAACTTGAACAAAACAAATTGTACTTTGCTCATGTATTTGAGATTATAAACTCAATCGTCAATGTGTTGCCACACCTTCATTCCTAAAACCAGAAAAAAATAGTATTAGAATATTTCTCATATTAAGGAAGTGCTCGCCATCGTACAATCTATCATAATATTGCTCGCCAGAAACAATTTCTCATATTAGAGAAGTGCTCGCCATCATACAATGTATCTTAAAATTGCTCGCCAAATTCTGCTCGCCTTGACATGCTCGCCGAGAAATGCTCGCCAAAAAATCGCGTCCGTCGATTGACAATCTTATCAACAAGATAAGAAATATCAATTTTGGATCATCTTTGGCATTAGATGAAGATCTTGTTGATGATCATAATGATGTCACTATCACTACACACCTCATGATGTGGAAGTTATGCATCTTTCCATTTCACACGTCACTCACTCCACCACACCTCACATAGATCTTTCCATGGAATCTATTCATCCCACGATATCACCACACATAGATTCTATTCATCTCACGACACCTCACATGGATTCTATTCATCCCACAACACCTCATGCAAATTCTACTATTTATTCCACAATGTCACCACATATCGATTCTATCTATCTCATGACACCTCACATTGATTCTATCCATCCCACGATACCTCACATCAATTCTATCCATCCCACAACACCTCACGCAAATTCTACTGTGGATTCTATTCATTCCACGATGTCACCACACATCGATTCTATCTATCTCATGACACCTCACATCGATTCTATCCATCCCATGACACCTCACATCGATTCTATCCATCCCACATCACCTCACATACCTTGTGTAGAATCTCTTCTTCTTCCTATCCCATCTAGATTTACTCCATTAAAAAAAAGAACATGACTTGGATGCATTTTGACAAGATTTGAAAATGAACAACCAAATTTACGTATTGTTGACTTATCCAAGAATGTTTAAAATTCATTGACTGAGTCTCCCCTTCCTCCCTACCTGGAAGCATTGGTTAAGCCCTTTGATAGAAAGAAATATTCATGTTGGCCTGATAGAGTACCACTACCATTATGTGGAACATCATTTTCATATTGGGGTCATATGTACATGATCAAGCCAAGTGAGCACTTTCCTGATGCGGGATTGGGTTTATTTTCTTTGACTAGCATTGATGTCCCCTTGAATAGTGTTGTCACATTAATGCCTTATGCAGGACCTCAATACAATTGGGGTGATTGGCATGCTCTATGTCGTCACCAATGGAGAATGCAGGTTTATGGCTTGAATGCCAATGCTTGTTCTTTGGAAGAGCGACGTGTGCAAGGAGAGAACGTTTTGAAATCACATCATATGTACATTGATGGGCGTCTAGAAAAATATGGCAATATTGCTGCATATATGAATAGTTCCATTGGGCACCCTTCATTAACTAATTGTGATTTCGAGGAATGCACCAATGGAAAGGAAGAATACTTTTCTAGGAATTCAAAAAGTACATACGTAATGGTATGTGCGAGAAGGCCCATTAAATGTGGTGAAGAGCTATTCATCAAATATAGCTTCAATCGCCCTCTTCCAAGATGTGTACAAAAGGCTTTGAGCCAAACTCAAGCATGTACCTTGTGAATATCAAAATACATTTTATCTATTTAGTGAGAGCAAGTTATATTGAATGTGAATTAATTGTTTTTTTATATTTCGTATCGCATGCCTTAATTTAAGATATGGTGTTTGATTTGCATGTCTTAATTTTGGTTTTAATTTTCATGAATGACAATCTTGTATGTTAATTGATGAATATGTTAATTTGTTTCCCATGTTTGAAGGACTATGAATTGTCATCTAGCTCTAGTGATGATGACAATAGTCACTCCACATCCAAAACAAGATTTGCATACGATGGGCCGCACATAAATCAACCATCATGTCGTGAGCGTATGGGATTGAGAGCCATGATGAAAACAGATGAACAACAATGTGCCAAAGCAAATCAGCCTCGATTTTCTTTTTCTTCTTCTTCATAATCAAGATCAAGTGCTGAAAATGATTTTTGCATTCAAGATGAAGTTAAAAACATGAACAACTGGATAAATAACATCTATGGGGATCATGATGTGGAAGAACGCACTGAACATTATAGTGAATCATTTATTAGTGCCAAGGAAAAAACAATTGAGAGAAGAATCAAACACAATAGAGCAAAGACATCTCGTTTGGCCACTTCATTGCTTATATTGAACCTCCAAGCAAAATATAAATGGAGTGATACAAGTGTTACATCCTTATTTGGGTAAATAAGATTGAGATTTTTTTTGAAGAATTTAATAGATGTGTTGTTCAAGTCAAATGTTTTAGTTGGCTAAATGATCTTTTATTTTATATTATAAAAATTCATTTCATTATGTACAGGTTATTACGCAGACTACTCCCAGAAGGAAACACTATGTTAGAGACAAGAGGTGAGGCACGAAAAATGTAGGGTTAAAAGCTTGTCCTATATGCGATACTCCTCGATATCGAGATGACTTACAAGGGACCATTATCCCATGCAAGGTGTTATGACACTTTCCAATAATCCCACGATTGCGACGATTGTTTTGTTGCAAGTCTTTTGCAGAACTTGTGAATTGGCATGCTAGTCATCGTTCTTCAGATGAGATCATGAGAGTAACCTCATACTCACCTGCATGGGAACACATTGACAAAGAATATCCATGTTTCCGATCCATTATTCAAACTATTGAAGGACATGTGCCCGAAGAGTGATCAAAAAAAGGAGGAGATGTGCAAATACTCCTATCAGTTGATCATATACGCCATAATCTACACAAAACCTGATCTTGCATACACATGTTGAATCCAATCCTACCACGTTGAAAAGCTCTGCAAAGAGAATGAGGCGCATACAAGCCACAACAACCAATTGATGTTCAAACTATTAATCTTAAATTGTGTACCACAATTGATATTTTCACACCCACGTTCCCTTTAATCCAAGGGCAATCTTTTTAGCCAAAGTTTATTGATTGAGATGTCTTAAACAAGCAAGATCTTAAACCTTTTGATGATGCTAATGGTTTTCAAAAATAGAATAATACCATTATCGAGAGCAAAGCTACTAATTCTGATTCTTCTTCCACAAAGACGGATCAACAAAGCGCCAATAAGCAAGTTGATGAAGATCAAGATCAAGTTTTGTCTAAGAGCCTTAATGATCAGTCGAAGTGTCAAGGCAAAGTTTCAACACAGAAGAGTGATAGTATAAATAGATATATATTGGAAAAAATCTCTCAGGTTAACAATGACTCAAAGGGGATAGAAGAATGAAGGTGTGTGTGAGTCACCCAAAAGAGCGTCTACATGAGCAACAAATATTTATAGAAATATCTTTCGAAAATACCAAGCAAAAAATTGTTGGAATCAAAATTAATATTTTCTATCAAAGTGTATATAGCAATATCATCTTCAATAATCAATATTGTTGATACTCGTTGCAAAAACCAAAGTGAAGATGCAGTATTTAAATACCATCACAATAATAGATTTTTATTATTTGGAAACTATAGTGAAGTGAATATCACTAGGATGTGGCCAAGAATGGAAGTTCTTTGATTTGGAACATTTCTACTTTGGATTATAAACAATTGTTCCAAACATTTTGTTCACAAGAGAAATCAATGGATATGTGGCAATCCATCTTCAATAGGACATTGTCACTAAATTTGTTTCTACCAATGAACCAAGAGAAAACTCCAATAACTTCCTACCAAATAAATAGGACAAGACATTAGCAAAAGATCATGTACAATGACAGGAAGCTAAAGGTATTGGATAACCCAACCAATCATGACAAATACTGAGGAAGAAGATTAATGAATATCTTTCTGCATGTATTATGTCAACCCATACAGAAATAGATGCTACTTAAGGCAATTATGTGTTTCATAGACCTCTTCTTCAGTGATCTTATGAAATCCATGAGACAAATTTGTAGATCGAAGCTTTCTACAACATCAGATTAGCTTAGACAGCCAAAGATGCTTGGGACATATTAGCTACATTGTATGACATTAGAGATGTAACCTCCAAGCTTCATTTGATGAAGAAGTTCGCCCCTTCAAATTGAATGCAAGATCTTTTACTCAAGCTATGATAAGCATTGTTGATAGCCGAAGTGATCTTTGGCATTTTTGAAGGAAAAATCTATGAAGGTTGCATTTTGGGAAAACAACACAGAGAGAGGTTTCCCAAAAGTGAAGCAAGGAGAGCCAGATTGGGATTTTTGTTGTGTTGGCAGTTATGGCCGATGTGGAACTTGAAGACCATGGCTTACCAATAATCCAAGGTTGAATAGAAAATTAAGAAAAAACCTAAGATATAAGTAAGGGACGCCTTCAAGCAAGGCTTAGGTTTCAATTGCAACAAAGAGAGCCATTTGGCTAAGGACTGTCCATTGAAGAACATGTTCTCATCGAACCTTGCAATGGTCGATCTGCTAGCAGGTAATATGCAAATTGATGTTGTTAATGCTACTTGTGAATGTCAATTCAGTACATTGTCTTTTGGTCCTCACAAATTGTTTTGTGTTAGGGGGACATTGTTAGGGAAAGATGTTATGTGTTGTTTTACTCGGGTAGTACTCATAAGTCCATTAATTCTCAACTTGTGCAGAGACTCCAGGTGCCTACCAAGCCAAGTGACCACCGGTACATGGTAAAGCTTGTGTTGGGGGCAGACACTCAATTTTTTGATGTTATAGTTCCGAGATTGGAAGTATTTGATAGTTTGCAAATTGATTTTAAGCAAAATAAGTTACAATTTATTGATAGTAGTGGTAAGTGCCTCTCTCCACCACAATGTGGAGCCCGAACCCTAACAGGCCGCGGGCTTCTCCCTTCCACACAATATGAGTATCCATTTTTTAAGACGATACTTGTACCCAGTTTTCGATGATTTCATCAGTGGAATTACTAAAGGAAGCTCACAATTTTGAATGTTATTATCTTGTTTTAAAATCTAGCTTAAGTAATATTGTTTTTTATTCTTCTGATGTGAATGATGATTCTAGTTTAATTATTGATGGTAATCTCATTGTGAATGATGGATATCAATGTTGTAACTTAAATCATGAGCATGAAGAGAAACAATTGTTAGCAAATTTAAAGCAAGAATTTTGTGATGTATTTCCTAGTGAACCTCGACATGATCTACCACCGTCTAGGTCTGTAGATCATAGGATAGAATTAATTTTGGGTAGTCAACCTATCTTCTGACAACCGTATCGGTTTAGTTTGAAGGAAGAGGAGGAAGTGAATCGAAAAATTGAGGAGTATCTTTGTATGGGTCACATTTGTCCTAGCAAGTCTCCATGGGGAGCGTCGGTTCTTCTGAGGGATAAGAAGGACGGTGCTTTCCAGTTGTGTGTAGACTATAAGGAGCTGAATAAGATTACCATTAAAAATAAATATCCATTGCCTAGAATGGACGATCCAATTGATCGTTTGATTGGAGCCAAGTACTTCACTAAGATAGTTTTGCGGACTGGTTATCATCAGTACATCCAGATGATGTATCGAAAACGAGTTTTAGGACAAGGTTTGGTCATTAGGAATTCTTGGTTTTACCGTTTGGTTTAACCAATGCTCCGACTACTTTCTAGCAAATGATGAATGATTTGTTTTGTCCATATCTAGGAAAGTTTGTTGTAGTGTTTTTGGATGATATTCTCATCTATAGTAAAACACTCAAAGAGCATAAGAAGCATCTTCATACTGTCTTGAGGATTTTAAGACAAGAGATGTTTTATGCTAAAGAGTCGAAGTGTGAACTATTTAAAAAGGAAATGTTATATCTTGGTCATGTCATATCTTGGAAGGGGATTATGATTGATCGGGAAAAGATAAAGATAGTTCTTGAGTGGCCAATTCCTAAAATAGTAAGAGAACTTAAAGCATTTCTAGGATTTATTATTCTCTTCCTTAGGTTTATTCTAGATTATTGAAAGATTGATGCACCTCTCAATAGTGCATTGTACTATTTATTCAAAAACACATGGGAGATCTACCAAGATTAATCATGCAGATATGAAAATAATCTCACTATGATCTTGCACATAAACATACATTTGTATTTGGTCATTCTTCCATAATCTACCATATGTTACTCACGTATCTAACTGAGAATCTTGTAACTTAGTTATCACATAGAGAGTCCTATTTATGAAGAGTAAATAGCATATCTGAGAAATCTCTGAGATGAAAAAACATATCCACTCTCACGAGTTTTCCAAACCATTTGATTTCTAATAACAAAAGAAACTCTTTTAAATAACCAATCATGCACATATCCTAATACACATACTAAGATTGGGTTGACTCTATACAAACATCCAAGAATTCAAGATTAGAACCAAAACTTAATTCATCTCGATCTCATTCACAACAAATTCGTGATCGGTAAACTTATCAATACATTTTAAATCTGATGTTCCCTTTTACTGCCCAAGGATATGAATAATTCAATTCCAAAACTTTGTCTAGTTCCAAAATGTTCATGACAATCCCCAGATAATTTTTCTATTATTTTCAAAGACTTTCACTTACATGCATATTCTAGATTTTTCTGAGAAAATCAATCATATCATGTGCATATGATATCTGGTAATCATAAAAAGTCAATAAACCAAGACTTTGCCTTTGACTTAGATAAGCAATAATACACATGATGACTAATCAATGCTTCAAGAGAATCACTCCGCTAGAAAGGACATATGCAATTAGCTTGATGTCTCGTATTCAAGATATTTCTAAAAAACAAAACATGTAATCAAGTGAAAAATAGCAAATAGAGTTATCCGATCTTTTAAATAGTGAGACACCAATTTCAGATCTAGATCAATATCTCAAAATTTCACAAAATAGCAAAATATTTATGACTTCAGGTTTTTATTTGTTGGCTTTACCTTGAGTGTAAAAGCTACCCATCGTCATTTAGATCGTTCTCGTACAAGAAGTCCCCTTTAGAATTACTAATGTCCCATACCACCAATTCTTCCTCAAAAAAATTATTTGTTATTTGAGCTAAATTCTCCAAAGATTCAAAATGATTCTATCGGTTGCCCTATATCTCATATAGGCACTTTCATTATAACCAAATCCAAGAGAAAACAATCATTCTGATACCTTGGAGCACTCTTTGATGGATATCAAAAGTCCATTCTTGAATTGGCAAAAGGAACGACTTAACCGAATTCATGGCTTTTCCATTATTAAACCTCCATTGGTTAGTTCCATTCATCCTTATGAACTGAGAGTGGCCAGCTCTGGGAATAAATCTTTCTCATACTAGCAAGTTCCAAACATGAGTCTACTTCTTGCAATTGCCATTTCTTCTCAAAATCTACAATTAACTCATGGTTGCTAAGGATTTTCGGAAAAAAAAAATTATAAATTATGAAAATGAGTCTTAATATAAAGACTTAAATATGTATGGAATGACTTTGTTGCTAATAATATGCAAATTTCTCAGGGACTACCCAATAATCTTCTTGCATAATGCTACTCCATAATCAAATTCTCCAATGTCTTGTTCCACTTCCTCCCTTGAAAACCTTGATATTT
Organism: Diphasiastrum complanatum; assembly: GCA_029204225.1. Taxonomy (NCBI): domain Eukaryota; kingdom Viridiplantae; phylum Streptophyta; class Lycopodiopsida; order Lycopodiales; family Lycopodiaceae; genus Diphasiastrum; species Diphasiastrum complanatum. Next base: position 15,813,742 of record CM055101.1, on the reverse strand, counting down.
CAAAAGTTTCTAAGTTTAGTAGGAGAAAAGTGAACCCTTCTTAACATGTAGTAACTATTCATTCAATGTCTCGTTCTCATACTTGCTCTCTTCAAAAAAACTACAGGAAATTATAGCTACCCAATCCTATCTCAGACTTCTCATTCCTTCTTCCCCATATGTGATTCCATCTAGAGACCACAATGAGAAGTTAGTTTCCTTCAATTTATGTAAGACCTTGGCTTCAAAAATCATTTCCATACTCATCTCAATTAAGGTTGCACTTAATTTAATGATAAAATGGATACAAATGACCACACCACACTAGAGTAATTCCACAAATTTATATTGGACTCTTTCCAGTCATATCAATTACTTGCACCTACACCAGAAAAATTGTCGAAATTCTAGTTAATAAATTTTTTTTACCATATCAATCCAATGATTACCGTTTGTCTCTAAAAACTAGCTGAAATTTATAAAATCCAATAAAATTATAATCACTACACTAGACCAATCTTATGAGTAATCAATAACTATTACAATTTCCTCGCAAACAATATAGTTCATAACCAAGTCATTCGAAAGGAATTGAATTGCCTATCGATTATACATTCGTCATGTATACCAATAGTTCTCAAATTCAAAAGTTGTGTTCAACAAGCATGTAGCAATCTCCAACATGCAAAACGAGCCTTCATCATACACAATATCTCATAAAATCGACTTTTTTCTATTAAATTGTATTGATAGCTTTTCTGGAAAAAAAGAAATGAAACTGAAGCTGATTCAGTTAGTTCTTTCATTATTAATAATGAATTCATGAATTTATAATAGACATTCTGACACTATACTAGAACTTGATAGATTCTAATTCCATACCAGTTCATTGCATAACCAATTATCCACACAATACGAAATTAAAAGATAAAAAGTTTCCCGTCATAGAATTAGTATCAACAAGCATGCAAATCTCATAAAACGACTGTAGACTGCTCATGCGAGACTTCAAAAACACAATACAACTAATTCCAAGTCCCCAGAGAAGATTTCATGCAGACACAAATACGTGCATCGGTGTTTTACTAACAAAATTTTCATAAAGTTGCCAGACTTTGAACACTGATAACTTTCTTGATTCTCGACAAAAGTAGGTGTTGTTAGGCTAGGCCTAGGTCGTTTCTGTGTCAGCCATAAGACAGTCATGTTAGCTTGGCATCCAAAGTTTCTTTGGTCCCAGGTTCGAGCCTCCCCTTGGAAACCAAGAAGCATTATTGACCAAGTAGTCCAAACATGCAAGCAGTAAGTAGCCAAAAAGCAGGTACACGAACACCCAAAAATAATGATAAAAGCAATCAAAACCATCATGGCACCAAAGTAGCATCAATAACAGTCCATGAGCTGAAAAAACAACCTACTTGAAGTTTATAATCAATCAGTAAGCTTCAGATATGCACAAACCAATCAAAAACACACTTTTTTGAGCTAGAATTGGGCGTTGGCAGCAACTATCTTTTGTAGCTTCTTGTGATTGACATGGAACATGTATAGGTTCTAAGATATAATCAATTGCGGCTTAACATGACCCACAATCAACTCCAGAAGTTTCAGGGAAAAGTGCCATGACCCGAACATGCAATCACGCACTCAGAAAGGCATGAATGTTTTGAATTTTTTAAGTTTTTAAGAATTTCACTTCTATATCCATATACTGACATATACTAATGATTACAATATTTCAATTCATCTTACTGAAGCTGCCCAGGGCTGTTACGGTTCAGAAATTCTGTCAATTAACCAATTCCATGAAAAATGATCAAAAACCATGTTTTTTTGGGTCCAAACCACTTTTCTATGACATGCAACCATATCAATATTTTTCCTACAAATACCTATTCTCTATCGTGGAAAGATGTTCTCATAAGAGGGCTGTGACACAACATTGTAGAACAGCACAAGAATTGTCCAAACACCATCAATGATATTCATGCATCATTGATTGACTTCGTCCCATTCATTTCAATGCATAGTTTGGGACACAACATTCTCATAATAGGGCTGTGACACAACATTGTCGAACAACACAAGAATTGCCCAAACACCACCAATGATATTCATGCATCATTGATTGACTTGGTCACATTCATTTCAATGCATAGTTTGGGAGTGCATTGCGCATTGTGTATTTTTAAAAATTGAGTATTGAAAGTATATGGCCTAAACTGTTTGACACGTCATATAGAAGAGAAAAATTCAACTAGATATTCCAGAATTATTGATGTTTGCTATGAAGAATTTCAAAAAACTGTTGCATACAGAAGAGCTCGAAAGAAGTGTAGTGGTAAATTACTAAAATAGGGTGAAATTGTTTTTAACATAAATTCAACCATCCCTTACCTACATGTGTCAAATATAACTGAATCTAGATAAAATAAAATGTATATTTCATTTCATTTGTATCCATTTTTTTAATGGTAAGGCCTTATACAACAAATTTAGAATGCCTCGTTTTTTCGATAATTTAGATTTGACCTTGTACTATTTTGTGATCTTAAACTACTTTCTTACTGCAGATGTATGGAGCATCATTGAATCTTCAATAGATACAATGTGCAATTCTGTGTAATTTTGTTTGCAATATGTGTGATGTTAATATGTTTGTAATAGCAATTCAGGTAACAACAAATGGCACCTCCAATCATATATGCTCTCCACAATTGTGAAATTATATACCCCATTCCAATAATTAATTTTCTCCACAATCGTGGAATAATATGCCCGCCATTGATCAGCATGCGCAATACTCATGCCAACAACACCAACTAGCTGGCACCTGCTATGAGCTTGAGACACACGTGTGCGGATAGCTTTCAGCAGTAAATTGCAAAAGATAAAGCTACTATGCTGTAAGTGATCTCCAGATGACTTTCCAGCTAGGATGCTCACTCGCATGAAATTTGACAAAAATGACAGCAAATTGACCCTTTACAAGAATAGTTACATTCAGGAATGTTGCATAAAGTCAGTTTATTAATGTTGCTCAAAACAAAAATTTATCATCATCAAAGCATCAAAACAGGAAGTAAAACCTGTGGCAATTTGTCTCTCAGGTAAGGTGAGAAGCTTATACAGGCAACCTATCTGTCATTCAACATTAATCCATTCACAAAACAAAGCAACGTGATTCACCTTTCATGAACTAATAGATTGGTTGAATGTTGAGTCCTGCCTCACCAATTTGCTGGAAAAACCGTCCTGCTGCAACCAAGGCTATTCCTATTTTACAGGCTTTTCACCATTGGGAACGATGCACGACACAGGTAGAGCTGAAGTGATCCTACAGTTATTGCAATCAAATCCACAGAGCATATAATGTCTACCTATGGTCTCTAGAATTTTAGGTCTATGCATCCTTCAGAAAGTCTAGATTCATTGGACTTATTAAGAACCAATAATGGCATGCGTAGGGTACGAAATTCTTCCATCGGCTTTACTTTGAAATTTGACCACCTTGCAGCTTAAGAATCAACTTGGATCAGGCAGCTGCAAAGTAGCCTGAAAAGTAGAGAGACATCACTTGGCATTGCCAGCCTCAAATACAGATGCTTTCTAGTATGGACACAATAGCAGCCCAAAAGTTTTCAAGTTCTTTGATTTCAACCCAAATTGCCTTAGAATTAATGAGGATCACAGCAAAACCTGGACTTACCAATGGCAAATTCCCCATATACTACAGTCATTTGCTTTAGCATAGAAACGAGTGAGATCGCTATGGATTTGACAAAGATATCCTTATATATCAATCTTGTAAAGATACCCCCTCCCCAAAAAAACTGGAATGCCTCTCGTTCAGAATCACTAGAGTCAAGCTTCTGCAGGCTATGCAGTTGACATCTTCGAGCAAGAGGAGACAACTGCCAAGTGCATCGGTGTAGCACTTCCAGCCCCATTGCATCCCATAGGCAAGGAAGAAGCAGGCATTAACAATCTACTTTAAGATCAATTTCAAGTTGAATTTGTAGCTCAACATAAATGCAAACTTGGTTTGGTGAAGCTAAGATGCACATATTCAAGAAAAATACCCAGTTCTAATCGTTCTACTTTCACTGTAAGACTCAGTGGCACTCCAATTACAGGAGATTTTGTTGGAAGCACAGTGTGTTCACAAATTGTTATAAAGTTCCTGTTAGCTCCTAGCTAAAGCTCATGCAGCAAGTTGGTTAAAAATTAAAATCAATGTTTAGAGCCTTTATTAATTCAATGAGATTTTAAGAACTATTCAGAATACTTAGATATATTGTTTCCTAAATTCTTATAGTAAAGCATGTTGCTTTTGATAAACAAGTTCATTCAACTCATTCAGAACATCAAGCTAAGCTGAGATCCCAGTCAAACTTTCAACAAGCTGAAATAAAAACGTCAAACTAAAACTTTGTTTTGGACAACTTGACTGCATGCAATACAAAAACTTCAGAATCATTTGTGGTTTGCAATCTTCGCAGATTCAAAAGTGTCAGATTAAAAATGTGAATTTTTGGGAAAATTCTGCTGAAAATATTAGTTTTTAGTGAGACATTTTCTATACACTTTCTTTTATTTTAAGAGCCTCCAGCTTGGCTAAGGGACAAAACCTTACACAAAAGTTATTGCCATCAAACAGCCCGGTTGACCGTCCTCATTTTCCTCCCCATGTTCTCACCGATTTTGTAGAAACTCCATAATTATCCTACTGAGACTGAAAGCATCATTAATCATCAAGCGATATGGCGGCAAAAGCAGAATCTGAAGCTTGTTAGGGGTACCAGATTGAACTTCATCATCTTTCAAAGTTATTTTAGACATCATACGGATACAAAAGACTGCTTCATGAATCTAATTAAGATTTTGGCAGACAGCTAAACATTGCTATTCTTTCATGTAATCAAACGTTATGTCCTGGGGGGACTATTGAATCCTATGTATCAATTGGAAAACCTTTATGACACAAATCTTCCAAAAATGGCTCATTTGTTGGCTTGGACTTAGAACAAGCTTAGCAGCCCTCTTTAGTAGTGAGAGAATATACAATCTCAACCACATGCGGTTGAACAAAAGAGACGCAGAAGTGGAAGTGAGAATGGTGTGAGAAAAAATCATGTAAAACAATACAACTGGATAAGCATTCTTGACAGAGCTTCTTTCAAAGAAAGCTTTCCCAAGAATGCTATCCACGCCTACAGTAACGGTTGAAATTTTCCACGGGAAAGTAACAAATATCTTTGAGTAAACAAGACATTGGAGAACCTCAAAGTGCACAGATTACCGCGACGAAGTGGGTGATGTAGCAACTGCTGGACCTGCTATTGTACCAACTACAGGAACCTGTTTCGAGATGATGCCTGCACCATTAACTGGTGCTGAGCCAAGGGTACCTGGAGGGAGGGACCTTTGAGGATTTGCTGCAGAACTTTGAACTACATAATGTCCAGCAGGAGACTGTTGCTGCAAACCAAAAGATGCAGAGAAAAATATTTATTAAGTACAGTGGAACTTCAAGCAGAACCCACATGTCAACTTATTATGCACAAAAATAGCAAAGGCCAACCACAGCCAACAAAAGCAGCCATTTCAGGTCTGTGCTAGCAGTGGCCAGGTATACTATAGCGAGGCATCTCTATTAGTATCAGTAATCTGTGAGAAACTTCAACATTTCAGGATAAGTTCTTTGCATGCTCTAAAGATATCAGGTTCAGAAATCCCATCTAATGATGCCAGAAGCCCATTCCTTGACCAGGTTGCATTTATCATGTCATAGATTTTTTCTATAAAACATAAACTTTCAATCTACACCAAGGATGTGTTGTAACTTGTGAAAGGCTCATTGCAACATTCCCAATTCAACACATTGAGAAAACGAAACACCTCCAGTGGGCAGATCACAGCTCCTGATGAAACAGACGTGACAATCAAGGTCCTATGGTATCATATGGGAACTAGACAGGAAGAGCAGACAAAGACACAAGTTGGTGAGTGTTGATGTGATTGGACTCCAACATCAAAACTCAAGAGGTACTTACTTTATGGCTCCAACATTCTATCATAATAACATTTTGCCAAGTAGTTTCTTTTTCTACCTTGTATCACCATATGAACCCGAGTGGTGGAGTCCAAATTTAGACCTTGAGTATAAAGGTGCCATCAACTGACATGCCAAACTTTGGGGGCCCTTATTTTCTATAGCTTCTTATTAGGCAATAACATACATGTGCTAGAAAAAGGAACTGTCTAACAAGCATTGCCAACCACAGGAGAGGCTCTCCAACTTACAGTTGGAGATAACTGATTTGTCGAAGGGTTGTTACTTCTTGTCAAATTATGTACACCAGCTGACATAGGAGGTAAACTTTGTCCAGGTTTCCATGTTGTAGAATGAGCCCCAGAGCTAATTGCTGATAAATGTGGCGCACTTGGGGTAGTTACCCCTGTATTTGAAGGGCCACTTGCAGTTGCTCCTAAATGAAATGGAAGAGGTCCAGAGTTTGATGTCACCTGTGAGGGTACTAATGTTTGTAAGTTAGTTTTTCCCATGGATGTCACTGTTTGCAAACCTGTGTTTGATGAAGCTTGTCGCTGCTGCAACCTACGGTGTGAAGGCTGTGGCTGCTGAGCTTGCCGGCGGAGCTGGTACTGCGGGGATTGAGGTGGAGGTGACTGTGACAGCATTGGAATACTAACGGCGGGAAGCTGTGGCTGTAGCTGTGTTGCTATCAACGGAGAAGAAAGTGGCTGCTGCTGTGATTGAATACCTGTTGACGAGGATGGCTGCAGTGGCAACTGAGTTTGCTGCTGTTTTGATGAGGGCTGGGGTTGCAATAGCAGTCCCTTTGCCTGTTGCGCCACTGCAGCAGCATTTGGTGCAAGAATGCCAGCCTGAATTTTCCCTTGAGCTTGTTCTTGTATTTGCATCACGTCTGCAGAATTACCATGCTGAGATGGGCTTAATTGCTTGGGTGGCTGTACTGGCCCTGCAGCTGAGAGCACTCTTTGACCTTGCATTTGATGTGGTGTTTGTGATGCCATTTGTGTGCTTTGCTGGTTCATCCCCTGACCTGTTAGCACATTCGATTGTCCAGATTGTGGTGGGAGACTAGGCAAACCCAACGTTCCGCTTCTCCCCACCCCTTTCAGCCCTTTAGTTGGGAGAACTTGTTGCTGTGGTTGCTGGTGTCTTTGCAGTTGCTTCTGTTGCTGTAGTTTAGATTGAGAAGCATGTTGTCCAATCTGTTCCACAGTTTGAGGTTGCTGAGACTGTGACATATGGAATGTTTGAGGTGCCATCGTTTGTGGTGGTTGCTGCTGTAAGGTCAAAGGTGGCATTGTTGGAGCCACCTGTTGCTGCAGCTGTTGCTGCTGTGAAAAAAGCTGCTGTGGTTGAGGCTGCATTTGTTGTTGCTGTGTGATCGCATGTTGCTGTTGAGGTAGCGAAACAGTTTGAGGCTGAACTAAATTGGGTTGATGAAGCTGGTGTTGTACAATTCTATTTTGCTGCTGTTGTTGTTGCTGCAGTTGTCGTTCCTTAGCCATCCTGACAGCAGCCAGGTATGCGTGGTTAGAATTCTGCGGTGGCTGCGCAAGAGTATTGTGCTGCTGAACGGAATACGCTTGCTTTGGAGATGACACAGTTGCAGTTGGAAGATTGCCCTTCAGACTGTTCAAAGCAGCAGCGGCATGATTGTTGCCCTGAGCAGCATGATGCTGAAGCTCTTGAATCAACAATTGCCTCTGCTCTTCCGTGCACTGTCCGGACTGTGATGTGCACAGGTGACATCAAATTCACACACATCATGATAAAATATGAAGTGAAACAAGAACACAAGTCTCCACATAAATACTTATAACTCCCATATTCAGCATAGCATTAAATAATGAAAGAATTGCAGATGAGAGAAAACTGCATGACAGGACTTAAACTCCTTGATAGAACTTTCAACAAAATTTGTAGAAAAACTGTGCAGGTGATGAAATGCTTCTGTTTCACAACTTCAAAAGCTTACCCGAACCATTTGAAGTGCTTCTCTGGATCTTCTCATAAGATTGAATTGCCCTGAGCCAGCCATCAGTGCATCTGCTGTGCCAGCCATAACTCCCCCAGGTGGTAATACACCATTCAGTCCAGTTGAAGCCATGCCAGGTACTCCAGGTGGAAACATACTTTGCATTCCTGGTCTTGGCACAGCCATTGCTATGCTAAGTCCACCTATCATACTCCCATTGCTTGCTGTTGGTAGAACAGGGACAGGAGAGTCACTTAAATGGGAGAAATTCATCAAAGAGATATTTCCAGGAGAGGACGTTCCCTGTGGCATACCACGTCCCATTACCATTTGCGTGTATCTGAGCCGTTGCTCCTCAGTCGAAAGAGGACGCATTGCTGCAGCCATTCGCTGTGCATCTCTGTAAACCCCACATGTCTCAGAAATATGATGGTGTCTTATCGAAGTACCCAAATGAAAGCTGTGTCTCAATTCTACTCTCATTCTGTTACTGATAGAAAAAATATTTATAAGAAGCATAAAAGGTACCTCGCAGCATGTATAGCTGTAGATGAAGGTGACAGTGTAGGCCCCATGGGTAGGCTGGGCAACAAAGGCAATCCTGCAGAGGAAGGTCGCAAACCAGAACCTCCAGCTAATAAAGCAGGAAACCCCATTCCATTCATGTTGGCCGGCTGTATTGTAAATGCATTTGTAGGAACATCTCCATTCAATGAAGGCCGTTCACAGAGGTCAAGAGGCCTTCAGAAAGAATTACATATACATAAGAACCTAGTGTTGTTCTGAATTTAGTATCAACAATCTCAAACAAAAGACCCTTAGTCACAAGAAAAGTAAGAGCTTGGCAATAACAAGAAGCTGAAAGACTAGCACATTGAGATTAAAAGTGCTGCATTCAAAGCTTCCATCACAACTAGCTTTTTATCAAATTATGTACTATAGTAAATCAGCAATCAATGCACTAAACAAGTTAATCAGTAAACACAACTTCTAGATGAAACAGAACTTACGTAAAAGAACCCCCAGTCAAGCTGCTAGAGCTAAACTGAGATACTGCATTCGTATGTGAAATGTGCACTGGTAAAATCTCCTGCTTTTCTTGCGAATCATGCTGTACAAAAGGATCTAATCAGACAGTTTGCATCGCTGTTCGTGCTCATCTAAACAGATGCTTTTCAAGCACAATCCTGAGATTGAAGTAAAGCTGAGATTGTCTTTGTTTCAAGTATGTACAGACAGTGAAGATTGCCAAGGTATTCTCAGCAACTAAGGAGCCAAACACTGTAGATGCGATAAAAAAGGCTGACTCGAGGACAAACAAAATCCTTCTACTTGGTTGAAAAAACCTTGATTTGATGCCTTCGTGCACAATCTTGCTGCACAATATGCACAATGTGTCCAAAATGTGTTTTTAAACTGTCTTCCTCCAGTGGACCCTGCAAGCGCTGTAGGAGCATCCTGGCACTTGACTGAAAAAATTTCACATGAATAAGAATTACTACAACTATTTTTCTGAATAATGAGAAATGTAAAAGAGTGAAATTTTGGACACATAACCATACGACACATACATTACTAGCTGACTCCTAAGCTACTACAGACCTTATTGGCAAACATAGATCAAGCATTCCACAATGGCATAACAGCTTTTTAAAGATGGCAATGCGGATGGCTACAGCCTGCCTTCAGTTCTTAGATCAAGCACAGCATCAAAAAGACGTAGCATTAATGTTATTTGAAAGAAATTGGCTCTACGACTGTACCATTGACAGTTTCGAATAGCAATTCTTGTGAAAGATTATACAACTAGCACGTAAGTAGATCCAAGATTGTATATTATATTACCTTTGATATTCCTGAAAATGATGAAGAATGGGCCTGAGGACTAGTGAAGTCATCTGGACTATCACCATCGTCTGTAGATAAACGCTCAAGCAACACTTTGTATCTTTCTTTACAGTCCTTCGGTTTACGAAAAATCCCCTAGATTACAGTTGCACTTGGTTAGCAATGCTGCCTTCATAATCGACTCTTCGTGCCCCTGCAGTATAAATTCTAGTAGCCACTTCCAAATAGAAAATGTTACTTGAAGAGAATCACACATCTGAAAAATACCTTCAATTGAGAACTCAGGCTCAATACATCACTGACAAGCTCCCAGTTTGGACCAAGGTCGTGCACAAGAGCAACAATAGCCTGTAGAATGCAATATAATTAGAGAAGTATTAACAGATTCAGCAAATAAAAAGTCAGAGGCAAAGAGGAACTATGCTTTTCCCAGAGTCTTAACATACTCTACAATAACATGACAAGCTAAATTCAGTTTGAGGAACCTGATCCTCGATAGAAGACCATGGAATGCCTGCTCCTGGTTGGCTGGTAGAAGCTTGCAATGATGGAGCCTGTAGAGAGATAAATGAAAGCATGTCATATGCAGTCCAGTGTCCTAAGAACAGTGCAGCTCACCAATTATAAGTAGTATATGTACCTTTCCAGCTTTGTTTTTCCTCAAACGATCGCGAGTCAAATTTTGTCTTGAAACCTTGTTGGTATTTAGGGCGTTCGCAATTTGTGGAGAAACTTGCGCTGCTGCTATTATTGAAACACCATCAGGATTACCATCCGATGATTGTTTTGCTAGCTTAACTTTTTTTGAAGGCTGATGTCCGGCCACACCTTGTGATCCTGGAGTTCCAGGTGTCTCTGTGATAGATCCTTCAAATTAAGACAGCACCAATCATAACGATATAACAGCGTGCTATGCCAGACAAGGTTTCATGTAAATGACACACAAAGAACATACTCCACCTGACATACCCAATCCAGCATCAGAAGATGAATTATTTGAGCTGATTTGCAACAGCTGGTCACCTTTTCGCTTCATCTGCTCTTTCTGACAAGAAGCAACAAGCACAAAAAAAATCATTCAGGTGAGGCTCAAATTAGCAATGACCACGTACGACAAGTTTACTTTTGAAAGAGGTCCAAGTTGTGTGCTTGCTTTCTGCCATCTAACCTGCTCATGCTGTTGATGTGATTCCTGATGCCAAGCATAATCTGAATCTGTCATCTGCAGTAGAACAAGTAAACAGAACAAACACAAACGAAATACCTTTCAGCACCACCAAATTGAATAAAATCTGGGTATCAAAATAGCTCCCTACAATGCTGCGCTCTAAAAAAAGCATTGCATATGAGAGCTTAATGAAACTACGTACTTTCTCAGCAGAATATAAATGCCCATCAACTATTGAACTTAAAGGCAACTCTGCACGAAAGTGTTTTGTCTTTTTTTTCTTCTTGGACTTTGGTGCGTTGTAAGTTCCACCATCACTGCTAGCTCCCAAGTTACAATTTTTAGGAGAAATATCAGCTTCTGTAGTCCTGGCGAGGACAGAACAGTCAGAGAGTCCAAGGAAGTCTTCTTGCTGAGAGTTGCCAGTTCGGGTTGAAGTATTTCCTCTGTATGCAAGACCCATGATGCCAGCATTGCTTATAGGAGAATTTGCACCTCCAGTTGCGAGTTGTCGAGCCGCAACTGCAGCTGTACGCATCCGCTTGGTGGGTATGGGTCCCACACTCATATTATTTGGGCCAAAGCTGCTATTAAACGACTTCTTCCCTGTGATATGTGTATCAGGAGTTGCTAGACTTGAGCCTACACCTGGCATGGCTTCTGTAAACTTGAACATTGTTCTTGGAATTTGCTTTCGTTTTTTCTTTGCAATCAGTGCATTAGGACCTGCACCACTATCCAGATTCCTTGAGAGAAGTTCAAGTTCAAGTTCATCAGTGTCCCCAGTCAATCCTGCCCTTGGTGATGACCGACTAATAAAAGATCTTATCTCATCAAGTGATGGCAATCCTGATTCATTTCCCATACGAAGTTCTTGAGCCTCTGCTTCAGCAAATGCAGCTGCTTGCTCCTGCATTGTTTGCTCATGCTCCTGTCATGCACGTAAAATATAAAGAACACGGATTTCTCAACATGATATGTACAGAAAAGAATTGCAACATATAACATTGCTTATGAATCATAACGTCAAAGAAAGCGTCACCGATCAAATTCTTATCAAAATGGTAGTAGAAGCACGAATTAGCATACAGAAACATTTTCCTAATTTTCAAAATGTTTTCCACTGCCGCATGCTTTAGCCTCAGAGTCTAGAATGCCTCAAAACTACAAAAAAAGTGACATTATATCAGCTTAATGCACCAACAACACAGATATAATGACCAGAGAAATAAATTTGCTTACAGCCTCAATTGTTGCCCAATCACTCTCCACAGAACGGCGGTAAAGTTCAAAAGCGCCTTGAGGTACGACATAGAACAGACTTTCCTGTTAGCAAGAGTGTTTTAGAATCAGTTCCTCAAGAAAGTCATGCATGAATTAATTTCACAATCAATTCAATTGAATTACAGCACAATTTCATACTATTGGCTTATGTTATGTCTTCCTGGAGGACCTTTAGTGATATGAACAAATAAAGCTTTCATTGTGGATCAACTACTATGTCCTTGATAGGAAGGTTCAGTTAGAGCTCCTGAAAGCATTTAAGGTTTGGCAAGTGGGCCATTTTGAGGTTTACTTCAATTTTGGAGCAGTCTTTGGAACAGAATTATGCCAACAGCCATACGAATAGTAGGTAAAAACTAACAGTTTTCAACATGCATGGTGCACGTATAGGGTCAAAACTAGCCACTGTAAACACCAACAGTGGTGCTGAGATGACCCCTCCTCCCACCTTGTGGAAAGATAAAAGCATTTGGTATGATAGTTCCTAAGCCCATAGTCTCCTCCATAAAAACTTGGTGTCCTAAATGTGTGCATGAAAGAAACACTGCAAAGTCCTTTGAGAGAGACGTGTCAGGTGTTTTCCAAATTCCAATGCAAAGAATCCAGTACATGATGTGGGAAGTGAACTGCATCGAGAACAAGTGGCTATGAAAAAATGTTGGAAAAATCCTTCCGGAGATCAGCGTCAGAAAAGAGATAGAGTCTACAAAAGAAAAAATAATGTCTTGCCAAGTCCAATACTACATGAAGCTAATTTCAGCAGGATAACATGTGCCGCAGAGAACTCATCAAAACATTCTCGCTTTTCAAGATGATCCTTGTTAAAGACAAAACATTGCCAGAATTCAAGAGCCCAACAAAAATTATGACAGATGGGGACCAAAGCAAACGGAAGGCACAAATAGGCTAAACACTCCAGGAAACTGTCCAAAAATAAGCCCGTCTCAAAACAAAAGTGAAACCGACTGTCATGAATACCTAACCTTAATCATGTTACAGAAAATACAGTGTAAAATGAACAAAAGTCTTCTCGCATATACTGAGTAAATTTTAAGTATTTATGCCACCAGGCAGACACACTGTACAAGCAAAACAATAGTCCTTTCCAGGCTTTAAAATAACTCACCGGCAAAATAAAATTTCAATGGTCTGAAAAGGAGGCATAGCGGACATGTACACATGTAAATATGCAAGTATGTGTGTAGATATGTCCACCTACATATACACACACACACAAGAACACATACTTTGGTGACTACTTTATGCATGAGTGACAATGCTTATGAAGAAACCATTCAGGTGCATATTTCAGATGCTAGGAGCTGCTATGTACCTGATTGACAGGACAACTAACCAAGGGTCCAGTCCTACAATTAAAAAGATATTACTTGCTGGTCCAGTTATTGATTAGGCATATGGTTGCTACACAAATTCAGATAATCCATACATGGGGCATAGAGAATGCCAAAACACTCTGTAAAGAATTTTTTGGTTGGCAAAAAACAACATATACTTCAATGCCTCATGCTCTCCATTTTCCTTGACATAAATTGTTGCATCTTGTCTCTTCACTGCATCACGTCCCTCAGTACCCATCTTGATCTCCTTGGTGCTCCCTGTACCGCCTTTGCTAACCTACTGCTAATGTGGCTCCCTTTACTGCACCTCTCACATCATCTCCTACTTCTCGCTCCACATCCCCCTGCCTACTCCTAGAAGCTCAATGCCTCATTGCTGCCCCCTCACTGCCTCATCATGCCTCCTAATTGGCAATTGCCCCCTGTTTCACTTCCTGGACCTTCATACCTCTCTTTCATATTCTATCTTTCTTCTTTAGGGCCAGTGCTTTTGAGGGGCCCACATTCCAATTGGAAGGTCCAACTTTTTGAAACTGTGCTTTTCAATACCACATGTCTAAAAGAAATGGGAATTCAGGATTGCAAGCATGAATTGAAAGTTCATATCAGATATACAGATCTATATCTGCAGGTATAATTCTTTCTATCCACGTAAGTTATGTTGGTCTTCACGTCATATTGTGAGGTGATTTTTTTCAATTTTGTTCTGCATTCATCATTTAACTATTGTGTGTAGTTTTCCGATGAAGAAAGGATAGGCGCATTAATGAAATTTGATTTCAAAATAAATCGTTTAAGAAAAAAAATTGGCCAATGGAGGCAAGCATGACAAAACTCAAGCCGAAGTTTGTTGGTTCTGCAGTGGCCACAAAGGAAAGATATATCAATGCGATGTCTAGGCTAGTACGAGACATAACAAAGGAGACGTGCAATGTTCAATCTTGTAGAGTCCACCCACAGAGTCTTAGACCATCAAGTCCATCATGCATACGATATTACGATGGACCAAATGTTGTGACATCCGTTGTCACTCCAATAATAATCCCAATCAAGTCAAATTTCGTAAGGTAGCCACAACTTTTTAAGTGGCGAACGCTCAAAAACTACCCATTCATATAATCCATCTGGGGACTCAATCCCAACCGTATGTTGGAGCACTTCATACACAATCAAATTCTGGTGCTACCAATGTTCCAAACCACCGATATCCACCCTCATCTCTAATAAGCACCATCATGAGGCTAGAGTAACATTCTAGAGGCTGGTCATGCACATGTGCTCACACCATCCACCACTTCCCAAATAGATAGAACGAATGGCATTGAAAAACTCCCGGCCCTATATATAGTGTATAGATAGGTCCCATTTCAAGCATTTTCCATGCCCAGGCAAATATCCAAAAACTGTGCGATATCTTAGGTTATGCTGTCCTACATCTAAGACTTTCTCTGATTCCACAAGTACAAAGGATGTCTGTCCAACTAAACTAGATCAACCTCTGAAATAATGTTGTCCTTTCCACCTAGTCTTTCCTTCAAATGACTAACATGGAATACATGCTGCACCTACGCTGTTTTGGAAGATCTAGCAAGTATGCAACCCAATTGATTTTCTTTAAAACGCTGTATGGAGTGGCATTTATAGTACCTTGTACACCCAATCTTCACCTTCAAATTTCATAGGTGAACAACTTCAATTAGCATAGAATTGAACCCTATCTTCCTATTGTATCTTTGGCCACCTGCAACATTCCCTACTTGTCCTACAAGAAATTAACTGCAACTTGTACCTTGAGATGTTTGAGTTCAACGGATATTGGTGAACGAGGCTGAAAGCCATACTCTAGCATAAAAAAACTAAATCCAATGAAATGCTACACACTATTGTAAGCAAATGATTGGGAGGCCCTTTTCTCATTTTGAGTGTCGTCTGGAAACATATGCCTGTAACATAGCTTCCATAGACTAGTTGATACGTTCAATTTATCCACTGGATTCAAGCCAAGCTGTTGATACAAGAAAAATCATTCTTTTTCATTTCTCAAAAATTGATTCCTAGTACTATCTAGTAAACTTATAATCACAATCACTAACAATATCATTCAATGATCTATAAGTCTAAACAACTTTGCCCTAAAAGTTTGAGGAAACTCAAAAGCCTTGACGAATACTTTACTAAGAAAAAACTGCACCCTCTTGGTTAGCTTGTCGACCACTACCGTAAGTCATTATGGCCCTTCCCTGTCTTGGGAAGTCCAATCAAAACATCCATTGATATAATTCTTGTCAAATGTAACACACCAACTACCTTTAGTCTTTCTAATTTATTTATGATTTCTTCACATACCTTAACAAATGCATCCACATGTCCTTTTATCTTTGGCCAATAAAAATTTCTTTCCACCATACCGTGTGTCTTCTATATGCCAAGGTAACCTACACTTCGGCTATCATGACATTCATGCAGGATTTGGGCCCTCATTCAAGATTTTGATCTATGATTTATCTCATTCCCTACCCTCACACTTCTTCACACAAAAAAAAGCACTACTAAACACAACAGTACAATTGTTTAAAACCCCAAAATATTAACAATAATAAATGTAGTGTTTTTGTTTATTTGTTATAAACCGTTTCATTCATTGAAAATGTGTTTCAAACGGTCCGTTTCAAGGAGTTTCATTGAATGAAAAGCATTTTAGTGAGACTATGGGTCACGCTTATGGATCCAGCTCCAAATAGGCCATCAAACACCTGTATTTAGGCCCTTAGACACAGGATAATGCACATGGATTAGATATGGAAGAGATCTGCCACACACAAATAAGTTCAGTGAATGATGACACCCCCGCGTATACTAGTTCTCCATACACATACATGGCATGAAATGATTCTGTACTCCACACTTTGAGATATTTAATGACATTAATTATATGCTTTAAATTCTACTGTTGTTGAACATTCATCCGTTAGTTCCCTGTATGATGCAACTGACTTGAGAGGACATAAAGTTAGAGATTCTAAAATAATGCAAGAGCTTGATTCTCAAATTTACATCTCAAGAGCGTAGCAGACGCAACAAACTAGGTTGCTCATACTGTCATTAAAATGGGAGATTCGACATGTTGATATGTATCTATCTCTCAAAAGGTTAAACGTTAGTGCAACAATTTCTTTGAGATACATTCCCTAAGGTATAGGCAAGTAGATTTCACTTGATCCTTCATTTCCAAGATACCAAGAATGAAATTCAAGTGAGTAAGAGCAAATCACACCGTTCACATAAAATTATTTGCTTTTCTAAGAGTAAGAGTGTGCAATAGATTGACTAGAAAATGAGGTGGCCATCTTGTACAAGTGTCATAACAGTCCTATTGTTGATCACTTTAGCATACAAAGAACAAGTGACTTAGTAAGGGGAAAAGCTTTTTGAAAGCAAAGAAATCTGAAGGACAAAAACTTGGAGACTTTCGGCATCCATTGAATGCTTGATATGAAGATGGATAAAGTGTTTCTATGAATTTTATGTTATGCTTTCTAGGAGGCCAAAGTTGAAAGAGCAGTCACGATGCTATCTAGGTAGTCATTTACAAGAAGGTGGTACAATCAGTTACTGTTTAAAGGAATGGCAAAGCTTTTTCATAACTCACCTTTTTTATGAATTCGTTAGATTATATGGCTTGCCAGAAGATAATATAAAGTTCGGGATTCTGGGTTCAAAAACAGTATTAGCCATCAATCTTTTTTGAACTTAGACTACTATTGTTCTAGTTTTATTTAACCATCTAAAGTGTGATGCAAGAAACGTTTAAGAAGACTAAGGAAAAGTATAAACAGTGTTCAAGATGGAGCTTAATACGAACTAAATGAGATCACCAAGAAAATTTTAAATCATAGAATTGATATATCTATATATTCCAGACATATTCAAAGGCATTATGAACAAAAGAGCAACATAAACTATCTCCAAGATATAGTATATCTTACAGAGTGGTTGACATGGATTTAGGGACTCTAGCTACATCATGTATATCATGTAAATAATTCAAAAGAACAACTTGATAGAAAGGATAACTTGGTCTTAAAAAGAGCTACTATTCACTTTCATCTGTCAGGATCGAAATTTTTCTGCACACAATTGCAAACTTATAACCAATGTTGTTCCTAAGTGATTGGTTCACTGCAATAGTAGATTGAACAATTGATATTTAAGGAAGATTGGATCAACATGAAAAGAGGTACCAATGATTTATTCTTCAGGTTTGTAGAGTCTTAAACATAGAGAACAGGTTATGTAATATGTACGTAAGGTGCATAACAGCTAACCAAGTGCAATGCTGGGGTTCAATTGTGCTAAAAAGTTTCAAGACGTTTCACAATGTAATGAGTTCTAAAACGTTTTAAGCATTTCAATTTTGAAACATCGCTAGATTTTAAAAAAGACTTTCAAATTTTGAAAAACTTACCATCTTGGTCATTTTGAAGCCTTTTTCCCATACATAGTTTGAAATTGCTTACAAACCATACGTAAGGCATGAAATACATATGTGGCTTATGTGTAATATCAATCAATGCTCCATTTGAACTTGAAAGTGAATTAAAGTTGGCTGTTTAGCACGCAAGTGTTATCAAAGGGTTGAAATTTTTTGCAAAGTTTAAAAAAGCTTCATTGAAACCAGAGTGATTGTGGAACTATTGAACTGAATAATTCATAATTTGTTGATGAACAGGGAAATTGACCCACGTTGAAACAAGCTTTGAGGCTACATGTGTATGCAGTAGGTCACCTTAGGATGATCATTTTAATTGAGACGTGTCATACACACTGCTAGAACCCATTGAGGAGAATATAATGTCAAATTGGTGCCAGCTACTAGTGATATGGGATGCTAGCACATTAATCTCAGAGGCTTGGCTCTCAGTAATCACTCAATAGCTCTAAGGCTCATAGGTGGATTGTTTACTGAGTTAGGGACCTTGAATGATCATTCCACATGAGAGGGGATTCGGACGTCCATGTGTAGTACTTCAATTGTTATTGTCAAATGCTCAGGTAGAGCTAAACGAGTGTGAGCCTCGAGGATATCTTCCAGAATGGATACTAGTGGGAAAGGGCAAAAGTTTTACAATCTTGGGATATAGTGATAAAGAATTGCTCTAGGCTCTGGTGAACTTTCACAGAATGGCTCCTTTGTAAAAATTAAATATCCTTTAAAATGGACGTGCACGAAATGGCCATTAGTGAATTTTGTAAACTTTTTTTCCAACCGAGCATGATAGTATACCATACCTTTGGAGACTTCTTTTCACAAGCATTCTCAAACACAACAGCTTCACAGTCCCGTCCTGGTGTCAATGGACCAATTGTTTTCGATATGCAATTCTTACTCAATGAACTATGCAGAAATCGAAATGCGTAATCCTGGAGTCGCAAGGATATTTTATCTTTATCATTCTTATCATTTTGCTCCTCTTTTGCGAGCTGTCCAAAACAAGATCTAAAATAGGTTGGATTACACAATTGGAAGACATACTAGAAAACAAACTGCATTATTTAAACAATATCGGGACTGAAGTCATAAATCATCTACTTATTTCACCTAAGTAAAAGGCATCCCAGATCACATAATGATTTCCCAACCAATGCTAGAGACATGTAAAATGTGTGAAGCAACTTATAACAGACAAGTATGTTGTACTTTTGTGAGTGTTATGCAAGTCATGAGGAATCTCGTCAATTCTTGTAGAAGGACAAAAACACATAAGTCTAAAATGATAAAATACAAAAGAAACACAGCGGTATGCCCTCTACTGATACGATGTGCTACTACGCCATGGTATGATATGTCATCATCTCATAGTCATCATGTCTACTAAAGTAGGAGGTGATGCATGCTGCTGCTGGAGGTATGTTTAGAATGTCTTGATTCTGTTGTCATGGAGGTCGTCTATCCTGTGTGCTCTCAAGGTAAGACAAGTAGCTCTGACTGCCATATGACGTTGAGTGATGTCTTGTCTCTCATCTCAAAGATATTCCAAGGGGAATTTTTATCTATCAAGGCTTCGAAGATCGATTTATTATGAACACACAACTACATATTTGTCTTTATTGCTACTGTCCAGACCTACAACTACTGCATACAACTTTGTTTTGCTAGATGTATGAAGCTATCATTCTGACTATATTGATGTTTTCTATGATGTATGGAATCTAACTCTACAAAGTTGTTTTCTTGTACATAAAGATCTACTAATTGGTTTGATTGTACAAATCCATTATGTCGTCGTACGGATATGTACAGCTCATTACAACCATAGATACCCATTCCAAACCTTCTGGTTCAGAACGGAATGCATTCCATACGTACTAAAGGAGGTAATCCCACCCCGCCCCCCAAAAAAAAAAAAAACCTGATTTTGGATAAAAGCCAAACGTGCACTATTATCCGATTTGAGCCACACGTGTCATCAATGTTTACCCATTGTGCGGAGTATGATCATAGGTTCAACAAACTCGGTGTTTTTCTTAATCTTTTTTCAAGTTTTTCGAAAAACTTCATGTGGATAGGATGTCTAGGGTTTTTCTTTGAGAGTACATGTCATTGGTCACATCCCCATCAATGATATGGCTTTCCATATAGGGTTTCTCAAACTCCCTCTAAACTCTCAAGCAAACAAGTACTCACCATATTGCACAATGACTAGCAAATTTTGCACTTTATTCATCTCTGTTAAAAAAAGTAAGTACATAGATTGAATCCACCAAAACCACAAGGAGTTGGCTGTCTTGTCTCCACCCAACCTTTGCTGCATACAATGTGAGAGGAATGCTTCACTCTAGGCTCACTTATACACAATCCTCAAGCACCCCTTAACCCTAACATATCCTATTCTCAACACATGGCAAACTGCATGCACAGTCGCCACTTGCCACTTAACAATACCCTAACACGTGGGCAAGTAAGTAGGCTGTGTGTTTCATGCACTGGACCAAGTGTCCTAATGAGTATGTGCCATACTGCTTTACATTTTACTTGCTACTATACTTTCATCGTGGTAGTGTTTGTTATCTTATGAGTGTTTTAATATCTTTTGTTCTTAAAGATTTTGTATTTCATTTACATCTCGTGTTTGTCAATGATTCATGAATAATTTAGTTTTAATTTTTCATAACTATGTGTATGCTAGCTTCAAAGTTCAACTTGAGCATTATTAAGTGATTCAAAGGACTTAGTATCTTCATGTAATTGAAATTTATTATGGGTAAATTTGGATTTTTTTATGGCCCCCAGCACTTTACCCCATTTATCCTAGATTTTTTTTTGACACATCTACGTTCTAAAAAAAAAAAATAATAATAGTTAGGACACGTTCTATACGCGTTCCGAAACAAAACGGGTATCTATAATTACAACATAATACTTGTTTGGAGCAACCTGCAGTGGCATGTGATTGAACAAAAAAAATGGCTTGAAAAGCAAGAAGATTTTCCAAAGGTTCTTCGTTAGATTTTGTTAGCTTGCAATTGAATAATATGATGTCTAAAAATAGACTTAACAAACTATGACATTAAGGGATAATAATTAGTCATTATTTCTGTAAGGGGAGGGGGGGATGTGCAATGATCTATGGTGCTTTTCATAAATAGATTTGCTGTTCTTTCTGTACATTCAATGTTTAAGCAGTGTTTTGATCATAAATTTACCAAAACAGATTACATAGAAAATTCACGAATATTAAGGGGTACACAGCTCAATGAATGTCTTTTCTCTCAGGAGTTGAGAGTACCCAAGAATGAAAAATGTGTTACTTTGCTTATATTTAATAATGGATCTAAGTGTGGGCCCATGACAGTAGGATAAGACTTCACTCTGTTCACACAAACCCAAACATCCTGCATCTTGCAGACCTTCTAAACCAGTTCAATTGTAGCAGTGAATAGACTTTCAGTTTTTAGGATCACCTCTCGCGATGTTAGATTATCAACATCCATTGGAACTGCCTCACTGGTGCATCCAGTGTCCGCACAATTTGATCTACGTGATTCCTGGCCAGTTTCTCTCTGCAGCATGGACGCAGTTAGTTGCCAGTATTGCATCACGCACTTGGCTATATCACTAGCAGCTTTCCTCTGCTGCTTCTCCAGAGTATTTGCATCAGGATGTACAGAATATCTGCCCTGAGAAACCTGTGGGCTAATCTGAGCTGCAACAGCAGTCTTCCAAAACCTCTCCTGCACAAAAGGTCATCACAATATTTACACAAGGAGTAAGAGGATATTCTGAATAGGGAAACATGACAACTTGATTTCAAATCGAGTTCTGGTTTTCAAGTATGATTCAGTGGACACCGAAGAATCCAGCCAACAAGATCCATCATTGATTCTCTTCATGCATGGAAGCCACACAGGTATACAAAGCGTTAAAAAGACATAAATGCTCCACATGATCCATAAGTTACCTGCATAAAATCATTTGCCATCCAAGCCATCTCTTCAAGCACAAAGTCCCAGTGGGATTTTCTCCTCAAAGGTTCAGGAGCTGCCTTTCTCCTTCCCCACTCAGCAACATGCTTCTCTGTGACCTACATGCAGAAGTGATAACCAGATGAACAATTATGTTCAGCACCACTTACCAATGGATTGATTCACCCTTTGACAGATATGCTCATGCAATTGTAAATCTGACTGGTAGGGGATTTGGAACTCTGACCTTTATAGCTTCCGCATCCTCAAGAATAACTTCTTCATGGGCCTTTCTTGTGGCTGCAGATATGTTTGCTTTCAGCTTTTCAGCCTGGGCAGCTACATTTGGATTCCTCTCTCCTTGCCCTGGAAGGATAACTCTGGGGAGTTTATTAGCTGCTGACGAAGCTGTACTTGACAGCCTCCCTTGAAGCCTGGAAGGACCTCTGTGAATCATAATATTGCTTTGCAAATGAGCTTCAAGTGTGCCTGCCTCCTGAGCTACAGAGTTCTGTATGCCATTTGTATCTTTCAACCCAGAAGCTTCAACACTGGGTGGCAAATCTGACAATTTGCCATTGCTTAGGTTGTCTTCAAGCTTTACTTGGACAATTCCAGCCTTAGATTGCACTGAAGCCTCAACTTGATCCATCAACAAAGATTCATTGTGATGCACAGCCAGATTCTCACTATTCTTCGTAGCATGCAAGTGTTCTGCTGTTCCAAAAGTCGACTTTGACAAAGCTGAAACTGTAGAACTTTCATTGTTCAGAACTTTAGGATCTGAAATGGCTTTTATATTCTCCATATTGCCTTGAGATATTATGGAATATCCATCACTTATACTGGCATCAACAGGGGGCTTATCAAAAGCAATAGCATTTGCAGGTGATCCTTTGCAATCAGAATGAATTATTCTATGCTCAATCTCCATTTTGCCACAAAGAGGACTTGCAGGAACACTTTCTAGCTTGATTTGGTCAGTGTTTCTCATCTCCATGGTGGATTGATTAGCATTAAGTGCTTCAATGCCTGTATAAGGCAATACATCCAGATTGGAGTGATTTAGCGATGCACAATGGATGGTATTGCCATCACATGAGGACACATCTCTCCCCTCAGGCCCTGAAACTCGATGCTGAGGGACACAAGCTGTAATATGTCTCACAGTTTTTAGATCCCTTCCCACAGCCTCAAGCGAGACCTGTGCTAAAGAGATGTCCTTCCAGGTCTGATTGTCTTTAACCAAGGACAGTCCATTAACACTCCCAATTTTCTCTTCTTGTGTCACCTGATCTGATCTATTTTGGTATTCAGAACTAACATGCTGATCTTTCATAGAATCTGTATGGTAACTGTCATAGAAGGATGCTTCATTTTCCTGCACAATGTGTTGAATATCAGAAGAAAGTGCACATCCTTGAAGTGATGTCTGCATGATTGCCAGTTCCTCGCCTTCAAATACCCTCTCCATGGCATTCTGAGAAATGTGACCATTGCCATACCTGTTACTTCTAAACCTATTTTTTCTTGCATACGATTGACTTCTAGATCCTCCAGGAACTCCAGCAGAGCTGTCACCCTCTTTTCTTCCAAATTCTTGCTGTCCCTCCACCAAAGAAGGGATCTGGATCGCCCAGTTACTGTGGCTTTTGATATCAACAGCCGTACCGATGCTTTCCTTCAGACTTACAGTAACGCTATTTGAATCTAACAATAAATTATCTCCAGCTTCAGACCTTTTTGCAACAAAGGTACCTGTACCCATGCTATCTTCCACATGATGCCCATTTTTGGAGGTAACCAGCACGCTACTAGCCGCCTCCTGCCCCTCGCTGCAAGGAAACAAAATCAAATTACAGAAAAAGTTTAGCATACTGCAGCAAAACTTTGGCAGGCTTCTATTCTTGCAGATGCTAGAAGAACCACAAATGTACAGTTCAAGGAGAGCACATTCCATTTCTTTGAAACTGCATAAGCCAATCTTACAAAAGAAAGAACCATACATCAAACTTCAAAGTGATGAATAGTATAATAACTTCATTCAAGCCAGTGGCAACCTTGGCAATAATTGGTCTGCCAGTGGATCCGTTGGTGACGTAAACTGGATGCCTATCGAAGATCCTTCACCAGATCTTATGTCCAGGTAATTCCCACCCTGCATCCACAAGATACCTTTCTTTTTTATTTTATGTCTAGAAAAAAAAAATTTAAGTAAAATCTCCTGCATTAAACACTACAAATGAGAGACAAGAAAAGAAAAGATTGCTAAGACTCAAAAACCCTGATAATTTTGAATAATGTAATATGTCTGTCAGTAAGACGGCTCACAGAAGAGCTTCAAACTTGTTCTGATTTTTAAGTACAGCCACATAAAATGCACACCTAAAAACAACTTTGAGCAGAAAACATGGACCTTTAGATGATGCCAGAAGCCAGAACAATAAGCTAAGGTAGGAAAGAGAAAATGAGGAATTTCCAATATAAAGACACTCAACAACTACTTATTTTACCAGAGACAATAAGTGAACTAAAAAGTAGCATTTAGGAGACTGACTGTAATCATCAGAGTTTTATATGTGGCAACAGACGTGAAAAGGAGAGATTTCAGAAGTACCTCTTCAAGATAAAGCAACTGCCGTTTTAGATCTTCTTGAGCAGCCACCTGTAACCTAAGATATACCAAGCAACATGTTTTGCACTATTCAGATCCTTCCAAGTTTACAATATAAGTATGCATACATTGAAGCTCGTAGTAACTACAATAGAATCCAATCCTTTTTGGGGGTAGACGGGGCTAATTCACCTAAACTCTGCTTCAGCTTGCTCAACAGCTGCTTGCCAAGATAAATATTTGGAGTCTACATTGGTTTTAGCACCAGTTCCTGCGCCCATGGAACCTTGCTCGGCATTGACTAAGAGCTGAGACCCTGAATATGCTCCAGGGTCAGGACAGGTTCTAATAGGCACACTTAAACATTTGATTTCTTCTTCTCAGTTGACAGATGGCAGCTCTCAATGAAATGATTCCAAGCAGCCATTTACCCTGTAAACACTACATGTCATAACATTACAATGAAAAAGCACAGTCTTATTGACCCAAGGAGGACATGCACAGGAAAGTTTCAATTTGAAAATTACCATATAGTAGAACATGCACCATATCCTTGGATTGAGAACGAAGCAAAACTACTTTGGACAGATAAAAAGCAATGAAAATTATTCAAAGGCCAGGATATAGTGAGATGACATGCACTGCATAATCAGTTGGATGATTCGAACGCTATCAAAAGCTCATGAAAGTTCTATAATTTATTGGAAAAAAAAAATTCTTCAACCTAATGCATATACCATCCCTTCTTTGTTACAATCCCAATTATCGATGTGCAAAATCTCATATTCGCAACTAGTACTAAACTAATCATTTCGTTCGAATGGCATTTTTATCCTTTATGCATGCCGCATGAAGTTGATAAAGCTGTAATAAAATGAAAATGAGGAACTTTTACTTAGCCCACTGCCATTGGAACTCAGAGGCACTTTTAGTAGACAAGCTGCATGCTTAATGGTTTCTTGAAAGAGCAAATGTTCGACAACAGTATACGTATGCCTACGGGCCACAATATTGAGTGCATGATTGATTAGAAAGTTTGAAGCTGCTTAACTTAGATCAGCTAGAGAGTTCTTGATTTCAGCTTCTTTGATTCTTTCAAACTTAATCAGCTTTTCACTCAGTTTTCAGTTCAAATATGTTGCAGTTATTCCCATTCTATCACGGTTCTTGAGTTTCTCTATCATAACTTGGTATCTAGCACATTTTTAGTAAAGCGGGGTTAGCATTCACTTTCTACTAAGTTTAGATCTATCTTTATTGAGGGTGCCAGAATTTTTATGCATTAAGTCCTTAGATCTAAAAAATCTATAGATTACATTTTGCTTCCAATTTTTCTAGGTGATTGCATTTTCAGTTGACTGGATCTTTTGCTTTCTCATATCAAATCATTGAATAACTCCTTTTAACTATGTAGATGATCTCTATATCACCATTGTTCCTACGGTAAGGCGCCTCAAATGCACAAATCATCATTGGGAGCATTGAGAACTTGAGTTACTGAGTTCACCAGATTTCAAGTTCCCAGGACTTCATTTCCACGCTTCTTGGTATAATTTTTAATAGGTATTCGTATCATTTTCATTGTTACACAGTACAAACTTACAATAAAGTCTGTCATATTCCATTCCCAGCTTGTTGACCACACTAGAAGTAAAGGAGATACAAATTCCAACTTGTGACACTCGTCTTTTTCTGATTTTGGGTTCATATTTTGGCATACATTTTTCAGAATCCTTTTGCGTGTCTTTCGAACAATAGCTCACTCCATTTTCTTTTTACAGTCTTTTATTTGGGTTACAGAATTCCAACCTTTTGGGCATTGGCGATAGTTCATCTCTTTCTGAATTTGGCTTCATAGTTTGGCATACATTTTTCAAAACCTGCTTACATCCTTAGGTTTTCCAAAGTAGCTTGTTCCATTTTTCTCTTTCCCTGTTGTATTTTGAGTAATTATAAGTTTGATACTACATATCAATCTTGTGTTGCATGCTTCCTCTTTTTCACCTTTTGGCATAAATGTCTTGGGAGATAATCGAATCATTTCTTTCCCTACAGTAAGCCAATGGGATATTCCTCTATTAAAATGTGCTCTTTTGTTCATTCTTTTACTGAGAAATTTACTCAGGAATTCTGATCATTTGTAGTGTCTCGAATTAAGGAAATGACCACAGGTTTTTTGGTTGCTGCAAATTCAGTTTGTGTTACAGGACTTTTTATGAGCTAGCACATTTGCCATACAAGAGTCTTAGGTTCTATCCTCTAAATGCTTCAGGATTCAACCATTCTTTTGTCTTAAGTTTGGAATGTGAAACCCTGAATTTTGAATTTGATTTGCTGCATTTTTATTGCATTCTATTCAGACCTTGTTTCTTATTTGTTCATCACACCTTCAAGTTTTGAGTTATAAGTAGTCTAAGAGTGGAATTTGCTAATTACTTTGTGTGTGCATTTCCACTCTCAAGTTGACCTATGGATGTCCTACTTGTACATACTATGCTGCTGCATAATCAGAGTCCTAGTCCTTCTGTGGGATCTCCTGATTACCGTTGGTCATACTATGAGAAGCTTTATATCAGACACCTAAGCATCACACATCCCTTGTCTTATACACAAGTCCTAAGCGTCTCTACCATCCATATGTTCATTCTGCTCCTCTTTTTGTTCCAGGCATATTTCTGTCATGACCTACCATGCCTCCTACTACAAACCCCTCACTATACTGCTTGGAATAGAGACACACATGGAAACTGCCTGCCATTCGATTGACCAGCCTGAAGTTCTAGCATAATTTTTAGAATACTGCCTTCACAATTGTGGTCTCCAAACGTGGCTGATTGGGAAGTATTTCTTCCTTTATGCTGAATTCAGCTACTATAATTTCAGCATTAGTATCAAATATAGATCCTTTTAGCTGTCTAAAATTACTGGCACATGTACTCACCATCCTTGATGATACACCGTTCGATATTGCATCATTCCTTGATGAGTTTTTAAGAGATCAGCAAAACTAAGAAAAAGAAACTATCAAAATAAAATAAAATGTTTGAAATGCATTTGAAACTCAAACGTTTCAAACATTTGGTAACATGGAACATTGTAGAATTTAGACTATATAATTTATCATTGTAATGTGAAGTCTGATTGTGTTCATTATCATATTCCATGAACACTAATTTGGTTTCAACTTTCTACAAGGAACAATAGACTGTATGTATTCACTAGCAATCTAAAATCTATAAGAGACATTCTAGACATTAGATATTTTTTAGCACTATATCTGGAAAAAAAAAAAAACCTTAAATGATATTCCCCTGCCAAACCTTTTTTATTCTTTTGGGATGGACTGGGTTTTGAGCCATGATTCATGCCAATTCCGTATGATTCTGAACTGGGAGGAAATACTAGCTACTTGGGCCACAAACCCCCATGGTTTCATATGAATTAGCAATGTTCGAGCCTTACGGTTATATTTGGGTCCATACTATCTATTTTCAACTAATTGAATGTATAACTTGTGGTTTGGGCCCTAGAGGCCCATTAATTAGCAGTAACATGTATATTAACATCTAGCAAGTTGTGCGCCTGAGAAGGTAACTTGCTGACCTAGCTGGAACGTGCAACCCTAAATCTTCAAAGCATACATAAGCTAATGCGACCTCATTCATGTAGGTGGCTGATTGAAAAGTAGACCTAGCTTAGTATATCATAGAGAGTTCTTGTTCTCATTTCTAGCTTCATGTATAGCAATAAAGTCTTACTTCAATTATATAGCTTAGCAAATTCCATGTGTCATATTGCAATTTGTTTAATATTAGAAGCATTTATGTGTAAACTGGGCTACAACTACACAACTGCAGCAAAAATCAATGAAGCTATGGCATAGTGTCTATGCAAAACACAATGGCATAAATGAGCACCTTACAACGTTGTTGTTCCTAGTTGAACAAGCCAAAGTACAAAATGGCTCACAATCAGCCAGAAATCGCCATGTATTAACCATGTATTAATCGCATGTTGCAATCCAAAGCTAGTTAGTTTATCAATGACAAGTGCATTTTAAATGCTTTGATTGATTGTAAGAAGCAAGAATTCTACTGAATTCGGTAATAGTAGTTTGTATAAGAAAAAGATAATCTTGCAATGTGATGCATTATTTGTATGTAAACACACTTCCTTCCCACTTGCAATTTAAAACCCAAGACATCTTGAACGTGAATTCACATTCAAGATAAGAGCTTAGGAATATCAGTAGGCAATACTTCAAAGACTATATAACAGCAATAAGCAGCATATAATCAACAATTTCTTAGCCCCACTACGTGTCACTTATGTTCTCGTTAGTACCCAAATGTAAGTTGCAACCATGGTCTTGATATTGCATTAATAATCACGGGTGGGACCCAATACTGACTACGAAGCAAATGAGTTTGACTTTCTAACCTGGCATAGATTTCTACCTTCTGCAGTCATGGTTGCATGAGCTGCCAGCTTTAGAGCACCAATCGGAACACTATTTTGAATCTGGGCATTTTGAACTGCTAGCAACCATGACATTTGCTGACCCAAGCAACAATCTGATGATCACCAAGCAGTTGTAGAATTATGAGAAAAATTACACCTTCCTTAGAATGAGAGAATTTTTCCTGCAATTGGTTATTGTAAGAACAAAAATGTCAAACAATAGAAGAAAAATTACACAAAAGAGGCAAGTTCTCTACTTTCACAAGCACTAGCTTTGCTGGCCAATTCCAGATTAATATTCATTCTTGATTGGGATCACTACTAGTTAATTATATCATCAAGTTGAGTAAATTTCATTATTCAGACTGAGAGAGCTAACCACGCTACAGCAAACAATACACATTTTTGGAGACGAACTGAAAATCTAACACAGAGAAGAAGCTGGCAAAAACCGACTACTAATGCCGTGAAATAATTCAATATCAGAGCAATCAAGCACATATCATCTCATATCGTTTCCACCTCAATACTGACTTTTCCTTGTGCAGAGTTTAATAAGACTTTGAATACATATAATTCGGGTGAAAAATATGAAGAAATTGATCTCTCTATACAAATCTATATCCGCATTGAATACATATATAATACAATAGCAAAACCTAAAAAGACATGGACTAGCTGCCTTTGGAAGACTATTTACAATTCAAGCTTCTGAATAGTTCAGACGTAACCCTAACTTTTCGAATGGAGCAAAAAACAGATGAAAATTGATTGTTTTAAGTTAAAGGTGTTTTACGTGTCTTCATTACACTCTCCTTACAACAATCCTTGTAGCAACAAGGGCAGAGCTCGCATTCGTTCTTCAAATAAAACGTAAAACTTTGCGTTCGAGCAGAAATAACAGTAGCGAGAAAATGTGACGAGCTTAAAGTTGAGATCAAATGCACTCGCTCCTGTTTGTTTTACAACAACTAAACTCTCTCGCAATCCTTCCTTCCTGCTCTTCCTTGCCGTTCGTAATTTATTTACCTGCTGCCAATGAGGAGGAGCTCCCGCGCTCATTGCACACGAAGAACGTGGGCGTTGAACCAAAGGCGAGAGGGACGCTGCACGATGATGATCAGCAGCAGCAGCAACAACAGCAATAGCACTCCTGCACTTGATGCTACGTCGTCGACATCTCCATCGCCTCCCTCCTCCCCCTCTTCTTCCTCTTCCCTATATTTTTTTTCTGCCCTTTGATCAGCAAAGCAACAGCAGCAGGAGCAGCAGCAAAGGAAGGGAAAACAAAGGCAGTAGTAGTAGCAGTAGCAGTATTGCAGCAGAAGCAGAGAAGAACAAAACCTACAGAGACAAAGGAAACAGGCTTTTAATGCATGGGGGATGGATGGATGGATGTTGGTTTTTTGGAGGCTAATTTACTCTTTGAGTTAAAACATTCTCATTCTCCTCAAACCAGACCTCCATACCTATTAGTCCTACAATTATGGATGTAGACCCCTTTTTGGGGTTCTCATACTCCTCAAACACTGCTTCCCATCCCAATTAGTGATGTTACTGGAAACCCTTTTGCTCTTTGACCTTTGCGTCATTTTTGTGAAATTTGAATGAAGTTACTTGCATCAATTAGTGTGTGGAGATATGATCGGTAAGAGCTTGGCATTTTATTACTCTATGTGTCTCTATAGTGTGGTTGTTGGGAACATTCTCATTCTCTCTTGAAACACCACCTTCATCTCCGTTGGTACTGTTAAGGTAGAGCATTTTTTCTTGTTCATCTCATTGCTCGATTTGTTTCGTTTTTGTGGAAGTTGGATCAAGCTACTTGCACCAACTAGGGTGATAGGAGTTTTTCATTTTATTACTTGGGTGTTTTATTGGTAATGTTTTGAAATTGACAACCAAAACTTTGTCACTTTTGCTTGCACTTGTACTAGCATGTGGGCAATGTTGAAAAAAAAGGAACAATGGGTGGACGGTGTAGTAATAACAAGCAAAACAAGACCTCTTCTTATAAAGTGTTATTTATTGATGTAGACTGATTTGCCTATGAATCCCATTACTCCTATTAAATATCTTGGTTTCATTTTTGTGGAATTTGTTTTAAAGCTACTTGTCTCAAGTAGTATTTGGAGATCTAAGTACAAGTTTTGCATTTGATTACCTAGTTGTGTCATTTATTGGTATTGTTTCTTGATTGACAACCTAAACTTTGACACCTTTGCTATTAAAAAGGAGCGGATAACGAGTAAAGGGTGTAGTAGTACCAAGCAAAACAAGACCTTCATCCCAAATAGTGCTATAAATGTAAACCTTTTTCTTGTCAATCTCATTACACCTTGCTTATATTTTTGTGAAATTTGTATGAAGTTAGTTGCTGCATCACTGAGTGTCTGGAAGCCTAGGTAGGAATTTTGCATTATATGAGTTGAGTGTTTTGTCATTATTGTTGGTGGATTGACAAAATTTTGCCACCTTTGCTTGCACTAGTACTTACTGTTATTGAAAAAGAAGGGACAATGGGTAACAAGGTGAATTAGCAAGTGTTTGTTAATTCATGATAATGTTGGATTCTCAAGGGACGTGCATGCAAATCAAATTAGAATTCATTAGTCTCATGTTCATTAAAAAAGAAACCAAAATGAGAATTAGCCAAGCTCAATAATATACATACAAGTGTAAAGAGCATCAAAGGGTGGTTTCACATATTAGCCCACTAAGGGAGAGTGGGCCCACATACTCTCTTTTGATTAGTGTAGGCCACTTCAAGTGGACACCCTATCTTTCACACAAGGTGGGTGCATGGTAGCATCCTATGTGGCAAGAAATGGGGTACATCCACTTGTCGAGGGAGTCCCTTGGGTGTCTTCATTTAAGGTGGTTCCATATAAGATATTGACAAGTGGAGAGGGCCCATGATAGTCTCCTCTCATTGGTTGAGGCAACTCCAAATGGCCTCCCCTTGTTTCACGTGAGGTCAAACCCCTCGGTGGCAAGACTGAATGCCAACGTGGGGCAAGCCTAATTGCCATAGGAGGTAACCATGTTCATTACCCCTTGGTAAGTGCAATGTCCAACGAAGGTCATTGATATATTACCTAAAATTCGGAGTTAGACCATTTGCACTCACCCTCAATAAGTGGCCTTCTATGAAAGCCTTATGTTACTACCAGTGTGTGGGGTAAGCTCATTTTTTTCAACACACTTATCTCACTTTTGTGTATAACCAAACGTGTCACCAATATATGTTGGGACTGAAGTTTGTCGTGCCACTTGGACCACTTGCACTTACCTAAACCATGTGAAACCCTTGTGCTCATATTGATGTCAAGGCAAGTCATTTTTTGACCTTGTGTGAAAAACCACCTCATTTTACTACATCTACCTACTCTTACAAGTTCTACACAAAAATTAAATTCAACAAGGGGGAATCTTTTTTTATCGTAAAGAATATTAAAACAATGAATCATTCGACTCCAACAAGTGGGTTCCACCACTCCTTTAAGCTACAAACAACTCAATAAAATTATTGCATAGATCAACCAGTAGAATGTTATGACTTTGTACACGCGCGCGCACGTGTGCACGCGTGTGAACCAACAATGTTTCAACATCAAACACACCAAACATAAGGCCCCACCGCCACAACTAACTCAAGGGTAAACAGTTGCAAATGTGACCTTTGGTGTCCTCATGAAGATGCTAATGTAGAAGTTAGAGTAGATGACCTACTTGAAGCTCTTGTCAACCGCACCTATGGTTGGAGGACAAAAGTTTCAAAAGAATTTATTTATAGTGTAAATGCATAAGAGAAATATCAATCCCTTCTCACAAAGCTTGTGTTTTGTAATTCTATATCTAAATAAGCTAAATTCTTCTTTTTGTTGATATGTTGAAGCTTGCTTGGGGAAAAAACTTGAATGCTAGGTCGACAACTCAGGCCTAGCCGAACAATCAGATCTGGACGATCCCACTACTGCTCAAAGGCAGTGTCCGACAAATTCCCTCAGTGCATGCAATACTGATAACTAAGTAGGCGAACACAAGAATAAATTAGAGCTTGAGTTGTGGTTGTGGAAGCAAAGAGCCGACAATCAGACAAGGCAATCAGAAAGTCAGACAGAAAGCAGAAAGCATGCAATACTGACAAAATCACAAGTTAGATAATGCAGGTGAGCACAAGACAATTGCAGGCGAAACCGCGTGCTCACAAAGCTACCTACAATCTGTAACATCTATGAGCTTATACTGACAATCCGTCTGAAAAAGAAAGAAATGTGATTTCTTTGGCCATGTTCCCGATCAGATCATACTACGACTATTTAATAAATCTAGAATAATCTATCAGATCTAAAATGAGGTAGTGGCAGAACTGATCTTTCTTCCCAAACCTAAGATAGAACTCCATCAAGTTCGTACTCTTCCAGCAGAAACTCTCATATGTATGGATTCCTTATCTTCATCATCTGAGATAGAAAAAAATCAATCTCATGGTAGTGATTCTCATGATGATATGGAAATTCCTCATGAACCCATTGAGCCTATTTCTAACATAAGCTCCATATCATACATTCCCCATGTACAAGTACATGTATGTATCTCTGAAATATTCAGGCCATCTCTAGTAGCCTTACTAGACGCTGGTGCTGCTATATATTGTGCAAATTTGCGACTCTTTCCTCAAGATCATATCCAAAAGGATCCATATCCAGTGCAAGTCATTTACTCAAACAGTAAATCTGGATTACTGAGTCATAGCATTACATGTCCTATCAAGATAGGTAATTTGAAGATCAATGTCAACTTCAAAGGGTTATCACATCACTCCAGTGACTTGATTATAGGCTATGATGTCTTGAAGCATTTATCTCCAATGACGTTTGGAATTGAGAAAGTCATATTCACCTATGAATCTATCCAGTATACAAATCCTCTCATGTCCCCCCAAAAGATCTAGTACAACAAAAGCATAAATCATTGAGCCAAGCTCTAGCAATTGGGTGTGCCAAGCATTCTATGTCAACAAGCATGCAGACAAGCTCGCGGCAAGAAGCGACTAGTAGTAAACTACAAACCATTGAACCAGTATCTCAAAGATGTCAAATACCCTCTTCCACTCAGAGATGACCTAATTCATCGAATACAAGGAGCAATTGTCTTTAGTAAGTTTGATCTAAAGAGCAGTTTTTGGTGGTTCAAAATACATCTGGATGACAGACACAAACAACATTCTCAGTCCCACGAGGACTCTACCAATGGGTTGTCATGTCGTTTGGTTTGAAGATTGCCCCAGCGGAATTCCAAAAGAGGATTGACATGATCTTTTCTGATTGCCATGATTTCCTTATTGCTTACATAGATGACATTTTAATATTTAGTAAGAACTTCAATCAGCATGTTATTCATTTACATAAGTTCTATAACTGTCTAGACAAGCATGGTTTGGTCTTGTCAAAATCTTTAGGAAAAATGGAATTATTTTAGGCAGAAATAGCATTCCTAGAGATCTTCATTTGCAATGGCAAGGTAAAACTGCAACCACATGTTCTACAAAATATTGCCGATATGCAGGACTTTACCACAGTCCACAATCTATAAAGTTTTCTAGGTTGTCTCAATTGGATTAATTGGTGCATTCCCCACTTGGCATCAATCATACAACCCTTGAGAAGATTTCTTCGAAAAGATTTATCATTAGAATGGACTGCTAAACATGAGAAGTGTGCAAGGTTGATCAAACAATATTGTTCACATCTTTCGCCATTACAACTTTCGTCCAATGGACAAATGATTGTATACTCAAATGCGAGCGTCCTCGCATGGGGAGGAGTATTATGTGAAATGCAACCTGATAACAACATGCAGGTATGCAGGTTTGGATCATTCACCCCAACACAAAGCAGATATCCTTCAGCACATCGGGAGATCCTCGCAGCAAAGAAAACCATTCATTCATTTAGGTTCTTCTTAATTTCCAATGTGTTCATATTACGAAGTGACTTAAACAACTTTAAGAGTTTTCTTAATGACAAGTCCATTACATCAATTAGAAATAGTAGGTTATTGAGATGGTCGTGGTGGCTTGAGCATTTTGATTTGAAAGCGAACATGTTCCTGGCATCAAAAACTCTTTCAAGCCCAGAATCATGTTGGATTATTCTCCTTCTTACCAATCGACCAATCGTTTTAATCTTCATCCATTGTTAATCCAGTTCTGTAGATTTTTTCGTGTGTTTACACAGTCTGCAGAATTACAAGTGTTTTTTTACACAGTCTGTAGAATTACACGGAGTTTACGATAGTGTCTCCTTTTTTGCCTGTCAGTAATCTCGTTGAAAAATGCATTATCACCTTTTTCGCATTTTTCGCCTGACAGAAATCTCGTGTAAAATCACAATGTCACATTTTTTGCTTTTTCCAAAGAGCCTCAAATGTTAAGGAAATGACTCTAGGAAAGTGTGGGGCAACCCCAAAATGAGAATTAAGAGCACCTTCTCCTTTTTCGTCTTTTTCGCGAAAAACCCTACAGTGTCGCTTGTGGCTGTTTTAGTTTATTTCTACAGAGCTACAGTTTTGGTTCATTTATGCAGACAGAACATTTATGGCCAATTTCACCACTTATCAACAATCAATGACAAGGACCGGATGGATGCCAGCGGATACCATCCAACTGGCGATCGTAATTGACGACCTAATTTCTTAGCTGTTTATATTCATACAGTTTAATTCATTGAAAATCAGAATTATCAGAAGCATTTGAATAGTTAGCTCTCTCTCTCTCTCTCTCTCTCTCTCTCTCTCTCTCTCTCTCTCTCTCTCTCTCTCTCTCTCTCTCTCTCTCTCTCTCTCTCTCTCTCTCTCTCTCTCTCTCTCTCTCTCTCTCTCTCTCTAGCCTGCGAGCTTGAACACTCCTGAGCATTCTAGCCCACTTCTTAGAGTTGTTTTAGATATTGCTATTGCGCTACTGCTTATCAACATTGCGCATCAATTCAGACTTTCATTTTAGACACTCAGAAATAGCATAGAGTACGCGGCTTCAATCCGCAACTTATTGTACTTATTTACTTCTGTTTCATTTTTGAATCAATACTATTCTTTATTGCGTTCAGATTTGTCTCAGAATGTATGCATTTTCTGGAGTTCTTCATGACTAATTATTTGGCTGATAATTTTCGATGCTTAATTGTTTGGCTACGTAATCACTGTAGTAATGGCGATTTCAAAGTTAGTTACTATAAGTTCAAACGTGATTTCTATCACTATTCTTTTGTTTGAAATTGATAGGCGTAGTCATGCATTGGAAAGATGAAGATAGTTTATTCCGCCATGCACGAAAAGTTTTCTTTCTAGACACACGAATTATTTTCATTCGCTTCTTTTTGAGCTAGACCTATCACCGGCTCTTCCTCCGAATAGATTTCCGGGGGGGGGCTCGGAGCAATTCAAATTTTACATCCGCGTCGCACTGCCACGCGTGGCAGTGCCACGCGTGGCACTGCCACGCTTAAAATTCTGGAAATTTGCCACGCGTGGCATTTTTTTTCCAGAATGCTGAATTTTGCCACGCGTGGCAAAATTCTTGAAAAAAAATTTGAAGTTTGCCACGCGCGGCAAATTTTTCCAGCAAGCAAACATCTGCCACGCCGTGGCAATCTTTTTGAAATTTCTTTTTAGGGCGTGGCAGTGCCACACAGAAATATTTTAACAAAAAAAAAAAGCCGCGAAATGAAAAAAGTGGGGGCCTCAAAATAGATTTTGTGAAGAGAAGCTTTTGAAAGAAAAGCTTTGGGGAGAGAGAGAGAGAGAGAGAGAGAGGAGAGAGAGAGAGAGAGAGAGAGAGAGAGAGAGAGAGAGAGAGAGAGAGAGAGAGAGAGAGAGAGAGATATGAGATAGTTCTGTTTGCTAGTTTTTTCATTGTTTATTGATTGGTTAGTGAATGATTGTTCATTGTTGGCTTTTGTAGAAAAAAGCTATGCAAATTTAAAGGAAATGAGACAATCCAAGCAAATGCATAAGGTATGTTAGGCATTCTAAATTTTCAAGAAAAGCTTTTGTGAGAGAGAGAGAGAGAGAGAGAGAGAGAGAGAGAGAGAGAGAGAGAGAGAGAGAGAGAGAGAGAGAGAGAGAGAGAGAGAGAGAGAGTTTTATTTGTTAGTTTTTCATTGTTTATTCATGAGGTATACTATGCATTCTAAATTTTGGTAGATTACATTTGAGTCATAAAGTGCATTTTCATAGTACCTTCAACATGGTGAGATTGATATAACAATGATTAATGATTTTTAATTTAACAATGATTCTTTGATTTGTATTCTAGCAATTATCATTTTGTTGATTGATTTGTAATCTAACAATGGTTTGGTTTCATTGTTTGCTTTTATAAAGAAAAAAAGAGATGCATTTTAGAAGGAATTAAAGATCATCCAAACCATAGATGAGGTATGTTTTTATCATCTTAAATTGATGTTTTTGTTTGTTTTTTTATTGTTTGTATATATTTACAACAAATTTATACAAGATGAAATAGAAAAACATAAACAACAAACAATCATTCCATACATAATGAGATAGAGATGATCAAATACAAAAGTTTATATTCATAATTCAAAAAAGTGTACATATTCGCATCTAATTCATGAAAAGAGCATTGATACTAATACTCTTTTTTTCTACTTTTGCAAATACTAAAAATACATCAAATCTAAGAAGTAATAGTAGGCTTCTTAGTCTTCACTATCTTCTCCCTCATCGTTGTCCGAAGCCGAATCTTGTCCTTCGTCTTCACCTTCATCCACTTCGTCTTCATTCCCTTCTTCTCCTTGGTTTCCTCCCGTACTTTCTTCCACAAAGGAACATACACATTCACAAAACAAATCAATAGTTATTAGCCAAAACACATGTCATAAAATTGAAATGAAATACAAATTGTGTATCAAAAATAAGAGAAATACAAATCATGTAACAAAAATTTACCCTTGGATGTACGCCTTGTGCCGTAAGATGATCAACCAAGGCACTATAGCCTTGGCGATATCCAATATTGTACTCGGCATTTGTACATTTACGTCCATAATCTTCAACCTACATCAACACAAATCGATGATTAGAAAAAAGCAAAAAAATTATTGGTAAACAATAAACATATGAAATGCAATTAGCTAAAAGAGAATTGCTTACAAATTGGGCATGCATATTGGCCTTGCCTCCCGATCCAAGGTGAGATTGGCCTAAAAGATTAAGCCTTGATTTTGTTGTCTCTCTTTGTTGCTTAAAGCGCTCGGGATTAGGATGCTTGGACTCATAAACAACTCTTCCCCAATCTTTTTAAGATGCCCATCCCGGCCTCTTCTTGCATAGTTCTAGACAATGTAAACATTAAGGGGAGTGTTAGAGTTAATGTTTACTTTAGTATCCCTAATGTTATCGTTTAGGATTGATAGTGATAGTTTGGCCATGCCTGCGTGCTATTACAGGGGGCCATTACTATCTATAGTAAGTCATATTTTAGGATCATTACTATTATAATAAATTTATTTTTTAGTCATGCATGTAGGTGGGCGCACTACTACTAGAATAGGATTTGCTTTTATCACTTAGAAACTCATCTTGGGTGTTTATCCAATATAGGTAGTAATTATAGCATTAGCTTTTCGTCTTTTGCTATTTGATTTTTGCTTTTTACCTTACACATAGTTTAGAGAAAGTATATATGTAGGTTGGCGCCCTACCTCATTTGTAATGGGACATAGTTGGAGTACATCTCTTCATCAAATGGGAGAAGATCTGGTGTGCAAGGAAAAGAGCTGAGCTACGTGGAAGAGACTACGAAGTCTGCCTTAGATCTCAGGAAGAGATTGTATTCGGAAGTTTGTGAATTTGTCAGTCAGAGATGCTATCATTCCATACATTTTGGATTCGAAGGACCGAAAGAAGCATGGGATACATTGAAAACGACTAACACATCTCGAATATTGTTTCTGAAGACGAAGTTGCACACATTACGAATGGATGATGGTGCAACCATTGCCAAT
>CM055101.1:15649176-15764503 GCA_029204225.1 Diphasiastrum complanatum | reverse complement strand
TTTTGCAAGTTGCTGATTTTTTTAGCCCAATGAATGGGTGATTGATAGTGGTGCCACTCGTCATATGACTTCTCGTAAAGAAGCATTCACTAAATTAGTGAAAGTGAAAAATGGAAGGTACAATGTGCGGATGATGCATCTTATTGTATTCATGGAATTGGAATTGTAGCCATCATTTTTCCTAATGTGAAGAAAAGTACATTAAGAATGTGCTTTATGTTCTGGGAATCAAGAAGAATCTTCTTTCGGTTTCAAATATGTTGAAGCAAGGACTAGTTGTTGAGTTCAAAGAAGATAAGTGTCTTGTCAAGGATCCTAAAAAATCACTCTTGATTATTGTTTCGGGAACAATGCATGTTGGCTTATTCATTATGGATACCTATGAGCGCCGAATTTCCCTCTACATGTCTTGTTGCTTCTACATCACATCATTGGAGTTGGCTGAATTGTTGCATGCAAGGTTTGGGCATCTCAACTTTGCAAGTTTGAAGAAGCTGAAGACATTTAATGTGGTAGAAGACATTCCTACTATTGAGCAACCGAAAGGGCATGTACGCGAGGGGGGCATACTTGGAAAGTTTCAAAGGAAACCTTTTCCAATTGATGTAACTATTTGGGTTCTTGATAAATTTGATTTGTTCATAGTGATGTTTTGTGGTCCAATGAGCATCTATTTTGTGACTTTTATTGATGACTTTTCCCATTTTACATGGATCTATCCTATGAAGGCTACATCGGAAGTTTTTTCAACGTTTCAAAATTTTACTAACAATAGTGGAAAATCAGTTTGGGCATTCTTTGAAGACCCTACGCACCGATCGAGGAGGGGAATACATCAAGAATAAGTTCGTGCATTTCTTCGAGGAAAAGAGAATTTTACATCAAATGACAACTCCCTATACGCCTCAACAAAATGGAGTTGTCGAGCGAAAGACTCTGGAGCAAACCAGCAGACTTAGCACGAGAGTACTATTACGAAGACAGAAAAGGCAGGTACGAATAAGTACAAGCAAGCTCAAATCGAAGAGAGGGCAATAGAAATGGTCTTTGAGACGGGCAATAAGACTTCTGAAAACCAAAGTGACCCCCAACAGGAGAGGAATGAGCATCCAACAACAATTGGAACGGATACCCAAGGAACTAGGAATACAAAGAGAATCATAACGATAAAGACGGTTGTTAACAATGGAGTAAACCTGATGAGGACGGGACGAAACAGGTGGGGCAGAACTATAAACATCACGAAAACCAGAACATGTAAGGTGGTATGCTGCAGGTAGATCATTAAACCATGTAGGAGTAGTAGAAACGAGTGTATTCACAAAGCTGGAAGACGAGATAATGCATCAACAGCAGTGTTAGCATGACCCAGGATGATACAATATGGGAAAAATTAAAAGACTGTAAAAACTACAACCAACGAAATTGACGATCACTAAGGTCACGTTGAGAAAACAGATAACGTAAAGACTGGTGATCAGTAATAATGTCAATGGAACTCGATAAAGATAATGACGCCACGTCTTAAGAGCATATACAATAGCAAGATCTCTTTCTCATGCACAGAATAACGGTGCTCATAAGAGCCAAGACGACGCGACTCATAAGCAATAATGCATTGTGCCTGGCAAAGTAAAGCACCCAAACCAACATTACTAGCATCAGTCTCAACAAGAAACTTTTGATCAAACTGTGGTAAACACATAACGGCAACATCAACAACAGCATGACGAAGAGTATCAAACGCTGACTGACAATCAGAAGTCCAAAGAAAATTCTAGACTTCTTCAAAAGTGCATGAAGAGGAGCTGCAATAGTGGCAAAATGAGGAACGGACGACGAAGGTGAGTGGCTAACCCAAGGAACATACGAACATGATGAATATCATTTGGTAACAGCAAAAGAACATTTAGACAACTTAGCAAAGAACTGTGGTGATGTACAAGTAACTGAAATACAGAGGAAAGATGGGAAACGTGCTCAACAAGAGACTGGCTAAAAATAAGAATATCATCAAAATAAACCAAGACACAATGACCAAGAAGCGGACGCATGACGTCATTCATCACATTCTGGAACGTAGGAGGGCCATTAGTAACACCAAAAGGAAGCCACACGAAATTCATATAAACCAAGATGAGTACGAAAAGCAGTCTTATGTTCGTCAGAAGGGTGCATCCTGATTTGGTAATATCCAGAACGAAGGTCTATCTTGGAAAAGATTTTAGAGGTAACAAGCTGGTCAAAGAGGTCATCCATGTGTGGAATAGGGTACTGATTACGAATAGTCAACTTAGTAATCAATACAAAGACGTTTAGTATCATCTTTCTTGTTACTAACAAGGAGAACAGGGGCACCGAAAAGGGCTATGACTAGGAACAATGAGACCCTGATCTAACAAGGCAGTAATATGGAGCTCATGCTCATCACGCTCAGATCGAGACATACGATAAGGGGGGCGGGAAGGAGGAGCAGAACTAGGATGCAAGTCAATATGATGGTTCACGTCACGTAATGGTGGTAGCGTCGTAGGTTCTGAAAAGACAAAAGCATACTGATGTAATAAGTCAGAGATCACCTGAGGAACAGCTGCTTGCGTAGAAACTAGAGGAACTGGTACTGCCCGCTGAACACATAATAAAGCTGCACAATGAGCCTTCGGCAGGCTGCAAATAAACTGCTTCCCAATAATCAACTAGAAGTCTCCCTGAGAATCAATGCCAACAAGTGAGTGTGTAACTGCATCATGTACAAATGTCAATGTCTGTTGTGCCAAGTCCACTGTAACAGCTCCAAGAGATGCAAACCAATCAGCACCAAGGATAAGATCATAACGCTCCATAGGAATAATGTAAAGATCTGCCTGTCTAGAAAAATCTCCAATGCGGTATGGTAAACGCTGAAACATTTGAGAACTAGGAAAAGAATGAGAACTGGCAACCTCAACTGTGAGAGGCTGTGAAGCAGGAACAGGTGAAGCACGATCCGACTAGTGATATAACTGCTAATAAAGAATGAGTGCTGCAGTATCAACTAAAGCAAT
Source organism: Diphasiastrum complanatum (assembly GCA_029204225.1). Lineage (NCBI taxonomy): Eukaryota > Viridiplantae > Streptophyta > Lycopodiopsida > Lycopodiales > Lycopodiaceae > Diphasiastrum > Diphasiastrum complanatum. The sequence continues at coordinate 15,761,459 of CM055101.1, read as the reverse complement.
ATACTCACGACCGGTAATACGTACACGTAACTAAATGGAACGAGGACCAGGACGCCCTCTCCAAGGAGCATAGGCAAGCTGAGCATGGCAAGTAGCAGGAAGTAAATCAGTGGAAGGCTCAGAGGATAGGTCAAGCTCATCAGAAATATGAATATAGATATTAGAATCATCTAGAGTAGTGCTCTCATGGTAAAAAAAAGCAGTAGTAGTAGGGAGAGGCTGACGGCAATCACGGGCAAAATGGTCAGGACTCTTATAACGAAAGCAAAGACACTTTTGCTGAAGGTCAGCGAACTCTGCAGACGTGTAACGTCGGACAAAAGCAAGTCGAGGAGTCAGAGGACGAGGAGACGAAGGGACAATGGAGAGAGCTGGAACAGAAGGGGCAGGTGTAGGGGTCGACGTAGCGGGAAAAGATGAAGCAGAAGGACGGGGTCGGGAGAAGCGAGAAGGAAGGGTGTCAGAGTACTTATGTTGTAAAGTACTGGCAAGAGACATCGCCTCAACAAGTGTGGGAGGACGGAAGAAAGAAACATCATAACGTAAAGCACCACGAAGCCCAAGCAATGTAACGAGAAATAAGCTCAGTGGGCTGTGGATCTGTGAAAAGATAAGAAAACTCCATAAACTGATCTGTATAAGAAGCAAGGTCACTGGTCCGAGTGAGACTACAGAATGTATCACGTCAATCATAGCATGACGGAGGTCACGGTGAAAGATATGCCATAAATGGAGCCCTTCCCGATCAGGATCAGCTCGATCAACTCGCCACCACATGGCGGCGCGTCCATCTAAATGTAAAGCAACCAACTGGATCTTCTGAGGATCAGTCTTAGAGAAGATCTGAAAATATGTGTCAAGCTTAGCATACCAATTCTCTAATAAGTTCCCGTCAGAGGAACCAGAATAGGTAGCAAGCTGTACCCTATCACGAAAGTCTCGAGCAAAGTGTGGCTCAGGAAGTGGGGACGTGAAAAGAAACCAGGAGGTGGGTTAGGTGGAATGAATGGTCCACCACCAGGCGGACTAGCAGAGGAAGATGGAAATCCCAATGGAGGGGGAGTCCCAAACGAAGGAAAAACAAGAGCTTTACCAGGACCATGAGCCAGTAAAGAATCAATCTGTGACTGCATAGTAGCAAAGCCTGTCATAACTGTATCGAAGCGAAGAACGAGGCCAGAAAGGGTCTCATCCATGCGACGAAATGGATCGGATAAGGCTTCCTGAGTAGTCTCACTTGGGGTAGGTGAATGTGCCACAATGATAGTGGAAGGAATAGACGAAAACTTGAGGGAGCGGACTCTTGTCGTCGCGCCAAATTAGCCTATGACAACCAATATTATCACAACTAAGAAAGGGCAGCAAGTAACAATTGAAAAAGTGGGAAACGAAGGCTGTAAAAATGCGCTGGACAGCTAGGGGAAAAATGTCAATTTGAAAGATCAAACGGAGTCGGGATTCCGTGAATGTGGTGGAGAATGGGCGCTGGACAACCTTTTGATAAGCTGTAAAAGATGGCTGGAAACGGAGAAAAAAAATAGGCAAAAGTGACAAGTCAGGAGTGCTGGGGCAGCGATGTACAGGTTGAAGAATTTTGGCGGTTTGGAATAGCAAATGATGTCGGAATTGGGTAATTCTTGGATGGGGATGGGCGCTGGACAGTCTGGGAACTAATTGTGGAAGATGGCTGCAAACTGGAAAAATATCGGATGAAAGTGACAGGTCGGAGGGCAGGGACAGTGATGGAAGGACGGAGGAGGAGCGTTGGGCAGCAAGGAAGAGAGGGGGCAAGGCAGGGGGAGTGCTGGACAGGAAGGAGTGGAAGCAGCAAGGCTGTCAAGGCAGCAATGGAGTTGTAGGAACAGCGATGGAGGAGCAAGGCAAGGCAGGGAAAAAATTAACAGATTGTGCTCAGGAAAGTGCTCTGATACCAAGTTACAAATAGAGCCACAGTTGATCTAAAGCTAAGCTATGAAAGCATCACATAAGCAAGACTTAAGCTATGAAAGCAGCACATAAGCAAGACTTAACCCTAGGAAGCAGGAAAGAGAGAGATTAAGGAGACTAAAGAGAGAGATCAATATCATCAGCTCAATAACAAATGACAGTTTCCCTACTTATAGCCAAGAGGAAGCCCTAAAAGGAAGCTTCCGGTGGCTAGGGCCCAATTGGGAGGGAAAATAGTGCGCCCTCCAAGAAGGCCCCCATTCTCCAGTAATATGTCCAAATGGCCTAATAATGAGTAATAAGGCCAAAGGCGAATCATATAGTTTAAGTGTCACTAATGAATAAAAAAGGGCCCAAGGCCTGCTTATGCATAAAGTAAAGTAAATGTAAATGGACGCGGCGAATGGTTCTAATTGGGTATACAAAATCAAGTATAAGGCAGATGGTACCATTGAAAGGTACAAGGCAAGGCTCGTTGCCAAAGGCTATGCTCAGCAAAAGGGGATTGATTATGAGGAGACTTTTTCTCCTACTGCTCGGATGACTATCGTGAGGGTAATAACCTCTTTGGCTGCCCACTTTGGTTGGCGTTTGCGTCAACTTGACATAAAGACAACATTCCTCAATGGTGATCTCAATGAGGAAATGTACCTTCAACAACCTGCTGGTTTTTTGGTTGAAGGCCAAGTTTGTCTTCTCAAGAAGGCACTTTATGGACTGAAGCAAGCTCCGAGGATGTGGTATCAAAAGATACATGCCTACTTTTGCGATCGAGGGTTAACTAATAGCCCTAGCGGATCTACTCTTTATGTCAAGCATACTTCAGATTATATCATCATTATTTTGCTTTATGTTGATGATATTATTATTACGGGAAGTAATGAGTAGCAGATTGATGCCGTAATACTTGATCTTGGTATGGTTTTTGAAACCTCAGATTTAGGCCTATTGCACTTTTATCTTGGTCTTGAATTTGTACAAGAAGGGGGAAAAGCAAGAGTCAAGTCACCAAGATCTAGTTATCAATCAATCTCCATAGAAAACAAGAGAGAAGAGGCTGGGCGCCCAACTCTAAGAGAGAGAGAGAGAGAGAGAGAGAGAGAGAGAGAGAAAACAGCAACAAGAGAAATGGAGAGCAATGCTTAGCCAAACTGTAAAAATGGAATACACAATGAGCATCTAAGTACTCTACCTGGATGTGACCAAATGCCACCAAACCCTAAGGTTAACCACTTACTAAATGTAGGGCACCCCCAAAAGTCAGATAGGGCCCCTAAACAAAATTAGACCCCTAAGGACCCACAAGTCAGTACATGACCAAAATTGGGTCCAACTGAACTTAAGACAAACTTAAGATGGCCTAAATAACTAAATACCCATGGTTACACAAATCTCGACCTTTTGGGTCAAAGTAACCTATGGATTAACTTTAGCATAGTCATTTATTTCTAACACCCTCCTTAAATGACAATGCAAATACTAAAATCTTCACTATGTAACAAAACCAACACGTGGTATCAAATTTAAAGCTTTGCATAAAGCTTCAAATCTGACTCTAGGCAATGCCTTAGTGAAGAGGTCCACAATATTATCCTCCGTAGGACAATATTCGAGTAAAATGTCGCCATCATGAAGTCTCTCCCGAACAAAGTGATAATGGATCTCGATGTGCTTCGTCCTCGCATGGAAAACAGGATTCCGTGCAATGGCAATAGCACTTTGACTATCACTCAAGATAAGAGTGGCTGAGGGGTTGCCAAACTTCATGTCAACAAGTAGTCTTCTCAGCCATAAACACTCTGTTGTGGCTGAAAATATCGCTCTATATTCTGCCTCACTAGAAGAAGTAGCAACAGTGGGCTCCTTTTTACTTGACCACGAAATTGCGAAATTGCAAAATTCCATAGAAAAAGCAATGTCCACTTGTAGAGCGTCTAGTGTCTTGATCTCCACCCCAATCCGAGTCACTAAAACCAACCAAACATGCATCATCACAAGCAAGAAAAACCAGTCCATGACTTCTTGTTCCTTGAAGATATCAAAAGATCCTCTTCAACGCTTTCCAATGTGATGTCATCGGGGCATGCATGGATTGACTCATGAGTGAGACACTATAAGAAATGTCCGGTCTTGAATTACATAGGTAAATGAGACAGCCAAATATAAAGTAGTGTCAAACGATTCACCATCACCTTGACTACTTAATTTCAAACCTGTCTCCATAGATGTAGCAACTGGCTTGCAATCTTCCATCTTGAACCACTTCAAAATCTGCCCAATGTAGCATTTTTGAGAGATGAAAATTATCTTTGCTTTGGTTGTCTAGGGCGGGTACAGGCGGAAGATTATACGTCCCCGCGAATCAAACCAAACTGGAGTGCCCAAAGATGGGAGATAGAGTGTAGTAGACCAAACCTTCCCAACCAATTCCTGGATCAATACGGATTCAGGCAACAGCGAGATAGGCATAACCGATCGGCACAAGCATTTTCTAGTCCAACAGCATAATGGCCGTCAGATTCTCAATTATTCCCATGGACACTGGTCAATGTATATATAGAGTGTAGAGCTCACCCTACCTATCCATGCACGGAATCCACATGGAAGCCATCTATCAGATCATGCCAACCTCCCATGCATGTCGACTGCATGTGGAAATACCGCTTGCCCATATAGCTAGGACTCATGCAAAAGCATAGTGAATGCACATTTACACTCAAGCATGAATGGAAGACTAGTACCACATGCAAGGGTCATCAGTCCACACGGTCCTATTCGGCTATTATCCAAGTTAGGTCTGTCCCCAATGTCCAAGGCAATGGGCACCCCCTAAAGCAGTATGGTGGGGTTGGATGCAGACTTGGAGACATCTTGATCACCATTCTATTTTGTGTACATGATGTCGTTCTAATTTTACCTACCAGGGAGGGCTTGATTGCCTACACGACTTCTATTCCAGATGGGGCCTAGAGGTGACATTGGGAAGACCATGAGTGATGGTCATCAACACGTCCAAGAACTTTATGCTAAGACAGGAACTCCTTTTTGACAATCAGCCATTGGAGATCGTTTCATCCTACACTTACTTAGACATACTCTTTATTGGTCCTATATTTAGCTTCTACTAGGCTTGGGAAGGGTCATGCTTCCCTTGCCCAGCTGGAGAGATTCTATTTTCGTAAGTTTATTCGAGATGCCTCGATGATTCCCGATAAGCTAAGAACCAAGCTTGATGATAAAGGAGTTAAATGCATATTTGTTGGCTATAGTAGCGAAAGCAAGGGTTATAGGTTGTTTAATATGGATACTAATAAAATCATAGTGAGTCGTGATGTTCATTTTGATGAGAAGACCTCCTATGATGTTGCGCCCACTCATCTCATGAAAGGGGACTTCCACCATGATGCATATCTTGAAATATTTCCAGTTTTGGTTTTGCCATCTAATCATGAAGATAAGGGACTGCCATCAACTTCTAGTGGACAACCCACTACTTCTTCAATTTTGCAGCCCATAGTTCATCAAGAAGAGCCTATTTATGGTGAAGAGCAGCCTATTGAAGACATTGGATAGCAAGGTCCAAGTTCGGAAAACATTGGACAGCAAGGTCCAAGTTCAGAACACTTTGGACAGCAAAGTGTTTGACAAAGGTAAGGCTGTTGGACAGCCCAAACCAGTCCCTAAATGGTTGTTGCAAACTTTGCAGGATAGCGAAGTGGATCATTTCTATGAAGGGAAGACTTGTGCCTCTACTAAATCAATAGAATTTGCTGATTTTTCTGATTTTGCTCTTATTTCTATTGAGGATGGTGCAGTACCACCTGTTTTTTATGAGCAGGCCAGAGGAGTAAAATGTTGGGAGGATGCAATGCAAGAGGAGTATAACTCACTCATAAAGAACCACACTTGGGTTCTTGTTGATCTTCCACATGGAAAGAAAGCAGTTGGCTGTAAATGGGTATACAAGTCCGATGGTACGGTTGAAAGATACAAGGCGAGACTTGTTGCAAAAGGCTATGCGCAAAAGCAAGGGATTGATTATGAAGAAACGTTTGCTCCTACCACTCGAATGACTACCGTAAGGATAGTCCACCGCCTTGGCTGCCCATCATGGTTGGCATATGCACCAACTTGACATAAAGACAACATTCCTCAATGGTGATCTAAATGAGGAAGTTTACCTTCAGCAACCTGCTGGTTTTTTGGTTGCAGGTGAAGAAGACAAAGTGTGTCTTCTCAAGAAGGCTCTCTATGGACTTAAGCAAGCCCCAAGGATGTGATATCAAAAGATACATACTTTTGTGATCGAGGGTTCTCTAATAGTCCTAGTGAATCTTCTCTTTATGTTATGCATACTTCTGAATTTATCATCATCATTTTACTTTATGTTGATGATATTATCATTACGGGTAACAATGAGCAATATATTGAAGCCTTAAAATCTAATCTTGCTTCGGTTTATGATACCTCAAATTTAGGCCAATTGCACTTTTACCTTGGTCTTGAATTTTTGCAAGGGAGGGCTGGAATCTTCATCTCTCAACAACGATACATTGAGCAGATTTTGAAACGATTCAAGATGGAAGATTGCAAGCCGGTTGCTACACCAATAGAGACGGGCTTGAAATTAAGTAATCAAAGTGGTGGTGAACCATTTGATACAACCTTATATTGTCAAGCAATTGGAAGTCTCATCTACCTTTGCAACTCAAGACCAAACATTTCTTTTAGTGTCTCCCTCATGAGTCAATTTTTGCATGCTCCGTTGACATCACATTGGAAAGCTTTGAAGAGGATCTTTAGATATCTTCAAGGAACTAAGACACTTGGACTGTTTTTATCCTTCTTGTGATGATGCATGCTTGGCTAGTTTTAGTGACTCGGATTGGGGTGGAGATCAAGACACTAGACGCTCTACAAGTGGGTATTTTTTTTTTTCTTGGAAATTCTGCAGTCTCTTGGTTAAGTAAAAAGCAGCCCAATGTTGCTACATCTTCATGTGAAGCAGAATATAGAGCTTCATTTTCAGCCACTACGGAGTGTTTATGGCTGAGACAATTACTTGTCGATATGAAGCATGGCCAGCCCTCAGCTACTCTCCTATTCACGGATAGTCAAAGTGCTATTGCCATTGCACGAAATCCAGTATTTCATGCAAGAACAAAGCATATCGAGATCCACTATCACTTTGTTCGGGAGAAGCTTGTCAGTGAACATGGCCAAGACCAAGGTTATGGTGTTCAACACTTCCAGATCCTTCATGATATGGCAGAAGGTTATATGGGATGGACATCCACTTGAGGTAGTTGACTCCTACACATATTTGGGCGTTGTATTCTTCGGTCCCACTTTCAGTATGAGACACACAACTGTTTCCCAGCTAAGGAAGGGCTATTCCTCATTGGTACATCTGGAGAGACTGTGCTCCAGCTCAATATCAGGGATGCGACTAGCAAGTGTCGACTCTTTGACACTATCGTCATCCCCTCGGCCTTGTACGCAGTAGAGACATGGAAAACTGGTTTGACAGCCACTGAGTGGGCACGCATCTCACGTCTCCAGATTCATATGCTATCTTGGATAATACGGGCTAAGCCCTTTGTACCACATCAAATTACCTATTGGAGAGTATTTCACATAGATTGCGGATAGTGATGGGTCAGTTTCAGGTTTCCTCCCACCAGCTAGCCATTGAGATTGGCAGATATAGTGGCACCCCGCGAGAGGCCCGGTTCTGTAGTATGTGTGATACACACGAGGTAAAGGATGAGTTCCATTTCCTATTCAATTGCCCAGCTTACTATGATATCTGCAAGAGGTATTACTGCTTGTTCTAAGACCATCCAATCACACTCTCTACCTTGATATCATATGAGGATCCCAGATGTGTTGCATTGATGATTCGGGAGATGTCAGACTTGAGGATGGTGATACTAGACACAGATGTACCCCCTTAATACAACTGAGCATCAAGGAGTGCCTATCCCGCTAGAGACAAAGACGGGAGGTAACCTTGAGAAGTGACTCAGATGGAGAAGCTGACCAAATGCTTCCATACAGAGACGACAGAGATAGTGTCAATGCCCAGAGAGACAGCCAGTCCCTAGGCCACAGCTCACAGCTCCATGGCAACAGAGACGACACCGACGCTCCACTTGGAGACAGAGGTCCGCAGCACGTTCAACGACAGTTTCACAACATACTATACACCACTTTTTTCCAGGCTGATGGACATCTACTATATCAGGATGATAGACTTCGAATGTGCCAGCCATCTCATTATATGCAGTTTCTGATTTTGCAGTTATTGTTTCTTTAAGCTAGTTGAGCTTTAAAAGCTGTTATTGTGCATACGTGACATGTACCTTTTCTTAGTCCTATGTACCTTAGGCTATTTCAAGGACATCAATAAAGATCTCTCTCTCTCTCTCTCTCTCTCTCTCTCTCTCTCTCTCTCTCTCTCTCTCTCTCTCCATCCACATGAAGCACAACAAATTGGCACCTGATTTCAGGCAAGGCTGTAAGTTCCTTAAGTTCTGCAACTTCGATTTCACGTCGTTTCATTTCTATATACTTTCTCTTTTCTCCATCTCTAAGAAGACCTTCTTGATAGAGCATATCGCCATAATTCTGGAACTGCTTTGCAACTTCTTGTCGATCACTTTTAAATTTTCTTGTTTTCTAATTGGCACACAATCAAAGTGTGCATGAACATCTAGAATCTAGCCAAATAAGGAGACAATCTTTGAGCTATTAAGTCTTATTTTAATCCTTGAAAAAAAAGTTAACTGGCACTTACCTAGATGAAACATCATAAAAATATCAAAGAAAAAATATGTAATAACATTGCAAAACTTAAGAAGTTTAATCTCTTCCTATGGCATTATTTTTTCGCCATAAGCATAGCCTAAGCATTGAATAATAATGTTATAGAGTTCACAAAACCGTTCATTATTCCAAGTTTGGATAGTGATGAAAAATTGAAAAATTATTTAGAAATAGTAATTTGATTGCTTGTACAGTTCTTTACCTTAATAAAATCATTAGCAATGTTACTAAATTTATCCATCAACTATCTTTCCCATGTTGGCACCTATAGTTAGGTCCTACTCTCAAAGTGGACCTGCTGGCCCTAGAGCAACTAATTGCCAAAGGGCCAACTGATTGCAAGCCATGGTAATAAGCAATAACTAAAGCTAGGCATCGAGCCGAAGCAAAGTCAAATGCATTGCCAGCTGTGACCCTGTGAAATTGTCTGACAAATTGTCAAAGATGCGGGATCAAGAATAACTGTCATGGTCCAGCATGATGAGAAGCTAGCCGACAAGTTGTCAAGGTAATTGAGGGGGTAGGTGCCATGTCAAGGAATGCAGGTGACCGTTCAGGGATCTCTATGAGCTATGGAGGGTCAAAAACTTGGAGAGTTGGTCAACTCTTGATCAACCCCGATGGGACCAAATGACCAACTATCAGTTACAGCCAAGCAAAGCCCTTAAACAATGATCGAAGATTGGGAGACACTGGAAAGCTCTACTAAGAGTTTTGAAGTACATTCAATCCTCAAAGCACTATGCCTTGAGTTACAACGTGCAGGACGTTTTGGGAAAAAGGAATCACACCAGTAGCATGTAGCTACTAATATCAAAATCAAGCATACACTAGTGAGAGCCCAATGGGTCCAAGGCCCATGCACCACTAATAGTGCACTACTGTGACACCCCACTAGACATAGCTGCAACTGGGCCACATCATCCAGTTCCCCTATGACTCACTGATAGACCCATAGAAGTCCACCACCTGAGTTTATACCTTCAACCATTAATTATAACCATATACAAATCATAATCATAATTAAATATTTGGTCAAGGTAGGCCTACTGACCTCCTAACGGGATAATAATCCGAGATCAATCGTGGGCATGACATTCTTCCCCCCTTTTTCAAGTTATGTCCTTAGAACTTAAAATTAGGGAAGTTCCTTTTCAAGCTAACTGGGCCACGTCATCCAATCCCCCTATGAGTCACTGATAGACCCATAAAAATCCACCATCTTGAGTTTAGACCTCCAACCATTAATTATGACCATATACACATGAGGGCCCCAAACCACTCATAATCATAATTAAATTGCTGGTCGAGGTAGGCCTACTGACCTCCTATCGGGATAATAATTCGAGATCAGTTGTGGGCGTGACATTCGTCCCCCATTATTCAAGTTTTGACCTCAGAACTTAAAGTTAAGCAAATTCCTTTTCAGGCTGCCTTCCTGTTCCCAGGAATCATCATCGTCTGTATGACCCTTCCGTCGAACCAGATGCTCAGTAACTATACGATTTCTCAATCGTTTAGTCCTCGTATCCAAGATCTTTCAGGTTCAAGTCGACCCACACCCGAAGATTCATCCAATATGTTAGAGCCCAGTTATGGCTCTATCATGATCTCGGCATGGCCGGGTTACCAAAGGGCCTGAGGCCTAGTATTGGCACGGGTCGGTGACCGACGAGGACATCTGTCCCAAGTAGGGACCGGTGCGTCACGAGCAGTGATCCGGTGTGGCTGCCTGACAAGCTGTTGGAGACGCGGTGTGTCTTGACCGTCAGGACCCTAGCCGTTAGTGACGAGATGCTAGTCGGCAAGTACAGTCGGGGTGACCAAGCGGGTCACAGGTCTTTGGCGGGGCACGGGGTGGTACCCTATGAGTCACTCAGTATTCACAAGTCACAGGGGCCAGGCATGCCAAGTGGACTAATCACCCACAGGTGGATGCCATGTGCCAGTTGACGAGAATAGTAGGTAGGAGGACTCAAGAAGGGGGTGCCTATGGTTGGGAGGTTCACTCTACACACCGGCCTTCTAGGATTTACGAGCTTGGAGAGACTTGCTTGTGACAATTGGTATCAGAGCCTTGTTCTAGAGAGAGAACAGCTCGTTCTAGAGAGAGAAAAAGAAGAAAACATCAATTTTCTTAGTTTTTTTGGGGGGATTGCAAAAGGAGAAGTGGGGGAATTGATGCCCTGCAATGGATTGCTGGTGAATAGGGAGCTTTTGCCTCGATTTGAGCCAAAAAACGGGCATTGAAGAGGGATGGGTGCAATGGATAGGGGCTTATGAAGAAAGATCTTCCAAAAAGTAGCCGAGGAAGCAGAGTGGAGGGAGCGAAGGAGGTAGGAGGAACGGGAAGAAAAGTAGGCCACTTTCTTTTTGCGGAGAAGGGAACGAAACTGCTTTTCTACGGAAGAAGACAGTGTAGAATTGGAGAATTTGAGGAACTCGACATATTTTTGGAAGAATAGTCGTTGTCATACCATTTATTATGGGTATGACGATGAGAAGAGAAGCGGCGAGGGCGTGCAATGGCATGAGCAGCAGTAGTCAGGGCGTGTGTTAAAAAGGAGGCTTGGGTAGTGACATTAGAGGAGGAAGGAAAGTGGTCGAGAAGATGAGAGACGTGGGCAACATAGGCCTGGGATTGATGAGGAGGTATACGATAGCAGGTGGGTCAAACAAAGAGGGAAGGTGGAGGAGAAGGCGGACTTGGCGCTGGGGAGAAGGAGAGGTAGAGCAGAGAGTGATCAGCGAGGACGGGGGTAGAGATGGTGAAGGATGCCAGGTGGGGCAATAAAGCTGGAGATGCAATGAAATAGTCCACTACACTGTGACTGCCATCAAATGAGTGGCAAGTATATGCAGAGGAGGATGGCCATTAAAGAAGACCGTTGAGGATAATGAAACCGTGTGCTTGAGCCAACCTCAGAAGCTGTTCCCCAAAAAGAGTAACCGTCGCTGATGAGTCCTGAGAATAACGGGCATAAGAGGTATCCAACGGATGAAGAGAGAGTGTGTCAGCATAGAACTCAGTCTGGCGAGCGGTTGTGCGTGCGTTAAAGTCCCCTCAAGCAATATGTAACGCTGTAGAGAGAGTCTAGCAACGCCGTCAGAAAGGGCCTGAAAAGGATCACCTCCCAAATCCATAAACACTGAAGTGTGGGGAGCAAAGTAGCACACTGCAACAAACAAGTCCTGGTCCAGCCCCAAGAAGGATGCAGTAATCTGAAGCCACAAGTAACGGCCATAAGTATCTTCAGACACCAACCGAATAGAAGGAGTATACACCGACCTCTACAAACATGCAACTCCACCAAAGGCCCGAAGTATCCTGCCTTGTAGCATAGGTCGTGGAGCAGAACTCCACTGAAAACCAGAAATGTGCGGAAGTGGATGTGTGGAAGACTCATATGTCTCTACAAAAAGTAGAAAATTAGTCGAACACAAATAGGTGCCGCAATTCCAAAAACCAAATGTGACGCTAACCGGGGCTATCGGGCTGCTCCCATGCCCGAGTACCCCAGCTTCCTATTGACGCTTGGAGAGAAAGTGAGGGTTGCCATTTGTAAATACGTTTTGTCCTTGCCTCCTGAATAATAGTTTTACGCTGTAACCATTGGCAGTGAGTAAGGTCATTATCTATGTAAATCTGAGAGCCTTGGAGAGTACGACGCGCACGAAGAACTGTCTGTCGGTCATCCATAGTTTTGAATTTGACAAATAATACCTTCGGATCATGCTGGAGGCGCCAAGCATACTGGATACCTGGAACTGAGAGCCCCATGCGTGAAGTAAACAAAGAGGTAACCTGGTCCAGTGCTATGTCCTCAGTAGGAAGACCCTGGAATCTTAAGTTGAGCTTTTTGTACCGTGGTGTCTAAGGAGGGTGCTACAGAAGACGAAGAGGTGGTAGATGATCTCAGGATAGAAGCCCATGATTTGGTCTCACGTACTTCTTGCTCGAGAGTAGGTACTTTCTGTACACGTTCCACCGTATCATGAAGCCGCTATTCAAGAATGAGAATCCAGGCAGTGCACTCAACAGTGTCATGTATCTGGTGCTCAAGTAGGGGAAGCTTACTCATGGATGCCTTAGTATCCTCAACAGCACGCGAGATATTAGGGATGATGTCCCTCTGCAAAGCACTAAGCGCAGCACGAAGAGAAGCAATTTCAATCTGTTGAGCGTCAATCATGGCAGTCTTAGTACGCAAATCCGCACGAAGTTCATTGAGTTGTGAAAGAAAAGCGGCAAATTGCTTAGAAATGTACTCATTCAACGAGGAGATGTTCTCGGGAGTGGTGTGCCGCGTGTAGGTGTGGCATGTGTCTCCCATAGCAACTGAGGACGAAGCAGCAACTTGTGGCGGTGGAGTGCTGACAGAATCGATAGGCATGGTGGATGCAATTTCCAAAGTACGAAGACGTTTGCGAGAGCCTGTAGACATAAACTTCTTAGCACGCTTTGTGTGCAAGACAAAGCCTGGAGGAAGGTTAAGCGATGTTGTAGGATGATTTGCAGGGAATAGATGAGAAAGGACGCAAAACCCTAATCAAGCAGTTTTACAAAAATGAGCGTAACTTTGTCATAAGAATGCTGATTGACCCGAAATTGATTCAGATCGAAGGTAAGACAGAGCACTACGCAGTCGTCAGACTGTACTTGCAATACGGTACGGATCCGTACGGATTTTACAGACTGAAAATTTTGAGATCAAGAAAAATCAAATTTTCGAAACTCAAACTGTTGAGGATCTATTGCAAAAGGATAGCAACAATGAAATCTTGAGAAACAAGCTTAGAGTAGCTAAAAGTGATGCAAGAAAGTGCACAAAAAGGTAGATCTAGCCACAAAGAAAGCTAGAAAGAAGTGAGAGTTGCATGGAGATGGAAGCGTGGAGATGGAGATGGAGATGGAGAGAGAGAGAGAGAGAGAGAGAGATTGATTTTTCTGCAGGTAAGGAGGGAGGTTGCACGTTGGTGGACTCTTAGTGTGCTGCACAACCAAATCCTCTCGAAAGACCGTGAATTTGAGAAGAGAAACGTGAAACACCCACCAAGCTCTTGCACCCAAGTGCAGCTCCAGAAAATCCAAGAATTCAGGACCCCAACACAAAGATCCACTTCCAAATTCTTGGCTTCCACTCCCCAACGGCAAAACTGCTAAGCTTTGGCTTTGATACCTTTTCATTCATTAGTATTAGTAGAGAAGTTCGCTTTTGTTCATCGAGATCAAAGGTGGTTTGTACCTTAATCTTCTTACATTGTATCTTGTCCATATATCTCTTGACCTAATTTTGGTTTCTTCACACGTGCTAAGTCTATCGAATTCTATGTTGATTTTGAATGTTAATGTGATTGTATATGCATAGCCAATCTTGGGTAAATCTCTCACAATTCGTAATGCCAAAACATTTGCAAAAATGGCCACCATCAAAATGATAATTTATTTTCAATAATAACAACAATACATGAAATATTATAAAGCATAATCGTCCGCCATATCAAGCACGTAGGATAATCCTCAAGAAAACTTTTCATTCCCAACTAACTTCAATGATCAATTGATCCTTCTAATGCTTCTTGGTTTCCTCTCACCTTAAGCTTGTTATAATCACTTCTCAAATTCCTTTTTAATGAGATAGTACCCTTGGACAACCTATCAATCATATTCTACTCTAGGCATACTTTATCATGGCTTTGTTACGAGCACAATACTATATGCCACTTGCATATAACCGCCTTTATACTTGAACAACCAATACTCCATAAAATTCAATTACCATTTCTAATAACCCAATTATTTGCCAACGCCTTTACCCAGTCTCCTTTTGATATAGTAGACGTATTTATGATATAATTGAATTTTGGATAAAAGACTTAATACCATGCTCCAACCATAGAATTAATGAACCGTTAACGGTTCACCACGGTTCTGAGAACCGTACGGTTCTTTAAAAATTTTGCCCAAAACCGTGGTGAACCGTACTGAATAATTAATTAATTAATTTTTTTTTGTCCCACCACCAAAAATAGCCCAAAAAATTGCTAAAAAAATGCCAAATTTTTTTTCAGAAAAAGCAGATTCTCCCTAGTGCCTACTTAGATTATTAACTTCAAATGATTTAATCTCCCAAATTGAAAAGAGAGGGGGAGACAGAGAGAGAGGGACAAAAATTGATAAGAGAGAGGGAGACAGAGAGAGAGGGACAAAAACGAGCTTTTGAGAGGTTTGGGGGGAAATTTAGGAAAATTAATTAATTAATTGATTAATTATTTTTTTACATGAACCGTACTGGGTTTCAAGGAACCGTGGTACGGTTCCTTCCACGGTTCCCAAAACCCACGGTTCTGGGAACCGTGGGTTCTATGGCTCCAACTCAAGTTAATGCTCAACACACCAAGAGGTGAAAAAAACATCAAAGAAAATCTGACAAAATTTTAGCATTAACTTCAATATCCATGAACTTATCGTGAGCTTGAAGAATTTGAGTCACAAAAACCACAAACGCTAAAGATTGGCTTGTCCTTTAAATCAGAACACCATCCCCTTACATAAGAGCTGAATGTTTGGAGTCTGGTCAGGATAAATAATTCAGCTGTACAGTCTTCAGTAAGTGCTTGATAAAGAATGACTGGCTTTGCTGCCAGGCTCCAGCAAATACCAGTGGTTCAAAAGAGGAAAGTAGTAACTCAATAGACTTACCTATTCAGTCTAATCTATGTATGCTATCCATACTGATATGTCACATGAAGGTTTTACAATACAACTACATGCTGTGGTCTTTTAAAAGGTACCAATGTTTAAATTTTGTTTATATAACGTACCACTGATGCAAGAGGCTTGCCCCTTTGAATTTCTCTCTTATAATCCTCCAGGTAGAGCTTCTTCACTTCGTCCATTCTTTGCTTGTGAAGATAGTATTCATTGTAGAGGCGCATGTATAACTCTTGCTGCAACAATGAAGGACCAGTCAAGCAATATTCAGGATAAATGGCATTCAAAAAAATTGTAGAATTTTATGATAAGGGATTCTGCACCTTCACTATTTCAGAAAAACTGTTTTGTTACCAGGAAACATGACCCTGGCTCCATTTCTTGTAGTACAACATCTTTCATGTCCAGATAGTTACCATCTTTGATGATAATTCATGTGGTGATCTGGATTCCTCCTTAGCCTCTTTCTGTGATACACTGCATATCTTCGTTGCACTTGTGAAAGTAGGTCCAAGCAGGCGGTCTGAAATCCTCGATAAACTTAGGCTCTCCTTGGCACTTCTGAATTGTTTTGTGCATTTTGAAGCAAGCCTTGAGGAACAATATCGGTGAAAACAAGATTCGGGTGTGTTGGTCATCTTATGATAGTACTTTTTTCTCGAAATGATAGGTTTAAGCTGGTGAGGCTCTTTATTTTTCCAGTCTTCAGGAGAAGGTGACCCATCGTCTTGAAAACAAAGAATGATATCGTGATCCTCCTTGCTGCAGATAGGAGTAACTTTATCAACAAAAAGTTGCTTTGAAGTTGTTATAGAGTTACTGCGGCCCATAACTTGCTACCACAGAACCTTCAAGCAGAACGCAAACAAGATTTTTAACTGTGGTGATTAATCAGTGTCTCTTTGCTGTCCAGGACATTGCATGCTTTAAAAGCTCATGTAAGAGATTATTGATGAAGTTATTTTCCAATTAATTGATATTAGTTGAAGTCTTTATCAATCTTAAGGATCAAAATTGAAAATAGTTATTTCATCATGGGTAGCATAAATGAAGTTCTTTTTCCTGAAGCTAGCAAGCTCGATGGGATAACTACTATACGTGGAAAATTTGCATGCAGAATATTCTCATGGATTGAGAATATTGTAGGTTCGTATAGGACAAGAGACCCTGCCCGCTACCGAGCAAGAAGCTCAATAGTACATGCGGAAAAGAAGAAAAGCTCATCGTATCATAAATTTATCCATCAAAGATAATATGACTCCTCATAATAGAGAGTCTCGTAGAGGGACACTACAAAAGGAAAGTATGAGATTGTGAATTCGTCGCGAATTTTGTTTCTTACCAGCAAGTTCCAGCCTATATTGCAAGGGTCAAGGAGCTGAAGGATCGACTTACGGCCATTGGAGAAAGTGTACCCTGATACAGTGTTGCTCGCAGATAATGAACTAGACAAACAGTTCTCGCTCATCTCTACATGCAGCCATTGATTCTTTACTTTTCGACAACCACCCTACCTCCAAGAATCCTTGCAGGAAACCAAGCGAAAGCAATTTGTGGTGTACTAAGAGCGCTAACCTTTTTTGTCAAAAAAAAAAAAAGTTGCCTTCTCACTGATTTTCCTCGATGTTGAAATGCTTGCTGCACCCAAACCACTCAAACTCTTGACAAACTGCTTCACAGTAGCTCTCTTGATGTTATATAGGTTAGTATTGCTATTGAAGCTTTGCAACACTTCACTTGGTTACCAAATGACTAAATTCAGATCTGCCAAAGTCTCATACCTCAAAAAACCTCAAAATTTGCAATTTTTGCAACTTTCTTTACATTTGACTGTTTTTGCTTCCATTTGATGTTACCATTAGCCTCCTAGTGCCTTCCCAATTCTCCAGAATGGCTTCACTGCTCCTACAGCCCAAAAATGGCTGAGAGATGCCACTTTCTGCATTCAACCTCCTATCCACACCAACAAGGGACTACATCACTAGACGAGATGGAATTTGAGGAGCATCTTGCTTACTAGTGTCCTCTATATTATGACATCAGAGGCCACTATTATTGCCTTTTCCATGATACCCCAGTCACACTACGCTCTCTTATTTCCTATGAGGACCCACACTGTGTTGCTTTTATGATAACGTGAGATGTGTCTTCTACGCCAACATACATGCTAGCAGGACCAGTTTGGAGATCTTGGTTCCCAACCCAGATTACCACTTTTTACTCGAAGAGATGTTCTAGTCTCTAGAAAACATAAAAATCAAGAGTCAAGGTATATTTTAATTTGGAGACCCTTCTTGCAAGATGTTGGCAACTCCAACGTAGTTAGAAATTAATTTAATTACTTAGGTTCCTAAGGTCCTAAGTTAATTATTTTAAGTTGGGTCCAAAATCTTGACATGCAAAAGTTTATTTGGGTCCTAGCATTTTTAATCTCTTTCTAGGTGAAATTCACATTTTTAATCTCTCTCTAGGTGAAATTGGTGTGTCCTTGGGACTCATGCATGCAAATACCTAGAGGAACTCTACTTAACTCATCCACCTACTACCATGCAATGTAACCTTGATTCTCAACAAAAATTATAAAAGGGGCTCTCCACTCCTCCATCGAGTATCCAAGAGAAATCATTTGTGGTGGAGAAATTGATTGGAGAAGGTGGAGAGCCCCCCCCCCTTCCCTACATTCTCGTTCTTGATGTTTCGATGGTATTGTCTCTTCCATTTATGTTCATTGCATTTAATTATTTCCTGAATTATAGAAACTTAATTTGTAATCCTAAGTGCCAAGTGGCAAGGCCTTTGGAACTCCACTTAAAACCAAGATTTTAGAAGGGACAAATGGGGCCTTTCTTCCACTTTCCAAGTTCAAGTTGAGCTTCCCTTAGCTCAAGGTTGTGCATATTCTTGTTTCTTGAGCTATATTTTTCACACCGTTGCTCTCCGTTTTTCCTCTAATTTTTTTGCTACCCCTCACCTTTTTCATGGACTCCCTTACGGAGGCAACTCAAGCTCCACGTCCCGCACAGGCCGATATGGAGGAAATGGTCTGTGCCATTAATCTGCTTCAACAGTCAAAACACGAACGGCGGAAGCTGAGATGAAGGCTTTGTCACTCTCATCAAGCTCTCCTGAACCCAATGTTTATCTCGAAATTTTTTACTGGGGAGAAAAAGGACAAGCATCAAGACAACTTGTCTTGGTATGGCTAGATCGATGGACCTCCCACTTTTCCATGCACGATCTGCCAGACAGCTCTAGGATCGCCACGACCATCATGTTTCTACACAGAAAGCGTACTCCTGGTGGCAGGATCTCAAAGAGCGAGCTACAGTTCCAACTACTCAGGAGATTTCCAGGTAGCTTTTAAGGCCGCTTTTATGTGGGTCTTGGACGATTTTGAATATTATTGTTGATTTGCAACTTTGCAAATGGGAACAAAGCCTTTGGATGTGTATTTGCAAGATTTTCAACAGGTGGCTTCACGGTTTGTAAACCGGATTGACGGAGTTTTGCTTGAGCTTCATTTCATTTTGGGCTTGTCCAAAAAATACCAACTTGAGGTCCGTCGTAACCAGCCACAATCCCTAAGGATGCGGTGCGCTTCGCCAGGATTTATGACGATACGCACACAACAACCTGTAAAGAGCAACAAAGTCAAAAGCCTGAATCCAAGGACAAACCCTCTTCAGGCCCCTCTTTCAAAAAGGGCAAAGAAAAAGTTGTTGACACAACTTCCCCATCGGGAAAGGAGGAGGAGTGCCCTAGGTTGGAGAGAGAGGACTTCAATAAGGCCAAGAGCGACGAGTTTTGCTTCTCCTGCATGGAGAAGAGTTATGGACTCGGCTCATTACATTCACAATGTCCATTTACATTTACTTTACTTTATGCATAAGCAAGCCTTGAGCCCTTTTTTATTCATTATTGACACTTAGACTATATGGCTAGCCTTGGGCCTTATTATTCATTATTTGGACATTTGGACATATTACCGGAGAGTGGGGGGCTTCTTGGAGGGCGCACTATTATCCCTCTCAATTGGGCCTTAAAACTGGAAGCTTCCTTTAAGCTATAAGTACGGAATCTATGTCATTTGTTACTCAGCCGATGGTATTGATCTCTCTCTTTAGTCTCCTTAATCTCTCTCTTTCTTGCTTTCTACGGTTAAGTCTTGCTTATGTTATGCTTTTATAGCTTAGCTCTAGATCAATTGTGACTTCATTCGTAACTTGGTATCAGAGCACTTTCCTTTGCACCACTTTTTCAGATTTACCCATCACTTTCGTCGATTTTTTCATAAAATTTCCATCGTTTTTTCAGATTTGGTAGAGGCTGGCCAGCACCCTACTACCTTGTCACTTTCGTCGATTTTCTCCACCGATTTGCTGCCCATTTTGCGGATTGATTGGAGGCTGTCCAGCGCCCTACTTCATCACCATTTTCAACGGTTTTCTCCATTTTTTTTTCAAGTTATGTGTGGATTTTGGTAGTTGTTGCCCAGCGCCCTACTACCTTGCCTTTTTCGACGGATTTCTTCACCGATTTGCTGTCCATTTTGTTGATTGTTTGGAGGCGATCCCCATCACGGGACAACTGTCCTGGAAAACAAAATTCATGTGCCATTAGCATGGCACTCAATACATTAGCATGTATGGAAACTCAAAAAACTACCATTTACAAAACATCAAACAAGAAGTCTATTTAATTAAGGCTTACCTAATCCAACACCTTGGTATACAAGGAGTAAGTGGACTCTATGCTTGTATCTTGCGGCCTCACGATGTTTTAGGCCTAACATGTTGGCATAGGGGTGTGGAATTCTGATGAGCATGCCAAGGGTCTTAAAAAGAACTAGGTTTAATAACACTGATCCTCAAGGGTGTAAAAAATCTCTTCAAGCCCTTGTTCTAATAAATCTAGCTCAACATGTGCAGTTCTGTGAATTCAACTTTTTGCTTGAGATAATCATGATCTTTTTATTGCATGCATGGCGTGAACAGCACTTAGTTCATGGATGCATGGTGGGAACCATAGTTGCCCGTTCCGTTCTGGAACGCATTCCAGAACGTGTTTCATTTCGGAACGGGGCCCCCAAAAATTTAAAAAAAAATCGTAAATATTTAACAAAGGATTCATTCCGACCCCGGTTTCAGCAGATTACAGGTTCAGAGCTTCAAGCATTCAAGATCTTAAGGAGGGGTGCACTTGCTTAAAAGAGGTGCTCAAATGTTTACATTCATTTTCTAACATGGTTTGCCACATCATATTCCCTAATGAGAAACACTTTCTTCTTTAGAAACGAGCTCAGTGTGCTGACAGAAGAACCTTAAGAGCTGCAATCTGTTGAGAACTCAAGGACATTATTATGCCAAGGAAAAAAAGTAAGGGTTGTTTTGGAATGAATGTCATCAACAAACAGACGGACGATTTACTTATTTTTCCTGTAGTTAATGATGGAATCAAGAGAGATAAAGCTCTGAACAACCCAAGGCCCAACCAGCTGTGGTGAGCAGTAAGTTCCGTCAACAGCATCATATCGAGACTTCATGAAGGAGATGATAGTCAGAGGAAGCCACCAATCGAAATTTCTGTAAAGTACAAATGCTCATCTGTGCACCACCTTTCTTTTTCTTTTTTATTTTTAAAAAAAAACGTTCCCACCAGAGGAAGCCACCAATCGAAATCTCTGTAAAGTACAAATGCTCATCTGTGCACCACCTTTTCTTTTATTAAAAAAAAAAAAGGTTCCGACCCAAAATGGTCGGAACGGGTCGTTTCTAAGGTGAATAATACTTCAATAGTTCAAGAATTTATGGAAGTAAATTGATGTAGATTTACTTTTATGAAATTGAGTTGATTTGTGGATTGCAATCATGGAATATTGGTGATAGGATCAATCATGCAACATGCAGCTTTTTGCAAGAATGTTATTGCTATGATTGATATATGTGAAGCATGGGATAAGTTGAGATTCCAGCTATGCTCAGAGATCAATCTTGAGGTCGCAAGATACTGCCCCAAAACTTCTTTTAAAAAATCAATAAGAAATACTCAAAACTACTTCAAGTCAACTTGTTGCCTTCCTAGTTTGTTCTGCTGCTGGGTCTCTCTTACGCAGAAGGGGGTGAAGACCAGTGTTTGATGCGGCGATGAGGTATTGTTTTTATTGATCCTGCAAAAGTAAATTGCAGAATCTCTTCAGCTGAACAAAAATCAGTGAGTAAAAAAGTGACGTAGAGGATGGCCTTCATCGCAAGACTATCATTGCCTTCATCGCGATAGAGGATACAAAGATACAAAGAGAATGGTCTTCATCCCAGAGAGTACCATTGTCTTCATCGCAATAGAGGATACATAGATACAGAGAAGATGGGTTTCATCGCAGAGAGTATCATTGCCTTCATCGCAATAGAGGATACATAGACACAGAGAAGATGGCCTTCATCGCAGAGAGTATCATTGCCTTCATCGCAATAGAGGATACATAGATACAGAGAAGATGGCCTTCATCGCAGAGAGTATCATTGCCTTCATCAGAGTGTTTTTTGAGCAATCTGGAGTTTTAAGAGAACAAACAAAAAATAAGTACGTGCTATTAAAAAAAATATTCAGGGTTCGTTCCGGAGTGGAACGCGTTCCGTTCCGGAACAGGCAACTACGCTTCAGAGTGCCAAGGAAAAAATTGAATAAGAGACTCTCCAATGGCCGAATTTTTTATTACTTTATCGCACAACTATAAAGCCTAGTCGGTCTCAATCTGTTCATGACTGTCAGTGACTGACTTTTGACCCGGTAATGGACAACACAAATCACTCAAAAAGTTGTTCCTGAACATTTGCCTACCCAGACCACCCGTTCCGAGTTCTGATTGCTGTTTGATCACAAACAATCTTGTCTTGGTTTCGATCCTCTTAAGTTCATAAAAATCCTGTGTTTTGGCATGCAATGCCAAATGGATCAGTGCTCAAGTCACTGTCAGCATGCAGATCAAAGAAGACGATGTACATGCCTCAACTAGGTGGCATATCACCCTTGATCTGTCGATCTTGCAAAAGCAGAGCCCTCCAACTTCAGTGTGACTTATTTCAAATGCATTTGCTGGAAAATGACCTTAAAGTTTTAAACAGTCATGTACCTGATTTCCATAATGTTCCTGACAATATGATCTGTTAGAGGGGCAACAAGCTGAGCTGGAAGGGCATGAATATGGCAGAATTTTGTGGCGACTTCCTCTGCTGTATCTCCATCTTTGATTTCAATATGCTCAACTTTCCCATCCTCAATCTCAACAGCAATGTCAATCAAAACTCTCCTCTTATCTGTTTCCATTTCCATTACTGCTATCAAACATACTGTACTAGCATCGCAAGTTTAGAACATCAATAACTGTATTTGAAAGCGAGGAGTTTTATTCAGCCAAAGTCAAAGGCCGTTATTATTACCGAGCACAAAAAAATTGTTTCTTGTCATCAATAGAACAAATTATTTATTCATTTCATATTAGCAAGATTATGCAGGTGCCAGGAATCTAACATTTATAATCAAAACACTCACTCTTAATGTCAACAGCTTCAAATAGACGCCCACCTTGTAGATTTTCTGAAGAGCCATTTTCGGAAGTATGTGAAAATCCATCCTGCATGCAGAAGGGACCAAACCAGGCTCCTGAATCATATTTTGATTCTACATAGTGCCTATATATTTTCTTCACTTTGTGATATCTAGCATGAACTGAAAATAAATCCAAGTAGGGAGTGATGATGTATTGAAACATCCCTCACACATCAGTAATACCTGAGAATGTTTAGGCAAGGCTTGGCCTCGGATGAGAATGAATTGAACAGAAAATGTTGAGGTGGGAGAGGGATAGTCTAGTTCTACTTACTTCATTTGTTACATATGCATCGTCCAAGCACCCAATAAGGTCTTCTTGAGGCTTTGTACTCCTTGCAGCACCAGGCTCCCTTGTAGAATCGGCATAACTCGGTTCGAGCCAAGAAGATTTTGATCTGCTCTCCATTGTCATTGGAAGCTTATGATAATCGCATCCAGAGATACACAGTGGCAGAACTATCACGCGTGAAACAATCGAAACGTCTCGCCTTTCCAGGAACAGCAGATCAATATCAGCAACTCCTTTTCTTATTTCATCAGCAAGTTATAAAGACAAAATCAAAGGATACCATGCCTTGAGACTTGCCCCAGGGCCGAGGAAGTCTAACTTTTGTCACTTGGCATTGATACCATCCTTGTGAAAGGCCTAAATCTACAAAACATATTCTCAGTACATGGCGAAATTTTTTGAGCCAACAAAGGATGACAATAACGTCATCTATTGCAGCCTACAAGCGTATATGCTACTTCTATTTCATTGAGTGTTAGGAATTCGATTAGCCCGCCAAATTCCGGACATATATTAAAATGAAAACAAAAGCCTGGATGGGCGGCCTTGTGCTTGAGCTCGATATTTTATAATTAGCGTTTAATACGATATCTGAAGGGAGCAAGAATTCCATTGATTCAAAAGTGAAAGTGAATAGACGGTCCGGTCTGCTGCAAGAAGGCAGCTATTCATTCTCATAAATAGTTCGATTCATTCTTACCTTCAACATTGTGCACATTAATTCATAACAGAAATGCTTGAAGCTTCACTGCAAAGCTTCATAAGCTGCCGACACACTTGGCTGACATATGTATATTTCATTTTGGGGATGAAAGCAATATCATTCAAGTAGCTTAAACACATGGTACTCGATCACAAAAGGATGCTATCGTCATGGCGGAATTGCCTCTTTCCATTATACGAAGCTTTTGTTAGCCGCTCAAAATCGCAATATAATATATGCCCTTTGTCTGTCGGAATCAGCTCTCAAAAGCTCGCTTGCTTACCAAACAATCCAGGAATCCTTTCAGAACAGAGACTCTGACGCCAAATGCTTTTCGACATGGATTTTTCTTTCAGCATCGGTTTAAGGAACTCAAAGCTTTCGATCATGAAATAGCTATTGCCAGCAATGTCGCAGAGCCAGGCAGTCTCCATCCTCGTTGTCTGTTATCACCAAAACAGAGTGCGAAGTAGCTCGTAAATGCACGACGAGCATAAGCAAAATGGTTGCGAGGAGGAGACTGGATCGCGGGGATTGCAAGCAACCAAAAAGGAGAGCGAGAGAGATATGCCTCTTCGTTTCTCTTTCCGTTTGGTTTGGTTTGGTTTGGTTTTGCAGGTGACAAATTACTCGAGGGCTGGCCATGAAAATTTATGAACCCCAAGTCTTATATAAATAATAGGCACCTTGGTAGCTTTGGTAATACAATAAAGGGTGGTTTCACATGGGACTTGGGCTCGCTCGCTCGTAATATAAGTTATTGTGATGTAGAAGTCGCGAGGAGCGATATTAGGCACGTGGAATCATTTGGTTAGTTAAGAACGCGCGGATTTTGAGCCATTTAAGTTATTGTGATGTAGAAGTCGTGAGGAGTGATATTAGACACAATGGAATCATCGGGTTAGTTAAGAACATGCAAATTCTGAGCCATAGCAGGGCTTCTAAATCGTTCTGAATCTCCACCATAGATCTACAACTGCTACGTATGGTATTCGCCATCCAACGATGGGCTACTTGTTGTTGCCACCCTCGTCGGGGGTGCTACAACAGGTAGCTCGCCTCTGGATGGCGGATACCTAGTACGTAGTAGTCGTGAGCAGTGATAGCGTACCGTATCATTACACTTACTATGCTAATGCCTACCTACTTTGTTCAAAACTGATCTCCAAACAACAATTGCACCCAGTGGCGAATGTGAGCAGACCTACTACAGGTGTAGTGGGTCAGTCACCATACCTACCTCATTGTGAGGCAGCTTTGCAGGTATTGGTGACTTGCTACACTGGGTAGTAGGGTTACACTTGCTACCTAGTTCATGAGTAGTAGTGTTTGGAATTATATTTACCACATGGCAAATGCTCTCACTGGCTACTAGTGTTCAAAGCCATATTTTGGCACCTAGTACATTCTAAATATTAATCACCTACTAAGTACTTAACTTACCTGGTATGTACGTACCCAAGTACTTATGCTAACTGACATTGACATTTCCTTGAGGGAAAAAAGGCCACTTAAATGATCCTCGAGTAGGAATTTCTCTATAAAAGCATTAGAACACCACTGCAAGAACAACGCCCGCCCACACCCATCAGCAACAGCAAAAGACAAAAAACATTAGTGGTGTGAAATGCCAATTGCACCAGGTAGCAGGCATGACCACACTTGCTACCGAGCCAAGTGGTTGTCAGTACCTACCGAGTTGTTCCGTGACTCAGTAGGTACTGACAAACCACTACACCCAATAGTGATCACACTCGCTACCTAGTACAATTTGTTAAAATATTACTTTTAAGTGAATTTGAGCACATAAATTACTATTTTTTAAAATGTAACCTAGTTTTCTTTTGACAATTTAAATTTCCAATATAAGATGGAGCTTTTGGTGATGCATTGATTACCTTGGTTTTCACATGAGTCTTCCCCTTCTCCCTTTTTCATATGAACAATACGTAACCAATTTTAATTAGCCCAAAAATTCCCAATGCTCATTTGTAAAGTCACTACTATGTGGAGCTCAGTATTGTACACCATGAGGTCTAGTTGATAGTGCATAATGCAATCCAACGCCCTTGGCATAGGAGAGGCAAGAGTATGTGCTCTTTGGGAAAAACTTGAGAACGTGAAATGCTTATGTATATTCGCTTTTGAGAAAATATTAAACCTAGTGATGGAATTGAAATGAGACTTTCACCAAGTGGTAGGCTGCAATAGCTCATTGTGGCACCCGTTCCAAAAACCATGTCACACTAGGGCGAAATCCCTTGCTCACGCAAGATGATGCAAGGAGACCTTGTGGTGCTATCATAATCATTGCCAAGCAAGATCAAATTGGTACATATCGATTGTTATGTGTTCATGATGGCCAAAGGGGGCTACTCTATGCAAGCCCCTATCTGGCATGTGAGGTGGCACATTTGACATGCCATGTAGGGGCAAGCAAAGGGAATTCTTTGGATCTCCAACCACGCCTAGCAAGTGCAACGATTTCTTTAGGCCTCCTCCCAAATTTTCCAACTGTTATTAGGCAAGCCGATCTCCAACCAACTCCAGTTATCTTTGCTTATTAAATCAACAAACATTTCAATTATACTGACTAGTTTATATGCTATTCAATCTAGACCATTGATGAAAATAGATGGCTAAGATCAACATGCAACCTGACTAGAAGGTTCCAAATATGAGCTACAAGACATTATAAATAGAGTGAATCCCTTATCATATATATATATATATATATATATATATATATATATATATATATATATATATATATATATATATATATATATATATATATATATCGCATTTGTTAATAAAGCTAAGAGAAGGAAGTGGCTATACATTATTGTATATTTTATCTTTTTAGCTAGTATTGTGATTTCTATGTCCATAGCCCAATTATAGTACATGAAAGAAGTGTATGTCTTATCATGATCGTGATTTTAATCATGTAATAAACTCAAGTTACAATATAACTTGCAGAGCATTGCACTTGGTAGTTTATTTTCCATGGTTGAAGATAAATGGGATTTAAGGTATATAAAAGTTTCACATGGTATAAAAGCTTTGGTTATTGATCATCCAAGATTATTTCAGCGATCCATTTGGTGTTTGTGCAAGGTTAAAGACAAGCTTAAAATTGGGAGAAAGCAAGCAATCTTGGTGCATTTCAGGCAAAGGCCTTAACACTGTCATAGTGAGATCCAAGTTAAATGTTGCATAATTTTCAATTTTCTATGTTCCTATAATTTTTTTTGCTATATATCATTGTTATAAGTCAAATTTGAAGCTGGTTTCCATTTTTTAGTGATTTATGCCAAAAGTGCTATATTGTTTAGCTGTCAATCTTCATAGATTTGCACACAACATTAGGATTTGTGCACATCATCATTATTTGATCAAGTTTGATCTAGATATACTCATTCTAGTCAAAATGGTTCAAACATGGCACCATTGTTTTGGAATCATGTGATATTTTGACATCTTATAGCTATCATTATTGGAAGATCAATATAAAATCATTGTTGGTGATGTAGGTTATTATGCAAATTGTGCTAGACGTGGAGGAAAGGCCTCAACAAGCACAAGAAAGAACAGTGTATGACAAAAGAGTGAAACTAATTCTACATTTGACATATATTGGCTAACAGTGCTCATTAGGTAAGCCAGATCTAGTATAGTACAAACCATAACATACATAAGAGAGCCAACTAATGAGTGATGTGAAATATTTTTCATCTTAGAGGTAGAAGGACACATGTATTTAAAAGGCTTTAAACTGGTGTCCATTGGAAAATCAATGGGCTTACAATATTTGCAAGTACTTTCTTGACAAGATAATTTAGATTATTGGATCTCTTTGAAAATATGAATTCCAAGAAGATAATAAATAGGCCCTAAATTTGATATGTAAAATTTCTTTGACATTTGAGATTCAATTTTGCATAACGACTTCAAATCATTGCTTAGTAATACTGCATCATCTACATATAGAACAATAACAATGTAAGAAGGGCCTTTGAAGTTCTTGTAGAAATTTCCATATGTTGCATTTGTAAAAAATCCAAGATGTAGAAGAATTTGTTAATTCTCTGAAATCGGGCCCTAGGTGCATATTTGAGCCCATATAGTGCCTTGTGAATTTTGCAAACTTTGTGTTTTGAATTTGGGTAAATGAAAATTTTGGGCTTCTTCATATAAATTTCTCTCATGAATAAAACCATTAAGAGAAGCATTTTTTATGATTCATTTGATGCAATTTTAAATTTTTTGGTACAACAATGGCAAAAAGTGCTATGCTTGAAGTGATTTCAACTATTGGACTAAATGTCTCAATATTGTCTAGTCTTGGATGAAAAAAAATCCTCTAGCCACCAATCTGGCTTTTCATTTGGAAATAGTTCTATTAGAATCAAATTTCTTCTTGAAAATCGATGTATAGTCAATGACACTTTTATCTTCAAGAATGTTAGTAAGAGTCCAAGTCTCATTTTTGTATTTAGATTTCATGGCCTTATTTGAATTAATGTCAAACACAACTCGTAGAAATGTTTGAGATTCTTCTACATATGTCCAAAATGCTTGAAGAAAATATTGTGAGGGGGGTGTTTAATCCCTTAACTACCTGGTCCTAATTATGGCAACGAAACCCCTAATATACTAAGACCAATCCCACCAAAGCTAATTAGCACATTCACAAACCATATCCAATTGGAACAGTACAAAACAACAAATTAGCAAAACATCATTATCACAGAACTTACAATTATCCACCACAACAAGGTGCATATGCAAAGAAATAACACTGCTCAATTGTATTCCATAATCCAATGCCAAACACATAAGACTACGGATTGAACAGTAAACAGAGTCAACATTGTCATTGCTTAAAAGGTCTTAGGCAAGGAAATTCCTCTTGTTGCTTGCAGTACAATATGGAATGTGGAATACTAAACATATAAGCGCTCACCCTCCTGACGCCTGACTATACTACTGCCCAAACAATGTAGAATCAAGAGTTTTTATTTCAGTTGCAAGTCTCCCATTTGTATTCCTGTCAAGATACCGCAATCTGGTATCATAGAACTCCGCAACGACCACAATTGATCGATTCATCTTCTCGTAGAAAGCACATATGAACTGCAAAAGTTAATCTTGCAGTTGCTTACAGTCTATTCAACTTCCTCATGAATATGACATTTCGTTTCTGATTTTGTAATAATCAACAACTCGAAAGCGACTTGGCCTAACCTATCTATCTAACTATGTAATTACATTTACCATTGCAAATCCATAACTAATAAAACTTCAATTACATTCAAATTCAACTCATATTTACAATGTACATTCTAATGGCCAAAAAGGCCTCACACATATCCCCCGACGGAAAGAAACAAGTTCCACCGAGTTCAATGTTCAGCTTTTTTTTGTCGCTTCCTTCGTTTGACATCTTTGTTGTCATGTTCACTTTTGCTTTCACTCGATGTGTGTACTCCTCAAAATCGATTTACAGACTCACCTCTGCCTTGTGAATCAATAGTAATCGCTTTGAATTTCGGAATACAGGCAATGGTGTCATATCGGTTGATTTTGGTGTGGTTATAGTCAATCCATATTGCAAAGGTCCTGACATAGTGATATTTAATGACATCTTGATGCGCTAAGAAGGTTTCCAAGTTTTCATAAAACTAAGCTATCACAAATCACTATTTCTTGGTCCTCTCTTACAAACTAACCCTTGTGAACCTCAAGGTAAGTAAAAGATGTTGTTTGGAAGTGATTGTAATCTTTGTAAAAATTGAAAGGATTATTTGTATAAAAAATTAACACCTTTTAGTGATTTGGGACCCCTAAAAAAAATTGTTTTTTTTTTATTCATCTCTTTGATTTTTTTTTCATGACTTGTTTATTTTTTCATCTTTTCCTATCAACATTTTTGTTTTTTAACTATGTCTTTTCCAAATTGAAAATAACAAAAATTAAAAGAAAAACAATAAAAATTATGACAAGTAGAGACTAAGTAGACAGTTATAGTTACAAGCTAAGATTCACTAGCTATGCTAGAAAGCTGGACTTAAGCTAGAAAGCAGGAAGAGAATGCTTAAGGAGGCTAAAAGAGGAGCAATTATCATAAACTGAATAAAGGAATACAATGCTGCCCTACTTATACCCTCTCCCTGAATCAAATGGAGGATTCAAAAGAGGGAGGAAAATAGTGCGCTCTCTCAATAGGAGGAACCCACACTCCAAATCAAGGTGACCAAGTCCTAAAAATATAACCAAATAGGGCCCAAGGCCAGTATATGAATAAAAAGGGCCCTTAAGCTTGCTTATGCATAACAATAAAAGAATGGACACGACGAATGTAATGAGCCAAGTCCATAACTCTCCCCTACATAAAAACAAAGCCCTCCATCGGCTAGCAAGCATAATGACTATCTAAAACAATAATGTAAGCATGCTAAATACTGAAAAATCACGAACTAATGAAATTACTGATGGAGAGGACATAAGTCGTCACAACAGATACCCCAAAAGCATAATAATTGTGTAATGCAAGTACTAAGCAAATACGACAATAAAGAATAGTCATCGCTAGCCGAATCATGAAGCAGAGTCTAACTTCCAAAATCACCAACAATGGCACGTAAACAGTCAATCAAGATGGATAATAATGAGAAAATGAGGGGCTGAGAAAGTAGAAGGTTTCTAACAAAATGGAAAAATGGAAAGAGGAGGGTGTGAGGCAACAAATATGAACATGAATAGGGGGTTGGAAAGATCAATGTGTGAGCAGAAACGATAGCAAGTAGGTGCAAAAAGGAAGTGCAAAAAGGACGCACGTAATACCTAGGTGGGTGTTGATCCGTCGTTCACTCGGTAGTGCCAACAAAGAGAGATAAAAGTTGAAGATAATAGGGCATTGGGCAGCAACTACCAAGATCCACAATATGTTCAAGAATAGGCTAAAAAAAGGTGCTGAAGTAAGGTGCTGAACAGCCTCCAATCAATAGCTGAAACGGACAACAAGTCGGTGAAAAGAACCGCTGAAAATGAGACGGTAGTAGGGCCTGGAGGAGCCTCCAGTCAATATAAAAAAAAGACAGCAAATCGGTGACGAAAAGTGTTGAAAATGATGAGGTAGTAGGGTGCTGGGCAATAGCTACCAAATATGCAAAAACAATGAAAATCTGCCGGAAAAATCGACGAAAGTGATGGGTTACCGCTGAAAATGAGATGGTAGTAGGGCGCTGGACAGCCTCCAATCAATATAAAAAATGGACAGCAAATCAGTGACGAAAAGTTTTGAAAATGATGAGGTAGTAGGGCGCTGGGCAATAGCTACCAAATCTGCAAAAACAATGAAAATCTGCCAAAAAAATGGACGAAAGTGATGGGTTAGTAGGGCACTGGACAGCCTCCACCAAAACTGCAAAAAATGATAAAGAAATTGTCAAAAGTGATGGGCAGTAGGGCGCTGGACAGCCACCATCAATCTACAAAAATGACGGAGAAAAATCGATGAAAGTGATGGGTGGTAGGGTGTTGGACAGCCTCCACCGCAGGAAGGTTGAGGGAGAAAAATCGATGAAAGTGATGGGTGGTAGGGCGCTGGACAACCTCCACCAATCTGCAGAAAAGTGCTCTGATACCAAGTTACAAGCTAAGATTCACTAGCTATGCTAGAAAGCTGGACTTAAGCTAGAAAGCAGGAAGAGAATGCTTAAGGAGGCTAAAAGACAAACAATCATCATAAACTGAATAAAGGAATACAATGTTGCCCTACTTATACCCTTTCCCTGAATCAAATGGAGGATTCAAAAAAGGGAGGGAAAAGGATTTGGAGGTAAAATAGTGCGCCCTCCCAATAGGAGGACCCCCACTCCAAATCAATGTGACCAAGTCCTAAAAATTTACCCAAATAGGGCCCAAGGCCAATATATGAATAAAAAGGGCCCTTAGGCCTGCTTTATGCATAATAACAATAAAAGAATGGACGTGGCGAATGTAATGAGCCAAGTCCATAACTGTTATGGGTGCCAAAACTTTTGTAATTAGTTGTCATTGATTGGATTATGAAATCGCATTCCATCCAAACCACCACTTCGTCTTTGACATAGTCCGATCCTTCTTCCATGCATCTGTTACCCACACTACTCTTGCTTCAACCCACTTGGCCATGTAATCGATAGCCACAATTATATATTGTGTCTAAGTGCCCCTTGTAGTTGAATGTATTGGCCCAACCTTCTCTAGTCCCCATTTTTCAAAAAGTGCTTGTGCTAAAACTAGATATAACGGCTCATAATTCGCTTTAATAGGACATCGTGCCTGTTGACAAACATCGCAAGTTTGAATACACTTCTCTATAACGGCTCATAATTCGCTTTAATAGGACATCATGCCTGTTGACAAACATCGCAAGTTTGAATACACTTTGCATTGTTGTACTTTGGTCAACAATTCACTTGGTTGTCCATGCATAAGATATTCCATAGAATTAATTGTCCATTCAAGTACCGCTTCCATATAGAACAATACTACATTTGAAAAAACATCATCTACTTCAATGTTTTTAGGTGCTGTCTTAATCCTTGATAGATGATCCACTGTATAATGTTGTTTATCTTTTTGTACTAACAGATGGAAGCCAAATTCTGATAACAAGAGTAACCATCTTGTGATTCGGCCTCTATTGCAAGTTTTATTCACTAGATACAACACTGGTTGATGGTTTGTATAGAAGGCAAAATGGTAGCTATCGTATAATGATGAACATTTTTAACAGAAAAAAAACCATTGCCAAGGCTTTCATGTCTATGGTGGAATCATTGATTTTAGCATTATTCAACTAACGACGACTAAAAAATCTTTCTTGTATTCTCCTATTTGAGTTAACACTATTTCTATTGCATTTTTTAATGCAATAAACTCTTAATAAATGGTAAAGAAAAGTGATCCTTTCCTTTATCATTTACCTTTTTCTTATCATTCATTTTTGCCATTCAAGACACTTTGCCATCAATCATAGTGTGCTAGTGGCTAAAGAGTGTAGGATGCTCCATGCAAAAGCAAGGATGGGTTCCTTACTATTGCAAGATGGAGATGACAAAGTAAATTTCTCATTCAAGGGAAACAAGAATACCAAGGGATCCAAGAAGAATCAAGCAAAGGAGGCCAAGGAGGAGGATCAAGCATCGAGTTCAAAGGCAAAGGACAAGTCAAAGCAAAAATGCTTCTTTTGTGGAAAGAAGGAACATTTTGCCTTCGAATGCTACAAGAGGCAAAGAGCACAATAGGAGGAGAACAAACAAGGAAACATTGCACATGAGAGAGAGAGAGAGAGAGAGAGAGAGAGAGAGAGAGAGAGAGAGAGAGAGAGAGAGAGAGAGAGAGAGAGAGAGAGAGAGAGAGAGAGAGAGAGAGAGAGAGAGTTACAAGACAACACTTAGTTCCTCTTGACAAAGCAAGATTGAAGCTCTTTAAAGCCTTTATTCATAATCCAACAAGATAAAGTACAGTTGAAAAGTAAAGTACTAGAAAGCACCACAAAGCATAAGCATTTTCAAGATGTCCAGCTGATACCTGCCACCATCCCACGAAACAAAACCGCTCAAGTTAGTTTAGTGAGGAAGACAGGTGTCATAGTTGAACGACAGTTGTTATACATGTCCAAAAGAAGTTATACTACTTAACAGCTTTGAATAGCATTTTAAAACATAGTCCAGTCTTCCCAAACACACAGTGTTTTAGCAATAGGCCAAGCCATTATATCACCGTATCAGGGCGAGTCCATACTGATCAGCTTACCGTTAATTAGTCCTTATCAGTTCGTTTTAATCAAAGAGGAGTATGAAAAGTTTAAATCGTTAAGAGTTTTATTTAGCCAAAAGACTTGGTGTGAACATGTGTGCTGGTATCAGAGCAAATCCATGCTATACTGACCCAAGTGACCCTTGCGGCGTAAGGTATGTCACGCACTGTTGTTCATACTCCTGAGCATATCCATGCTTTCCAGTTGTATCTCACCAAAAGACTAAAGTAACACTAATAGAGGTTAGGTGAATTGTTACCCTGAATGTTATATCAGAATGATATAATATTCACGGTATAAGAACACTGTGGAAAGATGTGATTAAAACAGAGTAAGAGGCTACCAATGTTTATATTGGGTAGGAGGGCAGATCCGTGCCATTCTACTCCCTTAGTATAAACTATGATTCTTACACATATCCATGTTGTCTAAGATCATAATACTGAAGTCCTTACTATTACTTTTAGTGACCAATTCTTAATTCAAGGTATTTAGTTTGATTTGAGTGTGGTCTTATGTCGTTACTTATTTTCGAACAAGGGAAGTAGAAAAGCGGAAAGAAAGAGTGAATTTATGTAGAGTGAAGGTATATCATAGCCTTCATGGAACCAAAACTACCATATTTATCGAAATTGTGAAGAGTATATTTAAACTTGAAAAGTGTACCTGAATAGTTGCAAACGTAGCTTCTTGAGAGGCAGCCATAGTAGTTTTTAACCGATTGAGTTCTTACTCTTTTAATGCATAAGAAAGCCAAGAAACCATGGAGTGAGCGTATCGCTTTGAAAAGTTAAGTAGAAAGCACTTTACGAGACATCTTTTGACTATGTTAGTTAACTTACACTGTAGAGATCCAGTTGGTTGCATACCTTTCAATAGTGAGTAGTCGGTTCAGGAAAGAACCAAGTAATATTTTGACGAAGTCGGAGCAGTATAATGAAGCTACAGCATGAGATATCATTAGCTTCATACTATGAGATCACAAGATCTATGAACACTTGTAAAGAGAGCATATATGTAAGAGCTAGGCTTGAATGTGTCCGTCCTTCCATTGATGGTTGGAAGAGGCTAATAAAGTGAAGAATTCTATGAACAGATAGCATGAGTTCATGCTCCATCGCTGGACAGTTAGCCATACATGAAAGTATTATCATTTGAAAAGGAGACCACTATCCTGTCCATCGCTGAAACAACACGGTCTCTCTGTGTAGATTTGGTGAGTACATGTGAGTCTATCATGCCTACGCAATCCATTGTTGGATAGAACATAGCACTATCGAAAAACATTCATCTTATGGATGGTTTGCAGCGATCTGTCCATCGTTGGATAACGCCCATTCCAATCATCGAAAGTGCATAAAGTATGTGCAGGAGTGAGGCAGCCCTCCATCATTGCTCTCTGAGCCATAAGGAGCAAGCAAAAGCATGGAAAAATCGTGCTTACATCATTACTATCACTTGCAATTTCAGAAAATTATCACATAACCACAACTGTCCATCGCTACCTATTGAGGCAGGGTGGACGGTTTCAAGAATCAAAAAGTGACATTGTTGTCCATCGTTGGACCTCAATGTGTTCTTGACCTATCACAGCCTTTACATGGGCTAGAGAGATGAGTGACATATCAAAGCAGAGCATTATTAAAGCATCCGTCTCCGGAAAGTAGAGTAAATAGAAAGATACCAATTGCACCACGTAGGTGAGCAGGAAAAACCCATAGGGATACGTCGTACTTGTCTCCAGGTTTTGTTTCCTAGTCTAACAATACAATTATCAATCAAGAAGTCGTTCCATTGATAGAGTAGGTTTATATCCAAAGTGTGCCAGTCTTGTGATTGTTTTGCCTTCCATGACCAATTACAAACTTCGCGTGAATGATTCCATTTAAAGTATATAAGTTCACGTCTGGAATATTTAAAGGCATATTTTATTGCCTTTTTCATAACAGTTTTTAAACCCTCTAGGCCATCTAGGAGAATATTCTCGTAACATTTTGAGATATCTGCGACCCACATATTGGTAATCAGAGATGGTAGGTTTAGATAGAAATCCATTGATGACTCACATTGCCAATGTAAAATCGTATCAGCTCTAAAGATACTCTTTATGTATTTGCCTTAAGGCCAGCTCCTTCCGTGAGGAAGGGTGACAACATACCAAGAGCTCCTATGAGAAATTCGGCAAGTATGGTAAAGCAGCAATTGTGAGCATTGGTAATCCATTTGAAAGAGCCTTTGTGGGCTTTAAAAGTGCAGAGAAGGTAAGGTAGAGAATTGTTGCTCAGGAGAAATTCAGGTAGAACGTTTGTAGAAATGTTCGTTATCTATGACAAGGAATCCTCCACAAGATTAGATTGATCGTTAGGGAAAGGAGTAAAATCCAGACTGTTAAGTCTTTTTATGGCCAAATTTCGTACAAAGAATTTACACATGAAATAGGGATTATGCTGTGCTTTATAAATTCCATTAACGTATAGAGAATTTGTAAGCCAAAGTAGTTCGTCCTTTGCAATCTTATTTTTGGAAAGAGATTCAGTATTTCCATGAAGCCATTTTCCCTTTCTAATATGACTTAAAGCGATACTTTTACAAAATGTAGCATGTTTCTTTTTTGTATTACTGTCTAAAGAATCATAAGAAGGTAGGAATTCCATAAGTTTAAACAACCATAATAAACATTAGCTTATCTAAGAGCTATATGATTTAGGCCTTTTTCTAGCGATTTTCGTAAGAGAAAACTATTAATAATCTTATAGTCTGTGCAAATGACATGGCCAAATTTTCCAGAGATAAAGTTTTTGAAATAGTTAAAAGAGTAACATTGACAAGGATGAATGTTATCTATATCAAAATGGCAAAATACATCATCAGGAAAATACCATTCACATTTAACACTTGGTAGATAAGTCCAGCCGAACGTAATATCATAAAAGAGTTCGTCAACAGTACCAAAAATTCTGCGTAAGACGTGAGCATAAAAATGCTTCACATGGATAAACTCAAATACTCTATTTTGGTAACATAAATGTAAAAAAAGTCTCCCTGAGTGGCTACTAGTAGAAAACTAGAGATGTCCAGTTGCAGAAACGTTGATTTGTCTTTTAACACTATCTTCTTCATCTTGCACATCAATTAGGATCTGTAAAAAATCAGCTTTTTAATTGGTAAGTCTCTTTGTTTCCACCGCTCTGTCCTTCCTTTGCTTTGTAATTTGAGACACGCTTTCTTCCCTGTTCCTAAACCGGAAATGACTGAGTTTGGATTATTCAAATTAAAAGAGCTCGTTGTTTTGTTTGAGTTCCGAAAGTATTTGTCTTGGAGGGTAAAGAAACTGGGACGTTTTAAGAGGCATTCTCTCTCTCGGATATTCTCGGCATCTCCTAAAGGTGCAAGTAATTTGGTGGAGGAGTCCTTAGCCAGTTAAATAGAGGCATCAATCATGTATTGGCGGATAAAGGTAAAAGTGATATGAGATTTTACCACATCCCTAGCAGGTTATTTAGCCACATGATTACAATCTAGAATCAAATATAGATACCCAAAGTCCTGCTGAATATCAATGCAGATATTATTCTTGGATTCATTATGATTTGTTATCCAATTGAGCGCCTTGGGATACAATCACTAATGAGTTGAGTCTATTCCTTAACTAAGGAATACTTTATCCCAAGAATACTATATATCCAATGCACATAATTTTAACTGATGAACCAAAATGATTCACTAATCATGTGTCTTACAAGAAATATAAATCAAAACTATCAGTTTCTGGTGATCCATATCACATTGATCGTTTTACCAATTAACTTCACTCTAGAGTAATCAACTACTTAAGTTAATTGCCAATGATAATTGTCTAGGTGAAGAATTCAATTATACTAGTATAACACCACATTTAGATCTTCAACCAGATCATTTATTAGTTAACTCATAAATCTTCCATAGAAATATTTGTTAACTCTGCAAGTATCTGTCAAACAATACTTGATCATATGCTTATGTTCGCCGGCTAGGTTAAGTGCACCAGGAATACACAGTAGATTCATACAAGATTAATCGTGCACATATGTGAATAATCTCACTATGATCCAGTACATAAACACAATCTTATCTGGCAGATTCCTCTAGAACCCAGATATGTTACTCACATATCTCACTAAGATCTTGTAACTCAGCTACAAAAGATTTTCTATTTCTCATGAGTAAATACCATATCCAAAAAATCTCTGAGACGAATAACATTCACTCTCAACAATTTTTCAATCCTACTTACCTCTAATTACATGATTTCTCCCACTAAACCAACCCCTCTCTGATCCTAGTACTTAAACTAAGATTAGGTTGACCCAATATAGAACTCTCAAACTTAAATTTTGATCAAACTTACTTCTATTCCAATCAAAATAAAATTAGTAACCTTTGACCTTTTACTGTACTACGTATAGTTAATGATTCAAATATCAAGTCTGTTCTAGTTCCAGATTGTTCGCACAATCCCTAGAGAATTTCTCTTTTTTCGAAAAGTTCCAATTAGGTATCTTACTCTGAATCTATCCGAAATTACTTTCAGACCAAATCTCATTTCTATACCACAGTTGGTTCTCTTCAAAAACTATGCCTACAGGCTCCCAAATAGAATTTTATCACACTTCACCCCTCCTTTTAAAGAAATTATAAATTTCAATAAAAGTTCACTGGAAACATGATATATGAAAATATCTAAATCCAGTCAGTAATAAGGGCTTCCACTAAAATATTCACTCTATTACAACATGACTTTTCCTTCAAATATTTTCAACCTGAGTGATAGAAACTACCATTCCGTCAAATTCCATTTATGCACAAAGAAATATTCAAGGTTTAAAAAATTGAAACACTTTAACCTTAGAATTTATCTGAATTCCAAGTCCATTCCCACAAGTAGTAATTTATATGACATAACAGTCTTTCAGAAGAATAACTCCATGCTGGAAAGAAATCATATAAACTAGTCTAATGTCTTATATTCGAGAAATTACTAAGAAATAAAAGATTAATTAAAAAAGTGAGAAATAGATTTGGGCCTCTGATTTTGTAAATAATGAAGTATTACTTTGGGATCTAGATTAAATCTCAAATTTTTTCAAAATATCCCACATTTGATCAAACGGTTTTATTTTTTCCATATCGCGACTAGGTACTAAAACACACCATTGATCATCAGATCTTTATAGTGCTAGAATTGTTGGATTATTCTCCTTCTTACCAATCGACTAATCAATTTTAATCTTCATCCAATGTTTATCCAGTTCTACGGATTTTCTCGTGTCTTTACATAGTCTGCAAAATTACAAGTATTTTTACACAGTCTGCAAAAATACATGGAGTTGACAACAGTGTCACCTTTTTTGCCCGTCAAGAATTCTATTGAAAAATGCAATGTCGTTTTTTTTTCGCATTTTTTGCCTGTTAGGAATCTTGTGTAAAATCACAATGTCATATTTTTCGCTTTTTCAGAGAGCCTCAAATGCTAAGAAAATGAATCTGGCAAAGTGTGGGGCAACCGTAAATGAGATTTAATGGCACTGTCAGATTTTTCGCATTTTTTACAAAATCCTGACACTGTCATCTTTTTGCGACAGTGTCGCCTGTGGCTATTTGAGTTCATTTATGCAGAGCTACACTTTTAGTTTACAAACGTTCACTTGGCCTATTTCCGACGATCAATATCAATTAGAAATATCCCGGATAAGCAACAGACTTCAAAATTTAACCCAAGTTTGAAATTCAATAGAAAAAAGAAAAATTCAATTTTAACTTTCAATTTGGGAAGAACTTTCTTCCAAAGTTTAGTCACCACAAAACACAGTTCTAGATCGGGTACCACACGTGTGGAAAAAGTACAAAAGCAATGAAAGTATGAAAAATAGCTTCAACTCGGATTAGAGAGAGAATAGCATTTCAAGCC
Organism: Diphasiastrum complanatum; assembly: GCA_029204225.1. Lineage (NCBI taxonomy): Eukaryota > Viridiplantae > Streptophyta > Lycopodiopsida > Lycopodiales > Lycopodiaceae > Diphasiastrum > Diphasiastrum complanatum. The sequence continues at coordinate 15,721,608 of CM055101.1, read as the reverse complement.
TAATTGAACAAGATCCAAATTGACATGACGATAGCCTCTATGCTTGATTCATCATGCAAAAATTGTGAGAGAGCTCATATACATATATAGGAGAGGATGTAGCTCATGGTAGTACTAGCATGCAACCATATTTCTCCACCTCTAAAAGTGTATTCTACCAAAATATTGATACCTATCACTATGCATGCATGATTATCCACCGTCATGAAACTGATCTTCGATGAAGATGATATCCCGGCTAGTGAATATCTTCAACTCGATGGGATCGAACAACTAGGCTTGATCTGAAGTAGTGTAGCTGATGAAAACACACTTGATACTCTGAAAGTTGAGCTTCTTCCTGAGATCACGAGGAATCTGTGCAAAAGCAGTACATCCAAAAACTCGTAAGTTTGATAAAGAAGGTTTGGTTCCTATCCAAACTTCGAATGGTGTTTTGTCTGAAAGGTCTTTAGTAGAACATCTATTCTGAATATAGGTTGTTGAAACAACTATAGTCCATATGCACTTCGGAAGTGTCGCATGTGATAACATGCACTTTGCCGATTCAACTAAGGTTCTGTTCTTTCTCTCAGCAAGACCATTTGACTGAGGCGAATAGGAAGTGATGTATTATTGCTCAATGCCGTTGTTAAGACAATAGTCCTTGAATTCCTTGGAAACGTATTCTCCCCTGTTATCTGACCTTAGTGCTTTGATTCGTATACCAGTTTGATTTTCAGCATGCTCTTTGAATTGTCTGAATTTGATGAAAGCCTCTGATTTCTGTTTAATGAAATAAACAACTGGTCTCTGGACATTATGATGTGTTTCTATATTGAGAAAATTTTATAATCAAAATTTGACAATAATTTCAATATGGTATTAATAATGGGTAAAAATATAAGCGTGAGCTTGATATGCATTTGAAAGGATGCTAAGTACCTTACATTTGAGAGCCGTGTGGTAGCTTGTTAAGCTAATTTGTTGATAAAAAAATTGCAATGTTATACATCTTTGTGTTTCTGCAAAGATCAATGAATAGTCGGAGAATATTGTGGCAAAGTGTATTATTATCTCAAAGAAGATGTTTTTTAATTATAATATATAAATAATCGACACATATATCTTTTCACATATTTATTAATATTGATAAATTTTTTTAATTCTAAGTGATTGCGAGATGCGTTTGAAATGAAACTTTAGAAATGCAACATCGTAGAAAAATATAATAATTTTAATTTGAAAACAATATATATTGACCACAATGGATCATTTTATGACAAAATTATTTGTGACATGTACAAACTTTATTCATCATCGCAAGATTCAAATTCATCAGCCAATACATCTTGCAACTCATCTCTGCTAAGATGATTTTCATCATCACTATCGAAATCAAAACCTCTCTCAATATTGTCCTAATGCAAAGAATCATTGTTGTCCTCTTCATCATCTGAGTCGTCGAAATCATGAGAATCAATTCTCGGGTTTTTAATATTTATAAAACTCGAAGATATATGTACATCTTCATCAGATATACTTTTGTTGTCCAAATTTAGATCTTCCATTTCATTCTCAACATATGCATTTTCGAATACATGTCTTGAGCGTGGCTTAATTTGAACAACATACCACCAATCTTTGTTTAGTCGATCTGGTTGAAAAAATACCTGCACATTTAGCAATGTTAGGATTAGATATTTCTTATGCTCAGATTTTAAATCACAATAAATAGATGTAATGAAAAAGTAGTGTAGATGATTAATATAACATTGATCACAATTGACAAAAAAAAAAAATGTGAAATTTATGCACACCTGTTCACAATGACAAGGCAACACCAATGTGTCTGAAAAGTCCATGCTTAATGTCTTGGTTGAATCGATAGCAAAAAATCCACTATAGTTGATCTTTTTTACAATTGCATTTGATCCTCTATAGTTGATTTTGAACCATTTCACGTCAAACAACAAATATTTACCCATTTCACCAAAATACACCTCATATATGGCTTGTGTGGTTCCTACATACTCAAGCTCTCCAGAAATTGGACTTTGATCTCGAGCACTACTCCAACTTTCTTGATGGAAGGATGCCATCACACCACAATCATAAGTTTGCCGTTTCATATCAATTGATTCAATGTGATGATGACGACCATATGCCCACATTGCACTATACTTTTGATATTGTCACATGTTGATTATAATTAAAACAATAATCAATCATCGTACAAATTTCATTTAAAAAAATAGAGTTGTAGACAAACCTTCCAATCACATCCTCTTGCAAATTCCCATTCTGTGTCAGATATGAATTGTCCCTTTGATCTTGCTTGTTGGAGTGTATCAACCATCCAGTCTATAGTGCATTGGTTGGGCAATGGCTCAAGATCATGTGAAGGTGTAGCTTGACCTCTACACCTATTGCGTTTATAATTCCAACCATTGATCCATTGCTCATGAATTATATACCATGAAGGTTGAAATTTTTCTCTCAAACTAGATGTCATTTTTTTAAGACTACCCATACCTAGAGGTTTTTCACCTTTCACCTCATTGCTTTCCTCATCATGTCATAGTCGTGGTTTTTTCTTCGAATTTTTTTTTGGGCAAAAAAAAAAATTCGAAATTTTTTTTGGATTTTTTTTTGGGCAAATTCTTTTCTCGGGCACTCGGGCATTAGCGCCGGGGTGCCCGAGAAAAAAATTGAAAAAAAATGTGTTTGTCTAAAATTACAAAGCCTAGTATCTTCAAGTGTGGCATTTGGAAAGTAGATGCCTAATAAAACCACATTTGTAGTTTGATTTATGTTCATACATATGTGTACAATTTTCAAATTATAAATGTGTACAATGTCAAGAGAAAATTGACATTTGGACTTCACACCAAGGTCTACAAAGTAGTTGTTTTTTATCTTCGCACTAAAAAATTGTTTGAATCAAACAATCTTGATTCAATTCAATTTGGCTCATAAACTTGAACAAAACAAATTGTACTTTGCTCATGTATTTGAGATTATAAACTCAATCGTCAATGTGTTGCCACACCTTCATTCCTAAAACCAGAAAAAAAATAGTATTAGAATATTTCTCATATTAAGGAAGTGCTCGCCATCGTACAATCTATCATAATATTGCTCGCCAAAAACAATTTCTCATATTAGAGAAGTGCTCACCATCATACAATGTATCTTAAAATTGCTCACCAAATTCTGCTCGCCTTGACATGCTCGCCGAGAAATGCTCGCCAAAAAATCGCGTCCGTCGATTGACAATCTTATCAACAAGATAAAAAATATCAATTTTGGATCATCTTTGGCATTAGATGAAGATCTTGTTGATGATCATAATGATGTCACTAGTCACTACACACCTCATGATGTGGAAGTTATGCATCTTTCCATTTCACACGTCACTCACTCCACCACACCTCACATAGATCTTTCCATGGAATCTATTCATCCCACGATATCACCACACATAGATTCTATTCATCTCACGACACCTCACATGGATTCTATTCATCCCACAACACCTCATGCAAATTCTACTATTTATTCCACGATGTCACCACATATCGATTCTATCTATCTCATGACACCTCACATTGATTCTATCCATCCCACGATACCTCACATCAATTCTATCCATCCCACAACACCTCACGCAAATTCTACTGTGGATTCTATTCATTCCACGATGTCACCACACATCGATTCTATCTATCTCATGACACCTCACATCGATTCTATCCATCCCATGACACCTCACATCGATTCTATCCATCCCACATCACCTCACATACCTTGTGTAGAATCTCTTCTTCTTCCTATCCCATCTAGATTTACTCCATTAAAAAAAAGAACATGACTTGGACGCATTTTGACAAGATTTGAAAATGAACAACCAAATTTACGTATTGTTGACTTATCCAAGAATGTTTAAAATTCATTGACTGAGTCTCCCCTTCCTCCCTACCTAGAAGCATTGGTTAAGCCCTTTGATAGAAAGAAATATTCATGTTGGCCTGATAGAGTACCACTACCATTATGTGGAACATCATTTTCATATTGGGGTCATATGTACATGATCAAGCCAAGTGAGCACTTTCCTGATGCGGGATTGGGTTTATTTTCTTTGACTAGCATTGATGTCCCCTTGAATAGTGTTGTCACATTAATGCCTTATGCAGGACCTCAATACAATTGGGGTGATTGGCATGCTCTATGTCGTCACCAATGGAGAATGCAGGTTTATGGCTTGAATGCCAATGCTGTAAAAATTACAGCAAATAAGGATCCTAAAACACTTGAAATGATGAGGGAAACAATAGATTATGATTTCATAAGATTAGCACAAGTTGAACCATCAAAATCCATCAAAAATCTATGTTTGAACCTCACTAAATGGCCCAAATCCTTGAAGAAGGCTTCACACGTGTGAAAGTACGGCCTCCCACAGTCTGAGTACTGTACACCAGACCTACATTCAATCCTATAATCATTAGTAATCACAAGTACTCAAACAATTATGAACATAGAGAGCAATTGCACCATTATGAGAGAAAAAACATGAAATTGCTTGATTGATTTTGGTGAGATATCATCACCTATATATACATGATCCATCACGGTTTTGGGCAGGTATGAGTAGCCCTAAACCTATCCCTAATGATAATTTTGGTGGATCTTTCATCCCTACCAAGTTAGGGTTGGAATCTTGGAGATCCCTCAACAATGCAAAAATTACCAAAAATAGCTCCTATTTTTTCTCCCTTGTATCTAAGCATAATTTGGACTCATTCCAAAGGTTCTAACACTTAGGTCTACTTGAGAACATCCTTATGAATGGAATCCTATGCTATTTGGCACGTGTGACAAGCCACATCATGACCATCTAACTATTTACAAGTCATATGACCAAAACCAGTCAAGCTAGAATTGTGAATTTTTAACACTCCTCCTCACTATCTAGCTTGGTTCAATCATTGCTTTACTAATCACTCCAAGTGATGATCTGAACTTCATAAAAGGTGTCTTTTGAAGTGGTTTAGTAAGTAGATCAGCTACACATTCATTGCTTGGAACATGCTCCAAAGCAATCTCCTTGGCTTGCACCATTTCTCTCACAAAGTGATGGCATATCTCAATGTGCTTAGATCTTGCATGGAAGATTGGGTTAGATGCAAGGTGTTGGGCTGATATATTGTCATTGTAGATGATTGGTGCCTCCTCTGAATCCATGATCTTTAGCTCCACCAATAATCTCTTGATCCAAAGTACCTCCTTTGTAGTGGTTGTCAAAGCTTTGTACTCGGCCTCGGTTGAAGATAGAGATATAGTTTCTTGCTTTTTTGAAAGCCATGAAACCACACCTTCTCCTATGAAAGTTGAATATGCACTTGTTGATTTCCTATCCCTCTTGTCTCCTGCAAAATCTGAATCACTAAATGCATGAAGGTTAATCACATCTCCTCTATATAGAATCCCAAAATCCAATGTACCCGAGATGTATCTTAGAATCCTCTTAGCCTTTTTCCAATGGATATTCAATGGCTTTTGCATGGATTGGCTCAACCTACATACACTAAAGCTAAGATCTGGTCTAGTTATAGTGATCCACATTAAGGAACCTATAAGTTGCCTAAACAAAGTGATGTCCATGAAGGATCTTTCATCATCTTCATTTGGCACTTTTACATCTTGCTCCATTGGTGTGTCAACACTTTTGCATACTTCCATCTTAAACTTCTTCAAAAGACTTTGAGCATAGTTTATTTGACTTATAAAGATAAAATCAGACCCTCTAAGTACTTCTATGCCTAAGATGAAGTGAAGACACCCTAGATCTACCATCTTGAACTCTAAGGATAGATCTATCTTGATTTTTTCAATACCATCAACACTATTTCCACTAATGATGATGTCATCTACATAAATGAGTAAAAGTACAATACCAACATCATCAAACTTAATGTAAAGAGTGGGATCATATTCACTTTGAACAAAAGAAAGTGAAATAAGATAGCAATGTAGTCTTGAATTCCAAAATCTCGAGGCTTGCTTCAAGCCATAGATGCTTCTTTGGAGATGGCATACTTTGTTCTCCATTCCATGCTTGATGAACCCTTGTGGCTATTCCATATAGATATCCTCTTCCAAAAAACCATTCAAGAAAGCATTAGAGACATCCATTTGACATAGAATCCATCCAAAATGTGATGCAAGTGCAATGATTAGTCTTATTGTGACCATCTTGGCCACGGGTGCAAAAGTTTCCTCATAGTCTATCCCTCTCTCTTGAGCATAACCTTTTGCAACTAATCTTGCTTTATGTTTGTTAACACTCCCATTTGCATTCAACTTAAGCTTGAAGACCCACTTGCATCCTATTACATTCCTTTGAGGTCTCTCAACAAGCAACCAAGTTTCATTCTCAATCAAGGCATCATACTCATCCAACATAGCTTTATACCATTCTTTGGAGTTCAATGCATCTTCAACATTAGACGGTTCTTCAAAACTAGATAAAGCATAAGAAGTGGATGAGATACCCTCAACTTGTTGTCCTTTGCCTTGATATGTGAGCCTTGATGGCTCCATTTTTGCCCTTGAAGATCTCCTTGGTGTGATAGATGGGTTTGGTGCTTGCTCCTCCATGAGCTCCTCCTCAAAACCAAGATCTTGCTCCTCGGCCATCTTCTTCTTGATTGTTGGAGCACTTGAGCCTTCTTCAAGCATATGCATATGATGTTCATCAAAGATGACATCCCTTGAAACAACAAATTTGTTCAAGGATGGGAGATAGACTTTGTAGCCCTTGCTTGAGCTTGCATATCCAAGCATGATCCCTCTTGTGGAAGATGGATCCTCCTTGGTTCTTGTTTCCAATGGCACATGCACATAACATATACACCCAAAAACTTTCAAGTGATTAAGATTGGGTTTCTTTCCATACAACATCTCATAAGGAGTTTTGCCTTCAATTGCTTTGCAAGACACCCTATTCATCAAGTAGTTTGCACATACAAGAGACTCACCCCAAAAGGATTTGGGCAAACAAGCATCTAATCTTAAAGCCTTAGAACATTCACATAATGTTCTATTCCTTCTTTCAGCAACTCCATTTTGTTGAGGAGTGTAATGACAAGAAGTCTCTTTCTTGATCCCTTCCTCCTCACAAAAGGCCTTGAACTCATTGGAGATGAATTCTCCACCATTGTCACTTCTAAGAATCTTGATGCTATGATTATGATGCTTTTCCACAAACAACTTGAACTTTACAAAAGTATCAAATACTTGAGACTTTAAGGAAAGTAAGAACACCCAACAATATCTTGAGTAGTCATCAATGAAGGTTAAAAACATGGATGAACCTCCATTAGATTTGGTGCTAGCAATGTGCACATCCGAGTGTATGAGTTCAAGAGGATGAGATGACTTTGTGATGGAGTTAGGAAACACCTTCTTATGTGCCTTGGATAAGGCACAAGCTTCACAAACCTTGTCTTCCTTCCCAATAGACCTTGGTAGGCCTAAAGCATACTCCTCCTTGATCATAGCCTCCATGGAACCCGAGTTGACATGTCCAAGTCTTTTGTGCCATAAAGTAAAGGTAGATATCTTGCTCTTCTCGGCCAACATGACAACATTAGTATCCACAAATGCATCCAGCTTATATAGTTTGCCAAGTCTAGTGCCCTTAGCCACTATCTTACCCTTCTTCTTGATGAAACATTCATTTGAAGCAAAGTCAACATTGAAACCATTGTCTACCATTTGGCCAACACTTAGTAGATTCTTTGTTATTGTAGGAATGTACAAAACACCTTCTATGTTGATCTTTTTGGAAGATCCTAAGCAAAGGGGAATGCTACCAACTCCTTCAATCTTACAAGCTTCATCATTTGCTGTATAGATAGACTTTATAGGTCCATCATAAGATAAGAGAGAAGAGAAAAACTCCCTTTTACTAGTCATGTGTGAACTAGCACCCGAGTCAATCCACCAAGGATCTTCTCCTTTGAAGCTTGTTGAAGAAAATATGGACATCATGAGAGAGTCCTCATGTGAACTCTCCTCCTCCTCCTCTTTGCTCATGTTGGCTTGGCTTTGATCTTGCTTCCTCTTGAAGCATTCCGAGGCATAATGCCCCATCTTGCTACAATAGTAGCACTTCACCTTTGATTTTTCCTTCTTGACTTTGGTGGTTGACGGAGATGCCTTTGGGGGTCCTTCTTGATCCTCAAGCTTTGTAGACTTCTTGAATGTTGATCCTTTGCCTTTGGACTTGCCTTTGCCTTTGGTGAAGAGAGCTTGGTCATCTTCACCTTGGATGGAAAGCCTATCCATCCTCTCTTGCATTTGGCTCCTTCTTGATTCCTTGGCCATGAGTGTGCCTTGGAGTTCTTCAAGTATGGGTAGCTTACCCATAATTGCATATCCCTGAACCAAATTGTCAAATTCAAAGCTTAGTCCATTCAATATGAGTTGAACAAGCTCTTCATCCTTGATAGGGTCACCTACAAAGGCTAGCTCTTTGTTCAATTCCTTTACTCTTAGGACAAAAGTATGTGCACTCTCTCCTTTTTTTTGATAGCTTCTATAGATTTGATTCTTCAAAGCTAACATTCTAGTTTGGTTCTTGGATTCATAGACCTTTTGCAAAGTCTCCCAAGCATCTTGAGCTGAAGTGCAATCTCCTACCTCTCTTAAGAGTTCATTTGCAACATTCATTTTTATGCAATGTAGTGCAACATTGCACCTCTTGATGTATTTGGCTTTTTCTTGAGGATGAATAGGTTCACCCTCCTTACCATTTACAATTTCCATCAGATCTTGCATGATCATGATAGATTCCATTCTAACTTTCCATATGGAATAGTTAGTTTTGTTGAGCCTTTCATTAGTATCCAAAAGATATGCATTTATAGATGCCATCTAGTCTCCTAATCAAGGACTTGACACAAATGAAGGTTACTTCTATTGATTTGATTGAAGGTCTACCTTATCCCACTTCTTAGGGACCTGAAAATATCAGTAATAGACTTCCTATAAAGATCTAAGAATGATCTCTAACAAAATCAAATCATAGAATACTAGAAACAATGCACTTGCTTGATTGAAGTAGACAATACTAGTAGAATTGCCCCTCTTTCTATAAAGAACATTAAAGCTTCCAAATGATCTGATCAAGAGTGAATTTTAGCAACCTAATATACTTCCAAAATCACTTGTAAAAGATCTAAATGGAACTTAATGAAGATGCAACACAATCTACTATCCAATCACAAGCAAAAAATGATCAAAATTGATGAAAAATTGATCTAATTTGGTGCATAAGTCAAGCAATGGTTGGACTGAACCTAAATCACTTTAGGAGGTGTCTACTACACCTTAGAACAGCCTTGAAGAGTCCCCAAAACTCTGATCTTCCCTCTCCTTGAATGCTAGAAAGCCTTCTCTATGAAATCACCTCCAAAACTCGCTTAGAAATCAATGCTTGGAGCAAGCAAAACTTGCTATCTTGGTAATGTGAATTGAATTCAACTTTGCCTCTGGTTTTAGACACCTAAACACCTGCAAATGAAGTCACACAACACCAATCTCCAATGTATTTGACTCACTTTGAGTTCTAGAATCAATACTAGATGCTAAGATCCAATCTACACAAGATTTAGATCAAAAATTGTGATCAAATTGAATGAAAACCAAGGATTTAGCTCATTTTAGCCTTTAGGCTTGAATGCCAATGCTGTAAAAATTACAGCAAATAAGGATCCTAAAACACTTGAAATGATGAGGGAAACAATAGATTATGATTTCATAAGATTAGCACAAGTTGAACCATCAAAATCCATCAAAAATCTATGCTTGAACCTCACTAAATGGCCCAAATCCTTGAAGAAGGCTTCACACGTGTGAAAGTACGGCCTCCCACAGTCTGAGTACTGTACACCAGACCTACATTCAATCCTATAATCATTAGTAATCACAAGTACTCAAACAATTATGAACATAGAGAGCAATTGCACCATTATGAGAGAAAAAACATGAAATTGCTTGATTGATTTTGGTGAGATATCATCACCTATATATACATGATCCATCACGGTTTTGGGCAGGTATGAGTAGCCCTAAACCTATCCCTAATGATAATTTTGGTGGATCTTTCATCCCTACCAAGTTAGGGTTGGAATCTTGGAGATCCCTCAACAATGCAAAAATTACCAAAAATAGCTCCTATTTTTTCTCCCTTGTATCTAAGCATAATTTGGACTCATTCCAAAGGTTCTAACACTTAGGTCTACTTGAGAACATCCTTATGAATGGAATCCTATGCTATTTGGCACGTGTGACAAGCCACATCATGACCATCTAACTATTTACAAGTCATATGACCAAAACCAGTCAAGCTAGAATTGTGAATTTTTAACAAATGCTTGTTCTTTGGAAGAGCGACGTGTGCAAGGAGAGAACGTTTTGAAATCACATCATATGTACATTGATGGGTGTCTAGAAAAATATGGCAATATTGCTGCATATATGAATAGTTCCATTGGGCACCCTTCATTAACTAATTGTGATTTCGAGGAATGCACCAATGGAAAGGAAGAATACTTTTCTAGGAATTCAAAAAGTACATACGTAATGGTATGTGCGAGAAGGCCCATTAAATGTGGTGAAGAGCTATTCATCAAATATAGCTTCAATCGCCCTCTTCCAAGATGTGTACAAAAGGCTTTGAGCCAAACTCAAGCATGTACCTTGTGAATATCAAAATACATTTTATCTATTTAGTGAGAGCAAGTTATATTGAATGTGAATTAATTGTTTTTTTATATTTCGTATCGCATGCCTTAATTTAAGATATGGTGTTTGATTTGCATGTCTTAATTTTGGTTTTAATTTTCATGAATGACAATCTTGTATGTTAATTGATGAATATGTTAATTTGTTTCCCATGTTTGAAGGACTATGAATTGTCATCTAGCTCTAGTGATGATGACAATAGTCACTCCATATCCAAAACAAAATTTGCATACGATGGGCCGCACATAAATCAACCATCATGTCGTGAGCGTATGGGATTGAGAGCCATGATGAAAACAGATGAACAACAATGTGCCAAAGCAAATCAGCCTCGATCTTCTTTTTTTTCTTCTTCATAATCAAGATCAAGTGCTGAAAATGATTTTTGCATTCAAGATGAAGTTAAAAACATGAACAACTGGATAAATAACATCTATGGGCATCATGATGTGGAAGAACGCACTGAACATTATAGTGAATCATTTATTAGTGCCAAGGAAAAAAAATTGAGAGAAGAATCAAACACAACATTATATACTGGAGCAAAGACATCTCGTTTGGCCACTTCATTGCTTATATTGAACCTCCAAGCAAAATATAAATGGAGTGATACAAGTGTTACATCCTTATTTGGGTAAATAAGATTGAGATTTTTTTTTAAGAATTTAATAGATGTGTTGTTCAAGTCAAATGTTTAGTTGGCTAAATGATCTTTTATTTTATATTATAAAAATTCATTTCATTATGTACAGGTTATTAACTACTCCCAGAAGGAAACACTATGTTAGAGACAAGAGGTGAGGCACGAAAAATGTTGTGCAATGGGAATGGACTATACATTGCATCATGCTTGTCCAAAAGATTGCATCTTATATCGTGGTGAGTATCGAGGGTTAAAAGCTTGTCCTATATGCGATACTCCTCGATATCGAGATGACTTACAAGGGACCATTATCCCATGCAAGGTGTTATGACACTTTCCAATAATCCCACGATTGCGACGATTGTTTTGTTGCAAGTCTTTTGCAGAACTTGTGAATTGGCATGCTAGTCATCATTTTTCGGATGAGATCATGAGAGTAACCTCATACTCACCTGCATGGAAACACATTGACAAAGAATATCCATGTTTCTGATCCATGATTCAAACTATTGAAGGACATGTGCCCGAAGAGTGATCAAAAAAAGGAGGAGATGTGCAAATACTCCTATCAGTTGATCACATATGCCATAATCTACACAAAACCTGATCTTGCATACACATGTTGAATCCAATCCTACCACGTTGAAAAGCTCTGCAAAGAGAATGAGGCGCATACAAGCCACAACAACCAATTGATGTTCAAACTATTAATCTTAAATTGTGTACCACAATTGATATTTTCACAACCACGTTCCCTTTAATCCAAGGGCAATCTTTTTAGCCAAAGTTGGGTATTGATTGAGATGTCTTAAACAAGCAAGATCTTAAACCTTTTGATGATGCTAATGGTTTTCAAAAATAGAATAATACCATTATCGAGAGCAAAGCTACTAATTCTGATTCTTCTTCCACAAAGACGGATCAACAAAGCGCCAATAAGCAAGTTGATGAAGATCAAGATCAAGTTTTGTCTGAGAGCCTTAATGATCAGTCGAAGTGTCAAGGCAAAGTTTCAACACAGAAGAGTGATAGTATAAATAGATATATATTGGAAAAAATCTCTCAGGTTAACAATGACTCAAAGGGGATAGAAGAATGAAGGTGTGTGTGAGTCACCCAAAAGAGCGTCTACATGAGCAACAAATATTTATAGAAATATCTTTCGAAAATACCAAGCAAAAAATTGTTGGAATCAAAATTAATATTTTCTATCAAAGTGTATATAGCAATATCATCTTCAATGATCAATATTGTTGATACTCGTTGCAAAAACCAAAGTGAAAATGCAATATTTAAATACCATCACAATAATCTATTATTTGGAAACTATAGTGAAGTGAATATCACTAGGATGTGGCCAAGAATGGAAGTTCTTTGATTTGGAACATTTCTACTTTGGATTATAAACAATTGTTCCAAACATTTTGTTCACAAGAGAAATCAATGGATATGTGGCAATCCATCTTCAATAGGACATTGTCACTAAATTTGTTTCTACCAATGAACCAAGAGAAAACTCCAATAACTTCCTACCAAATAAATAGGACAAGACATTAACAAAAGATCATGTACAACGAAAGGAAGCTAAAGGTATTGGATAACCCAACCAATCATGACAAATACTGAGGAAGAAGATTAATGAATATCTTTCTGCATGTATTATGTCAACCCATACAGAAATAGATGCTACTTAAGGCAATAATGTGTTTCATAGACCTCTTCTTCAGTGATCTTATGAAATCCATGAGACAAATTTGTAGATCGAAGCTTTCTACAACATCAGATTAGCTTAGACAGCCAAAGATGCTTGGGACATATTAGCTACATTGTATGACATTAGAGATGTAACCTCCAAGATTCATTTGATGAAGAAGTTCTCCCCTTCAAATTGAATGCAAGATCTTTTACTCAAGCTATGATAAGCATTGTTGATAGCCGAAGTGATCTTTGGCATTTTTGAAGGAAAAATCTGTGAAGGTTGCATTTTGGGAAAACAACACAGAGAGAGGTTTCCCAAAAGTGAAGCAAGGGGAGCCAGATTGGGATTTTTGTTGTGTTGGCAGTTATGGCCGATGTGGAACTTGAAGACCATGGCTTACCAATAATCCAAGGTTGAATAGAAAATTAAGAAAAAACCTAAGACATAAGTAAGGGATGCCTTCAAGCAAGGCTTAGGTTTCAATTGCAACAAAGAGAGCCATTTGGCTAAGGACTGTCATTGAAGAACATGTCCTCATCGAACCTTGCAATGGTCGATCTGCTAGCAGGTAATATGCAAATTGATGTTGTTAATGCTACTTGTGAATGTCAATTCAGTACATTGTCTTTTGGTCCTCACAAATTGTTTTGTGCTAGGGGGACATTGTTAGGGAAAGATGTTATGTGTTGTTTTACTCGGGTAGTACTCATAAGTCCATTAATTCTCAACTTGTGCAGAGACTTCAGGTGCCTACCAAGCCAAGTGACCACCGGTACATGGTAAAGCTTGTGTTGGGGGCAGACACTCAATTTTTTGATGTTATAGTTCCGAGATTGGAAGTATTTGATAGTTTGCAAATTGATTTTAAGCAACATAAGTTACAATTTATCGATAGTAGTGGTAAGTGCCTCTCTCCACCACAATGTGGAGCCCGAAGCCTAACAGGCCGCGGGCTTCTCCCTTCCACACAATATGAGTATCCATTTTTTAAGACGATACTTGTACCCAGTTTTCGATGATTTCATCAGTGGAATTACTAAAGGAAGCTCACAATTTTGAATGTTATTATCTTGTTTTAAAATCTAGCTTAAGTAATATTGTTTTTTATTCTTCTGATGTGAATGATGATTCTAGTTTAATTATTGATGGTAATCTCATTGTGAATGATGGATATCAATGTTGTAACTTAAATCATGAGCATGAAGAGAAACAATTGTTAGCAAATTTAAAGCAAGAATTTTGTGATGTATTTCCTAGTGAACCTCGACATGATCTACCACCGTCTAGGTCTGTAGATCATAGGATAGAATTAATTTTGGGTAGTCAACCTATCTTCTGACAACCGTATCGGTTTAGTTTGAAGGAAGAGGAGGAAGTGAATCGAAAAATTGAGGAGTATCTTTGTATGGGTCACATTTGTCCTAGCAAGTCTCCATGGGGAGCGTCGGTTCTTCTGAGGGATAAGAAGGACGGTGCTTTCCAGTTGTGTGTAGACTATAAGGAGCTGAATAAGATTACCATTAAAAATAAATATCCATTGCCTAGAATGGACGATCCAATTGATCGTTTGATTGGAGCCAAGTACTTCACTAAGATAGTTTTGCGGACTGGTTATCATCAGTACATCCAGATGATGTATCGAAAACGAGTTTTAGGACAAGGTTTGGTCATTACGAATTCTTGGTTTTACCGTTTGGTTTAACCAATGCTCCGGCTACTTTCTAGCAAATGATGAATGATTTGTTTTGTCCATATCTAGGAAAGTTTGTTGTAGTGTTTTTGGATGATATTCTCATCTATAGTAAAACACTCAAAGAGCATAAGAAGCATCTTCATACTGTCTTGAGGATTTTAAGACAAGAGATGTTTTATGCTAAAGAGTCGAAGTGTGAACTATTTAAAAAGGAAATGTTATATCTTGGTCATGTCATATCTTGGAAGGGGATTATGATTGATCGGGAAAAGATAAAGATAGTTCTTGAGTGGCCAATTCCTAAAATAGTAAGAGAACTTAAAGCATTTCTAGGATTTATTATTCTCTTCCGTAGGTTTATTCTAGATTATTGAAAGATTGATGCACCTCTCAATAGTGCGTTGTACTATTTATTCAAAAACACATGGGAGATCTACCAAGATTAATCATGCAGATATGAAAATAATCTCACTATGATCTTGCACATAAACATACATTTGTATTTGGTCATTCTTCCATAATCTACCATATGTTACTCACGTATCTAACTGAGAATCTTGTAACTTAGTAGAGAGTCCTATTTTTGAAGAGTAAATAGCATATCTGAGAAATCTCTGAGATGAAAAAACATATCCACTCTCACGAGTTTTCCAAACCATTTGATTTCTAATAACAAAAGAAACTCTTTTAAATAACCAATCATGCACATATCCTAATACACATACTAAGATTGGGTTGACTCTATACAGACATCCAAGAATTCAAGATTAGAACCAAAACTTAATTCATCTCGATCTCATTCACAACAAATTCGTGATCGGTAAACTTATCAATACATTTTAAATCTGATGTTCCCTTGTACTGCCCAAGGATATGAATAATTCAATTCCAAAACTTTGTCTAGTTCCAAAATGTTCATGACAATCCCTAGATAAATTTTCTATTATTTTCAAAGACTTTCACTTACATGCATATTCTAGATTTTTCTAAGAAAATCAATCATATCACGTGCATATGATATCTGGTAATCATAAAAAGTCAATAAACCAAGACTTTGCCTTTGACTTAGATAAGTAATAATACACATGATGACTAATCAATGCTTCAAGAGAATCACTCCGCTAGAAAGGACATATGCAATTAGCTTGATGTCTCGTATTCAAGATATTTCTAAAAAACAAAACATGTAATCAAGTGAAAAATAGCAAATAGAGTTATCCGATCTTTTAAATAGTGAGACACCAATTTGAGATCTAGATCAATATCTCAAAATTTCACAAAATAGCAAAATATTTATGACTTCAGGTTTTTATTTGTTGGCTTTACCTTGAGTGTAAAAGCTACCCATCGTCATTTAGATCGTTCTCGTACAAGAAGTCCCCTTTAGAATTACTAATGTCCCATACCACCAATTCTTCCTCAAAAAAATTATTTGTTATTTGAGCTCAATTCTCCAAAGATTCAAAATGATTCTATTGGTTGCCCTATATCTCATATAGGCACTTTCATTATAACCAAATCCAAGAGAAAACAATCATTCTGATACCTTGGAGCACTCTTTGATGGATATCAAAAGTCCATTCTTGAATTGGCAAAAGGAACGACTTAACCGAATTCATGGCTTTTCCATTATTAAACCTCCATTGGTTAGTTCCATTCATCCTTATGAACTGAGAGTGGCCAGCTCTGGGAATAAATCTTTCTCATACTAGCAAGTTCCAAACATGAGTCTACTTCTTGCAATTGCCATTTCTTCTCAAAATCTACAATTAACTCATGGTTGCTAAGGATTTTCGGAAAAAAAAAAAAATTATAAACTATGAAAATGAGTCTTAATATAAAGACTTAAATATGTATGGAATGACTTTGTTGCTAATAATATGCAAATTTCTCAGGGACTACCCAATAATCTTCTTGCATAATACTACTCCATAATCAAATTCTCCAATGTCTTGTTCCACTTCCTCCCTTGAAAACCTTGATATTTCAAAAGTTTCTAAGTTTAGTAGGAGAAAAGTGAACCCTTCTTAACATGTAGTAACTATTCATTCAATGTCTCGTTCTCATACTTGCTCTCTTCAAAAAAACTACAGGAAGTTATAGCTACCCAATCCTATCTCAGACTTCTCATTCCTTCTTCCCCATATGTGATTCCATCTAGAGACCACAATGAGAAGTTAGTTTCCTTCAATTTATGTAAGACCTTGGCTTCAAAAATCATTTCCATACTCATCTCAATTAAGGTTGCACTTAATTTAATGATAAAATGGATACAAATGACCACACCACACTAGAGTAATTCCACAAATTTATATTGGACTCTTTCCAGTCATATCAATTACTTGCACCTACACCAGAAAAATTGTCGAAATTCTAGTTAATAAATTTTTTTTACCATATCAATCCAATGATTACAGTTTGTCTCTAGAAACTAGCTGAAATTTATAAAATCCAATAAAATTATAATCACTACACTAGACCAATCTTATGAGTAATCAATAACTATTACAATTTCCTCGCAAACAATATAGTTCATAACCAAGTCATTCGAAAGGAATTGAATTGCCTATCGATTATACATTCGTCATGTATACCAATAGTTCTCAAATTCAAAAGTTGTGTTCAACAAGCATGTAGCAATCTCCAACATGCAAAACGAGCCTTCATCATACACAATATCTCATAAAATCGACTTTTTTCTATTAAATTGTATTGATAGCTTTTCTGGAAAAAAAGAAATGAAACTGAAGCTGATTCAGTTAGTTCTTTCATTATTAATAATGAATTCATGAATTTATAATAGACATTCTGACACTATACTAGAACTTGATAGATTCTAATTCCATACCAGTTCATTGCATAACCAATTATCCACACAATACGAAATTAAAAGATAAAAAGTTTCCCGTCATAGAATTAGTATCAACAAGCATGCAAAGCTCATAAAACGACTGTAGACTGCTCATGCGAGACTTCAAAAACACAATACAACTAATTCCAAGTCCCCACAGAAGATTTCATGCAGACACAAATACGTGCATCGGTGTTTTACTAACAAAATTTTCATAAAGTTGCCAGACTTTGAACACTGATAACTTTCTTGATTCTCGACAAAAGTAGGTGTTGTTAGGCTAGGCCTAGGTCGTTTCTGTGTCAGCCATAAGACAGTCATGTCATTATTGACCAAGTAGTCCAAACATGCAAGCAGTAAGTAGCCAAAAAGCAGGTACACGAACACCCAAAAATAATGATAAAAGCAATCAAAACCATCATGGCACCAAAGTAGCATCAATAACAGTCCATGAGCTGAAAAAACAACCTACTTGAAGTTTATAATCAATCAGTAAGCTTCAGATATGCACAAACCAATCAAAAACACACTTTTTTGAGCTAGAATTGGGCGTTGGCAGCAACTATCTTTTGTAGCTTCTTGTGATTGACATGGAACATGTATAGGTTCTAAGATATAATCAATAGCGGCTTAACATGACCCACAATCAACTCCAGAAGTTTCAGGGAAAAGTGCCATGACCCGAACATGCAATCACGCACTCAGAAAGGCATGAATGTTTTGAATTTTTTAAGTTTTTAAGAATTTCACTTCTATATCCATATACTGACATATACTAATGATTACAATATTTCAATTCATCTTACTGAAGCTGCCCAGGGCTGTTACGGTTCAGAAATTCTGTCAATTAACCAATTCCATGAAAAATGATCAAAAACCATGTTTTTTTGGGTCCAAACCACTTTTCTATGACATGCAACCATATCAATATTTTTCCTACAAATACCTATTCTCTATCGTGGAAAGATGTTCTCATAAGAGGGCTGTGACACAACATTGTAGAACAGCACAAGAATTGTCCAAACACCATCAATGATATTCATGCATCATTGATTGACTTCGTCCCATTCATTTCAATGCATAGTTTGGGACACAACATTCTCATAATAGGGCTGTGACACAACATTGTCGAACAACACAAGAATTGCCCAAACACCACCAATGATATTCATGCATCATTGATTGACTTGGTCACATTCATTTCAATGCATAGTTTGGGAGTGCATTGCGCATTGTGTATTTTTAAAAATTGAGTATCGAAAGTATATGGCCTAAACTGTTTGACACGTTAAATAGAAGAGAAAAATTCAACTAGATATTCCAGAATTATTGATGTTTGCTATGAAGAATTTCAAAAAACTGTTGCATACAGAAGAGCTCGAAAGAAGTGTAGTGGTAAATTACTAAAATAGGGCGAAATTGTTTTTAACATAAATTCAACCATCCCTTACCTACATGTGTCAAATATAACTGAATCTAGATAAAATAAAATGTATATTTCATTTCATTTGTATCCATTTTTTTATTGGTAAGGCCTTATACAACAAATTTAGAATGCCTCGTTATGTCAATAATTTAGATTTGACCTTGTACTATTTTGTGATCTTAAACTACTTTCTTACTGCAGATGTATGGAGCATCATTGAATCTTCAATAGATACAATGTGCAATTCTGTGTAATTTTGTTTGCAATATGTGTGATGTTAATATGTTTGTAATAGCAATTCAGGTAACAACAAATGGCACCTCCAATCATATATGCTCTCCACAATTGTGAAATTATGTACCCCATTCCAATAATTAATTTCTCCACAATCGTGGAATAATATGCCTGCCATTGATCAGCATGCGCAATACTCATGCCAACAACACCAACTAGCTGGTACCTGCTATGAGCTTGAGACACACGTGTGCGGATAGCTTTCAGCAGTAAATTGCAAAAGATAAAGCTACTATGCTGTAAGTGATCTCCAGATGACTTTCCAGCTAGGATGCTCACTCGCATGAAATTTGACAAAAATGACAGCAAATTGACCCTTTACAAGAATAGTTACATTCAGGAATGTTGCATAAAGTCAGTTTATTAATGTTGCTCAAAACAAAAATTTATCATCATCAAAGCATCAAAACAGGAAGTAAAACCTGTGGCAATTTGTCTCTCAGGTAAGGTGAGAAGCTTATACAGGCAACCTATCTGTCATTCAACATTAATCCGTTCACAAAACAAAGCAACGTGATTCACCTTTCATGAACTAATAGATTGGTTGAATGTTGAGTCCTGCCTCACCAATTTGCTGGAAAAACCGTCCTGCTGCAACCAAGGCTATTCCTATTTTACAGGCTTTTCACCATTGGGAACGATGCACGACACAGGTAGAGCTGAAGTGATCCTACAGTTATTGCAATCAAATCCACAGAGCATATAATGTCTACCTATGGTCTCTAGAATTTTAGGTCTATGCATCCTTCAGAAAGTCTAGATTCATTGGACTTATTAAGAACCAATAATGGCATGCGTAGGGTACGAAATTCTTCCATCGGCTTTACTTTGAAATTTGACCACCTTGCAGCTTAAGAATCAACTTGGATCAGGCAGCTGCAAAGTAGCCTGAAAAGTAGAGAGACATCACTTGGCATTGCCAGCCTCAAATACAGATGCTTTCTAGTATGGACACAATAGCAGCCCAAAAGTTTTCAAGTTCTTTGATTTCAACCCAAATTGCCTTAGAATTAATGAGGATCACAGCAAAACCTGGACTTACCAATGGCAAATTCCCCATATACTACAGTCATTTGCTTTAGCATAGAAACGAGTGAGATCGCTATGGATTTGACAAAGATATCCTTATATATCAATCTTGTAAAGATACCCCCTCCCCAAAAAAACTGGAATGCCTCTCGTTCAGAATCACTAGAGTCAAGCTTCTGCAGGCTATGCAGTTGACATCTTCGAGCAAGAGGAGACAACTGCCAAGTGCATCGGTGTAGCACTTCCAGCCCCATTGCATCCCATAGGCAAGGAAGAAGCAGGCATTAACAATCTACTTTAAGATCAATTTCAAGTTGAATTTGTAGCTCAACATAAATGCAAACTTGGTTTGGTGAAGCTAAGATGCACATATTCAAGAAAAATACCCAGTTCTAATCGTTATACTTTCACTGTAAGACTCAGTGGCACTCCAATTACAGGAGATTTTGTTGGAAGCACAGTGTGTTCACAAATTGTTATAAAGTTCCTGTTAGCTCCTAGCTAAAGCTCATGCAGCAAGTTGGTTAAAAATTAAAATCAATGTTTAGAGCCTTTATTAATTCAATGAGATTTTAAGAACTATTCAGAATACTTAGATATATTGTTTCCTAAATTCATATAGTAAAGCATGTTGCTTTTGATAAACAAGTTCATTCAACTCATTCAGAACATCAAGCTAAGCTGAGATCCCAGTCAAACTTTCAACAAGCTGAAATAAAAACGTCAAACTAAAACTTTGTTTTGGACAACTTGACTGCATGCAACACAAAAACTTCAGAATCATTTGTGGTTTGCAATCTTCGCAGATTCAAAAGTGTCAGATTAAAAATGTGAATTTTTGGGAAAATTCTGCTGAAAATATTAGTTTTTAGTGAGACATTTTCTATACACTTTCTTTTATTTTAAGAGCCTCCAGCTTGGCTAAGGGACAAAACCTTACACAAAAGTTATTGCCATCAAACAGCCCGGTTGACCCTGCTCATTTTCCTCCCCATGTTCTCACCGATTTTGTATACACTCCATAATTATCCTACTGAGACTGAAAGCATCATTAATCATCAAGCGATATGGCGGCAAAAGCAGAATCTGAAGCTTGTTAGGGGTACCAGATTGAACTTCATCATCTTTCAAAGTTATTTTAGACATCATACGGATACAAAAGACTGCTTCATGAATCTAATTAAGATTTTGGCAGACAGCTAAACATTGCTATTCTTTCATGTAATCAAACGTTATGTCCTGGGGGGACTATTGAATCCTATGTATCAATTGGAAAACCTTTATGACACGAATCTTCCAAAAATGGCTCATTTGTTGGCTTGGACTTAGAACAAGCTTAGCAGCCCTCTTTAGTAGTGAGAGAATATACAATCTCAACCACATGCGGTTGAACAAAAGAGACGCAGAAGTGGAAGTGAGAATGGTGTGAGAAAAAATCATGTAAAACAATACAACTGGATAAGCATTCTTGACAGAGCTTCTTTCAAAGAAAGCTTTCCCAAGAATGCTATCCACGCCTACAGTAACGGTTGAAATTTTCCACGGGAAAGTAACAAATATCTTTGAGTAAACAAGACATTGGAGAACCTCAAAGTGCACAGATTACCGCGACGAAGTGGGTGATGTAGCAACTGCTGGACCTGCTATTGTACCAACTACAGGAACCTGTTTCGAGATGATGCCTGCACCATTAACTGGTGCTGAGCCAACGGTACCTGGAGGGAGGGACCTTTGAGGATTTGCTGCAGAACTTTGAACTACATAATGTCCAGCAGGAGACTGTTGCTGCAAACCAAAAGATGCAGAGAAAAATATTTATTAAGTACAGTGGAACTTCAAGCAGAACCCACATGTCAACTTATTATGCACAAAAATAGCAAAGGCCAACCACAGCCAACAAAAGCAGCCATTTCAGGTCTGTGCTAGCAGTGGCCAGGTATACTATAGCGAGGCATCTCTATTAGTATCAGTAATCTGTGAGAAACTTCAACATTTCAGGATAAGTTCTTTGCATGCTCTAAAGATATCAGGTTCAGAAATCCCATCTAATGATGCCAGAAGCTCATTCCTTGACCAGGTTGCATTTATCATGTCATAGATTTTTTCTATAAAACATAAACTTTCAATCTACACCAAGGATGTGTTGTAACTTGTGAAAGGCTCATTGCAACATTCCAAATCCAACACATTGAGAAAACGAAACACCTCCAGTGGGCAGATCACAGCTCCTGATGAAACAGACGTGACAATCAAGGTCCTATGGTATCATATGGGAACTAGACAGGAAGAGCAGACAAAGACACAAGTTGGTGAGTGTTGATGTGATTGGACTCCAACATCAAAACTCAAGAGGTACTTACTTTATGGCTCCAACATTCTATCATAATAACATTTTGCCAAGTAGTTTCTTTTTCTACCTTGTATCACCATATGAACCCGAGTGGAGTCCAAATTTAGACCTTGAGTAAAAAGGTGCCATCAACTGACATGCCAAACTTTGGGGGCCCTTATTTTCTATAGCTTCTTATTAGGCAATAACATACATGTGCTAGAAAAAGGAACTGTCTAACAAGCATTGCCAACCACAGGAGAGGCTCTCCAACTTACAGTTGGAGATAACTGATTTGTCGAAGGGTTGTTACTTCTTGTCAAATTATGTACACCAGCTGACATAGGAGGTAAACTTTGTCCAGGTTTCCATGTTGTAGAATGAGCCCCAGAGCTAATTGCTGATAAATGTGGCGCACTTGGGGTAGTTACCCCTGTATTTGAAGGGCCACTTGCAGTTGCTCCTAAATGAAATGGAAGAGGTCCAGAGTTTGATGTCACCTGTGAGGGTACTAATGTTTGTAAGTTAGTTTTTCCCATGGATGTCACTGTTTGCAAACCTGTGTTTGATGAAGCTTGTCGCTGCTGCAACCTACGGTGTGAAGGCTGTGGCTGCTGAGCTTGCCGGCGGAGCTGGTACTGCGGGGATTGAGGTGGAGGTGACTGTGACAGCATTGGAATACTAACGGCGGGAAGCTGTGGCTGTAGCTGTGTTGCTATCAACGGAGAAGAAAGTGGCTGCTGCTGTGATTGAATACCTGTTGACGAGGATGGCTGCAGTGGCAACTGAGTTTGCTGCTGTTTTGATGAGGGCTGGGGTTGCAATAGCAGTCCCTTTGCCTGTTGCGCCACTGCAGCAGCATTTGGTGCAAGAATGCCAGCCTGAATTTTCCCTTGAGCTTGTTCTTGTATTTGCATCACCTCTGCAGAATTACCATGCTGAGATGGGCTTAATTGCTTGGGTGGCTGTACTGGCCCTGCAGCTGAGAGCACTCTTTGACCTTGCATTTGATGTGGTGTTTGTGATGCCATTTGTGTGCTTTGCTGGTTCATCCCCTGACCTGTTAGCACATTCGATTGTCCAGATTGTGGTGGGAGACTAGGCAAACCCAACGTTCCGCTTCTCCCCACCCCTTTCGGCCCTTTAGTTGGGAGAACTTGTTGCTGTGGTTGCTGGTGTCTTTGCAGTTGCTTCTGTTGCTGTAGTTTAGATTGAGAAGCATGTTGTCCAATCTGTTCCACAGTTTGAGGTTGCTGAGACTGTGACATATGGAATGTTTGAGGTGCCATCGTTTGTGGTGGTTGCTGCTGTAAGGTCAAAGGTGGCATTGTTGGAGCCACCTGTTGCTGCAGCTGTTGCTGCTGTGAAAAAAGCTGCTGTGGTTGAGGCTGCATTTGTTGTTGCTGTGTGATCGCATGTTGCTGTTGAGGTAGCGAAACAGTTTGAGGCTGAACTAAATTGGGTTGATGAAGCTGGTGTTGTACAATTCTATTTTGCTGGTGTTGTTGTTGCTGCAGTTGTCGTTCCTTAGCCATCCTGACAGCAGCCAGGTATGCGTGGTTAGAATTCTGCGGTGGCTGCGCAAGAGTATTGTGCTGCTGAACGGAATACGCTTGCTTTGGAGATGACACAGTTGCAGTTGGAAGATTGCCCTTCAGACTGTTCAAAGCAGCAGCGGCATGATTGTTGCCCTGAGCAGCATGATGCTGAAGCTCTTGAATCAACAATTGCCTCTGCTCTTCCGTGCACTGTCCGGACTGTGATGTGCACAGGTGACATCAAATTCACACACATCATGATAAAATATGAAGTGAAACAAGAACACAAGTCTCCACATCTGTAACTGAATAAATACTTATAACTCCCATATTCAGCATAGCATTAAATAATGAAAGAATTGCAGATGAGAGAAAACTGCATGACAGGCCTTGATAGAACTTTCAACAAAATTTGTAGGAAAACTGTGCAGGTGATGAAATGCTTCTGTTTCACAACTTCAAAAGCTTACCCGAACCATTTGAAGTGCTTCTCTGGATCTTCTCATAAGATTGAATTGCCCTGAGCCAGCCATCAGTGCATCTGCTGTGCCAGCCATAACTCCCCCAGGTGGTAATACACCATTCAGTCCAGTTGAAGCCATGCCAGGTACTCCAGGTGGAAACATACTTTGCATTCCTGGTCTTGGCACAGCCATTGCTATGCTAAGTCCACCTATCATACTCCCATTGCTTGCTGTTGGTAGAACAGGGACAGGAGAGTCACTTAAATGGGAGAAATTCATCAAAGAGATATTTCCAGGAGAGGACGTTCCCTGTGGCATACCACGTCCCATTACCATTTGCGTGTATCTGAGCCGTTGCTCCTCAGTCGAAAGAGGACGCATTGCTGCAGCCATTCGCTGTGCATCTCTGTAAACCCCACATGTCTCAGAAATATGATGGTGTCTTATCGAAGTACCCAAATGAAAGCTGTGTCTCAATTCTACTCTCATTCTGTTACTGATAGAAAAAATATTTATAAGAAGCATAAAAGGTACCTCGCAGCATGTATAGCTGTAGATGAAGGTGACAGTGTAGGCCCCATGGGTAGGCTGGGCAACAAAGGCAATCCTGCAGAGGAAGGTCGCAAACCAGAACCTCCAGCTAATAAAGCAGGAAACCCCATTCCATTCATGTTGGCCGGCTGTATTGTAAATGCATTTGTAGGAACATCTCCATTCAATGAAGGCCGTTCACAGAGGTCAAGAGGCCTTCAGAAAGAATTACATATACATAAGAACCTAGTGTTGTTCTGAATTTAGTATCAACAATCTCAAACAAAAGACCCTTAGTCACAAGAAAAGTAAGAGCTTGGCAATAACAAGAAGCTGAAAGACTAGCACATTAAGATTAAAAGTGCTGCATTCAAAGCTTCCATCACAACTAGATTTTTATCAAATTATGTACTATAGTAAATCAGCAATCAATGCACTAAACAAGTTAATCAGTAAACACAACTTCTAGATGAAACAGAACTTACGTAAAAGAACCCCCAGTCAAGCTGCTAGAGCTAAACTGAGATACTGCATTCGTATGTGAAATGTGCACTGGTAAAATCTCCTGCTTTTCTTGCGAATCATGCTGTACAAAAGGATCTAATCAGACAGTTTGCATCGCTGTTCCTGCTCATCTAAACAGATGCTTTTCAAGCACAATCCTGAGATTGAAGTAAAGCTGAGATTGTCTTTGTTTCAAGTATGTACAGACAGTGAAGATTGCCAAGGTATTCTCAGCAACTAAGGAGCCAAACACTGTAGATGCGATAAAAAAGGCTGACTCGAGGACAAACAAAATCCTTCTACTTGGTTGAAAAAACCTTGATTTGATGCCTTCGTGCACAATCTTGCTGCACAATATGCACAATGTGTCCAAAATGTGTTTTTAAACTGTCTTCCTCCAGTGGACCCTGCAAGCGCTGTAGGAGCATCCTGGCACTTGACTGAAAAAATTTCACATGAATAAGAATTACTACAACTATTTTTCTGAATAATGAGAAATGTAAAAGAGTGAAATTTTGGACACATAACCATACGACACATACATTACTAGCTGACTCCTAAGCTACTACAGACCTTATTGGCAAACATAGATCAAGCATTCCACAATGGCATAACAGCTTTTTAAAGATGGCAATGCGGATGGCTACAGCCTGCCTTCAGTTCTTAGATCAAGCACTTAGCATCAAAAAGACGTAGCATTAATGTTATTTGAAAGAAATTGGCTCTACGACTGTACCATTGACAGTTTCGAATGTAGCAATTCTTGTGAAAGATTATACAACTAGCACGTAAGTAGATCCAAGATTGTATATTATATTACCTTTGATATTCCTGAAAATGATGAAGAATGGGCCTGAGGACTAGTGAAGTCATCTGGACTATCACCATCGTCTGTAGATAAACGCTCAAGCAACACTTTGTATCTTTCTTTACAGTCCTTCGGTTTACGAAAAATCCCCTAGATTACAGTTGCACTTGGTTAGCAATGCTGCCTTCATAATCGACTCTTCGTGCCCCTGCAGTATAAATTCTAGTAGCCACTTCCAAATAGAAAATGTTACTTGAAGAGAATCACACATCTGAAAAATACCTTCAATTGAGAACTCAGGCTCAATACATCACTGACAAGCTCCCAGTTTGGACCAAGGTCGTGCACAAGAGCAACAATAGCCTGTAGAATGCAATATAATTAGAGAAGTATTAACAGATTCAGCAAATAAAAAGTCAGAGGCAAAGAGGAACTATGCTTTTCCCAGAGTCTTAACATACTCTACAATAACATGACAAGCTAAATTCAGTTTGAGGAACCTGATCCTCGATAGAAGACCATGGAATGCCTGCTCCTGGTTGGCTGGTAGAAGCTTGCAATGATGGAGCCTGTAGAGAGATAAATGAAAGCATGTCATATGCAGTCCAGTGTCCTAAGAACAGTGCAGCTCACCAATTATAAGTAGTATATGTACCTTTCCAGCTTTGTTTTTCCTCAAACGATCGCGAGTCAAATTTTGTCTTGAAACCTTGTTGGTATTTAAGGCGTTCGCAATTTGTGGAGAAACTTGCGCTGCTGCTATTATTGAAACACCATCAGGATTACCATCCGATGATTGTTTTGCTAGCTTAACTTTTTTTGAAGGCTGATGTCCGGCCACACCTTGTGATCCTGGAGTTCCAGGCGTCTCTGTGATAGATCCTTCAAATTAAGACAGCACCAATCATAACGATATAACAGCGTGCTATGCCAGACAAGGTTTCATGTAAATGACACACAAAGAACATACTCCACCTGACATACCCAATCCAGCATCAGAAGATGAATTATTTGAGCTGATTTGCAACAGCTGGTCACCTTTTCGCTTCATCTGCTCTTTCTGACAAGAAGCAACAAGCACAAAAAAAATCATTCAGGTGAGGCTCAAATTAGTAATGACCACGTACGACAAGTTTACTTCTGAAAGAGGTCCAAGTTGTGTGCTTGCTTTCTGCCATCTAACCTGCTCATGCTGTTGATGTGATTCCTGATGCCAAGCATAATCTGAATCTGTCATCTGCAGTAGAACAAGTAAACAGAACAAACACAAACGAAATACCTTTCAGCACCACCAAATTGAATCAAATCTGGGTATCAAAATAGCTCCCTACAATGCTGCGCTCTAAAAAAAGCATTGCATATGAGAGCTTAATGAAACTACGTACTTTCTCAGCAGAATATAAATGCCCATCAACTATTGAACTTAAAGGCAACTCTGCACGAAAGTGTTTTGTCTTTTTTTTCTTCTTGGACTTTGGTGCGTTGTAAGTTCCACCATCACTGCTAGCTCCCAAGTTACAATTTTTAGGAGAAATATCAGCTTCTGTAGTCCTGGCGAGGACAGAACAGTCAGAGAGTCCAAGGAAGTCTTCTTGCTGAGAGTTGCCAGTTCGGGTTGAAGTATTTCCTCTGTATGCAAGACCCATGATGCCAGCATTGCTTATAGGAGAATTTGCACCTCCAGTTGCGAGTTGTCGAGCCGCAACTGCAGCTGTACGCATCCGCTTGGTGGGTATGGGTCCCACACTCATATTATTTGGGCCAAAGCTGCTATTAAACGACTTCTTCCCTGTGATATGTGTATCAGGAGTTGCTAGACTTGAGCCTACACCTGGCATGGCTTCTGTAAACTTGAACATTGTTCTTGGAATTTGCTTTCGTTTTTTCTTTGCAATCAGTGCATTAGGACCTGCACCACTATCCAGATTCCTTGAGAGAAGTTCAAGTTCAAGTTCATCAGTGTCCCCAGTCAATCCTGCCCTTGGTGATGACCGACTAATAAAAGATCTTATCTCATCAAGTGATGGCAATCCTGATTCATTTCCCATACGAAGTTCTTGAGCCTCTGCTTCAGCAAATGCAGCTGCTTGCTCCTGCATTGTTTGCTCATGCTCCTGTCATGCACGTAAAATATAAAGAACACGGATTTCTCAACATGATATGTACAGAAAAGAATTGCAACATATAACATTGCTTATGAATCATAACGTCAAAGAAAGCGTCACCGATCAAATTCTTATCAACATGGTAGTAGAAGCACGAATTAGCATACAGAAACATTTTCCTAATTTTCAAAATGTTTTCCACTGCCGCGTGCTTTAGCCTCAGAGTCTAGAATGCCTCAAAACTACCAACAAAAGTGACATTATATCAGCTTAATGCACCAACAACACAGATATAATGACCAGAGAAATAAATTTGCTTACAGCCTCAATTGTTGCCCAATCACTCTCCACAGAACGGCGGTAAAGTTCAAAAGCGCCTTGAGGTACGACATAGAACAGACTTTCCTGTTAGCAAGAGTGTTTTAGAATCAGTTCCTCAAGAAAGTCATGCATGAATTAATTTCACAATCAATTCAATTGAATTACAGCACAATTTCATACTATTGGCTTATGTTATGTCTTCCTGGAGGACCTTTAGTGATATGAACAAATAAAGCTTTCATTGTGGATCAACTACTATGTCCTTGATAGGAAGGTTCAGTTAGAGCTCCTGAAAGCATTTAAGGTTTGGCAAGTGGGCCATTTTGAGGTTTACTTCAATTTTGGAGCAGTCTTTGGAACAGAATTATGCCAACAGCCATACGAATAGTAGGTAAAAACTAACAGTTTTCAACATGCATGGTGCACGTATAGGGTCAAAACTAGCCACTGTAAACACCAACAGTGGAGCTGAGATGACCCCTCCTCCCACCTTGTGGAAAGATAAAAGCATTTGGTATGATAGTTCCTAAGCCCATAGTCTCCTCCATAAAAACTTGGTGTCCTAAATGTGTGCATGAAAGAAACACTGCAAAGTCCTTTGAGAGAGACGTGTCAGGTGTTTTCCAAATTCCAATGCAAAGAATCCAGTACATGATGTGGGAAGTGAACTGCATCGAGAACAAGTGGCTATGAAAAAATGTTGGAAAAATCCTTCCGGAGATCAGCGTCAGAAAAGAGATAGAGTCCACAAAAGAAAAAATAATGTCTTGCCAAGTCCAATACTACATGAAGCTAATTTCAGCAGGATAACATGTGCAGCAGAGAACTCATCAAAACATTCTCGCTTTTCAAGATGATCCTTGTTAAAGACAAAACATTGCCAGAATTCAAGAGCCCAACAAAAATTATGACAGATGGGGACCAAAGCAAACGGAAGGCACAAATAGGCTAAACACTCCAGGAAACTGTCCAAAAATAAGCCCATCTCAAAACAAAAGTGAAACCGACTGTCATGAATACCTAACCTTAATCATGTTACAGAAAATACAGTGTAAAATGAACAAAAGTCTTCTCGCATATACTGAGTAAATTTTAAGTATTTATGCCACCAGGCAGACACACTGTACAAGCAAAACAATAGAGTCCTTTCCAGGCTTTAAAATAACTCACCGGCAAAATAAAATTTCAATGGTCTGAAAAGGAGGCATAGCGGACATGTGCACATATGTAAATATGCAAGTATGTGTGTAGATATGTCCACCTACATATACACACACACACAAGAACACATACTTTGGTGACTACTTTATGCATGAGTGACAATGCTTATGAAGAAACCATTCAGGTGCATATTTCAGATGCTAGGAGCTGCTATGTACCTGATTGACAGGACAACTAACCAAGGGTCCAGTCCTACAATTAAAAAGATATTAACTCCATTTGACATGACATAGTATCTGATTGCTCTGGGTGGAGCAACTGGCCCAAAATAGTCTCCAGGCTATTTGACAACAAAGGTTGATGAATCGTGATCTGAAAGTTGCTGGTCCAGTTATTGATCAGGCATATGGTTGCTACACAAATTCAGATAATCCATACATGGGGCATAGAGAATGCCAAAACACTCTGTAAAGAATTTTTTGGTTGGCAAAAAACAACATATACTTCAATGCCTCATGCTCTCCATTTTCCTTGACATAAATTGTTGCATCTTGTCTCTTCACTGCATCACGTCCCTCAGTACCCATCTTGATCTCCTTGGTGCTCCCTGTACCGCCTTTGCTAACCTACTGCTAATGTGGCTCCCTTTACTGCACCTCTCACATCATCTCCTACTTCTCGCTCCACATCCCCCTGCCTACTCCTAGAAGCTCAATGCCTCATTGCTGCCCCCTCACTGCCTCATCATGCCTCCTAATTGGCAATTGCCCCCTGTTTCACTTCCTGGCCCTTCATACCTCTCTTTCATATTCTATCTTTCTTCTTTAGGGCCAGTGCTTTTGAGGGGCCCACATTCCAATTGGAAGGTCCAACTTTTTGAAACTGTGCTTTTCAATACCACATGTCTAAAAGAAATGGGAATTCAGGATTGCAAGCATGAATTGAAAGTTCATATCAGATATACAGATCTATATCTGCAGGTATAATTCTTTCTATCCACGTAAGTTATGTTGGTCTTCACGTCATATTGTGAGGTGATTTTTTTCAATTTTGTTCTGCATTCATCATTTAACTATTGTGTGTAGTTTTCCGATGAAGAAAGGATAGGCGCATTAATGAAATTTGATTTCAAAATAAATCGTTTAAGAAAAAAAATTGGCCAATGGAGGCAAGCATGACAAAACTCAAGCCGAAGTTTGTTGGTTCTGCAGTGGCCACAAAGGAAAGATATATCAATGCGATGTCTAGGCTAGTACGAGACATAACAAAGGAGACGTGCAATGTTCAATCTTGTAGAGTCCACCCACAGAGTCTTAGACCATCAAGTCCATCATGCATACGATATTACGATGGACCAAATGTTGTGACATCCGTTGTCACTCCAATAATAATCCCAATCAAGTCGAATTTCGTAAGGTAGCCACAACTTTTTAAGTGGCGAACGTTCAAAAACTACCCATTCATATAATCCATCTGGGGACTCAATCCCAACCGTATGTTGGAGCACTTCATACACAATCAAATTCTGGTGCTACCAATGTTCCAAACCACCGATATCCACCCTCATCTCTAATAAGCACCATCATGAGGCTAGAGTAACATTCTAGAGGCTGGTCATGCACATGTGCTCACACCATCCACCACTTCCCAAATAGATAGAACGAATGGCATTGAAAAACTCCCGGCCCTATATATAGTGTATAGATAGGTCCCATTTCAAGCATTTTCCATGCCCAGGCAAATATCCAAAAACTGTGCGATATCTTAGGTTATGCTGTCCTACATCTAAGACTTTCTCTGATTCCATAGGTACAAAGGATGTCTGTCCAACTAAACTAGATCAACCTCTGAAATAATGTTGTCCTTTCCACCTAGTCTTTCCTTCAAATGACTAACATGGAATACATGCTGCACCTACGCTGTTTTGGAAGATCTAGCAAGTATGCAACCCGATTGATTTTCTTTAAAACGCTGTATGGAGTGGCATTTATAGTACCTTGTACACCCAATCTTCACCTTCAAATTTCATAGGTGAACAACTTCAGTTAGCATAGAATTGAACCCTATCTTCCTATTGTATCTTTGGCCACCTGCAACATTCCCTACTTGTCCTACAAGAAATTAACTGCAACTTGTACCTTGAGATGTTTGAGTTCAACGGATATTGGTGAACGAGGCTGAAAGCCATACTCTAGCATAAAAAAACTAAATCCAATGAAATGCTACACACTATTGTAAGCAAGTTCAATGATTGGGAGGCCCTTTTCTCATTTTGAGTGTCGTCTGGAAACATATGCCTGTAACATAGCTTCCATAGACCAGTTGATACGTTCAATTTATCCACTGGATTCAAGCCAAGCTGTTGATACAAGAAAAATCATTCTTTTTCATTTCCCAAAAATTGATTCCTAGTACTATCTAGTAAACTTATAATCACAATCACTAACAATATCATTCAATGATCTATTAGTCTAAACAACTTTACCCTAAAAGTTTGAGGAAACTCAAAAGCCTTGACGAATACTTTACTAAGAAAAAACTGCACCCTCTTGGTTAGCTTGTCGACCACTACCGTAAGTCATTATGGCCCTTCCCTGTCTTGGGAAGTCCAATCAAAACATCCATTGATATAATTCTTGTCAAATGTAACACACCAACTACCTTTAGTCTTTCTAATTTATTTATGATTTCTTCACATATCTTAACAAATGCATCCACATGTCCTTTCATCTTTGGCCAATAAAAATTTCTTTCCACCATACCATGTGTCTTCTATATGCCAAGGTAACCTACACTTCGGCTATCATGACATTCATGCAGGATTTGGGCCCTCATTCAAGATTTTGATCTATGATTTATCTCATTCCCTACCCTCACACTTCTTCACACAAAAAAAAGCACTACTAAACACAACAGTACAATTGTTTAAAACCCCAAAATATTAACAATAATAAATGTAGTGTTTTTGTTTATTTGTTATAAACCGTTTCATTCATTGAAAATGTGTTTCAAACGGTCCGTTTCAAGGAGTTTCATTGAATGAAAAGCATTTTAGTGAGACTATGGGTCACGCTTATGGATCCAGCTCCAAATAGGCCATCAAACACCTGTATTTAGGCCCTTAGACACAGGATAATGCACATGGATTAGATATGGAAGAGATCTGCCACACACAAATAAGTTCAGTGAATGATGACACCCCCGCGTATACTAGTTCTCCATACACATACATGGCATGAAATGATTCTGTACTCCACACTTTGAGATATTTAATGACATTAATTATATGCTTTAAATTCTACTGTTGTTGAACATTCATCCGTTAGTTCCCTGTATGATGCAACTGACTTGAGAGGACATAAAGTTAGAGATTCTAAAATAATGCAAGAGCTTGATTCTTAAATTTACATCTCAAGAGCGTAGCAGACGCAACAAACTAGGTTGCTCATACTGTCATTAAAATGGGAGATTCGACATGTTGATATGTATCTATCTCTCAAAAGGTTAAACGTTAGTGCAACAATTTCTTTGAGATACATTCCCTAAGGTATAGGCAAGTAGATTTCACTTGATCCTTCATTTCCAAGATACCAAGAATGAAATTCAAGTGAGTAAGAGCAAATCACACCGTTCACATAAAATTATTTGCTTTTCTAAGAGTAAGAGTGTGCAATAGATTGACTAGAAAATGAGGTGGCCATCTTGTACAAGTGTCATAACAGTCCTATTGTTGATCACTTTAGCATACAAAGAACAAGTGACTTAGTAAGGGGAAAAGCTTTTTGAAAGCAAAGAAATCTGAAGGACAAAAACTTGGAGACTTTCAGCATCCATTGAATGCTTGATATGAAGAAGGATAAAGTGTTTCTATGAATTTTATGTTATGCTTTCTAGGAGGCCAAAGTTGAAAGAGCAGTCACGATGCTATCTAGGTAGTCATTTACAAGAAGGTGGTACAATCAGTTACTGTTTAAAGGAATGGCAAAGCTTTTTCATAACTCACCTTTTTTATGAATTCGTTAGATTATATGGCTTGCCAGAAGATAATATAAAGTTCGGGATTCTGGGTTCAAAAACAGTATTAGCCATCAATCTTTTTTGAACTTAGACTACTATTGTTCTAGTTTTATTTAGCCATCTAAAGTGTGATGAGTAAATTGAATATGCACTATTCTACGGGAGACATTTTAAGCCAATATGCCCTATCAAGACGAGGTATAATCATGGCATGCATCTTTCAATAATACAAAGGTACAGTCTGCAGAAAAATTAGTCCTTTAACAGCTTGGAGAACAACTAACCTCACTCACCAAATCACCGTTCAACTCATCAAAAGGTATCAAGGTGAGAACTGGAGTTGAACATGCAAGAAACGTTTAAGAAGACTAAGGAAAAGTATAAACAGTGTTCAAGATGGAGCTTAATACGAACTAAATGAGATCACCAAGAAAATTTTAAATCATAGAATTGATATATCTATATATTCCAGACATATTCAAAGGCATTATGAACAAAAGAGCAACATAAACTATCTCCAAGGTATAGTATATCTTACAGAGTGGTTGACATGGATTTAGGGACTCTAGCTACATCATGTATATCATGTAAATAATTCAAAAGAACAACTTGATAGAAAGGATAACTTGGTCTTAAAAAGAGCTACTATTCACTTTCATCTGTCAGGATCGAAATTTTTCTGCACACAATTGCAAACTTATAACCAATGTTGTTCCTAAGTGATTGGTTCACTGCAATAGTAGATTGAACAATTGATATTTAAGGAAGATTGGATCAACATGAAAAGAGGTACCAATGATTTATTCTTCAGGTTTGTAGAGTCTTAAACATAGAGAACAGGTTATGTAATATGTACGTAAGGTGCATAACAGCTAACCAAGTGCAATGCTGGGGTTCAATTGTGCTAAAAAGTTTCAAGACGTTTCACAATGTAATGAGTTCTAAAACGTTTTAAGCATTTCAATTTTGAAACATCGCTAGATTTTAAAAAAGACTTTCAAATTTTGAAAAACTTACCATCTTGGTCATTTTGAAGCCTTTTTCCCATACATAGTTTGAAATTGCTTACAAACCATACGTGAGGCATGAAATACATATGTGGCTTATGTGTAATATCAATCAATGCTCCATTTGAACTTGAAAGTGAATTAAAGTTGGCTGTTTAGCACGCAAGTGTTATCAAAGGGTTGGAATTTTTTGCAAAGTTTAAAAAAAGCTTCATTGAAACCAGAGTGATTGTGGAACTATTGAACTGAATAATTCATAATTTGTTGATGAACAGGGAAATTGACCCACGTTGAAACAAGCTTTGAGGCTACATGTGTATGCAGTAGGCCACCTTAGGATGATCATTTTAATTGAGAGGTGTCATACACACTGCTAGAACCCATTGAGGAGAATATAATGTCAAATTGGTGCCAGCTACTAGTGATATGGGATGCTAGCACATTAATCTCAGAGGCTTGGCTCTCAGTAATCACTCAATAGCTCTAAGGCTCAAAGGTGGATTGTTTACTGAGTTAGGGACCTTGAATGATCATTCCACATGAGAGGGGATTCGGACGTCCATGTGTAGTACTTCAATTGTTATTGTCAAATGCTCAGGTAGAGCTAAACGAGTGTGAGCCTCGAGGATATCTTCCAGAATGGATACTAGTGGGAAAGGGCAAAAGTACTTACAAGCTTGGGATATAGTGATAAAGAATTGCTCTAGGCTCTGGTGAACTTTCACAGAATGGCTCCTTTGTAAAAATTAAATATCCTTTAAAATGGACGTGCACGAAATGGCCATTAGTGAATTTTGTAAACTTTTTTTCCAACCGAGCATGATAGTATACCATACCTTTGGAGACTTCTTTTCACAAGCATTCTCAAACACAACAGCTTCACAGTCCCGTCCTGGTGTCAATGGACCAATTGTTTTCGATATGCAATTCTTACTCAATGAACTATGCAGAAATCGAAATGCGTAATCCTGGAGTCGCAAGGATATTTTATCTTTATCATTCTTATCATTTCGCTCCTCTTTTGCGAGCTGTCCAAAACAAGATCTAAAATAGGTTGGATTACACAATTGGAAGACATACTAGAAAACAAACTGCATTATTTAAACAATATCGGGACTGAAGTCATAAATCATCTACTTATTTCACCTAAGTAAAAGGCATCCCAGATCACATAATGATTTCCCAACCAATGCTAGAGACATGTAAAATGTGTGAAGCAACTTATAACAGACAAGTATGTTGTACTTTTGTGAGTGTTATGCAAGTCATGAGGAATCTCGTCAATTCTTGTAGAAGGACAAAAACACATAAGTCTAAAATGATAAAATGCAAAAGAAACACAGCGGTATGCCCTCTACTGATACGATGTGCTACTACGCCATGGTATGATATGTCATCATCTCATAGTCATCATGTCTACTAAAGGGGGAGGTGATGCATGCTGCTGCTGGAGGTATGTTTAGAATGTCTTGATTCTGTTGTCATGGAGGTCGTCTATCCTGTGTGCTCTCAAGGTAAGACAAGTAGCTCTGACTGCCATATGACGTTGAGTGATGTCTTGTCTCTCATCTCAAAGATATTCCAAGGGGAATTTTTATCTATCAAGGCTTCGAAGATC
The DNA here is from genome assembly GCA_029204225.1 of Diphasiastrum complanatum. Taxonomy (NCBI): domain Eukaryota; kingdom Viridiplantae; phylum Streptophyta; class Lycopodiopsida; order Lycopodiales; family Lycopodiaceae; genus Diphasiastrum; species Diphasiastrum complanatum. The sequence goes on along the minus strand of CM055101.1, from coordinate 15,684,776 downwards.
GATTTATTATGAACACACAAATACATATTTGTCTTTATTGCTACTGTCCAGACCTACAACTACTGCATACAACTTTGTTTTGCTAGATGTATGAAGCTATCATTCTGACTATATTGATGTTTTCTATGATGTATGGAATCTAACTCTACAAAGTTGTTTTCTTGTACATAAAGATCTACTAATTGGTTTGATTGTACAAATCCATTATGTCGTCGTACGGATATGTACAGCTCATTACAACCATAGATACCCATTCCAAACCTTCTGGTTCAGAACGGAATGCATTCCATATGTACTAAAGGAGGTAATCCCACCCCCCCCCCCCCAAAAAAAAAAAAAAACCTGATTTTGGATAAAAGCAAAACGTGCACTATTATCCGATTTGAGCCACACGTGTCATCAATGTTTACCCATTGTGCGGAGTATGATCATAGGTTCAACAAACTCGGTGTTTTTCTTAATCTTTTTTCAAGTTTTTTGAAAAACTTCATGTGGATAGGATGTCTAGGGTTTTTCTTTGAGAGTACATGTCATTGGTCACATCCCCATCAATGATATGGCTTTCCATATAGGGTTTCTCAAACTCCCTCTAAACTCTCAAGCAAACAAGTACTCACCATATTGCACAATGACTAGCAAATTTTGCACTTTATTCATCTCTGTTAAAAAAAGTAAGTACATAGATTGAATCCACCAAAACCACAAGGAGTTGGCTGTCTTGTCTCCACCCAACCTTTGCTGCATACAATGTGAGAGGAATGCTTCTCTCTAGGCTCACTTATACACAATCCTCAAGCACCCCTTAACCCTAACATATCCTATTCTCAACACATGGCAAACTGCATGCACAGTCGCCACTTGCCACTTAACAATACCCTAACACGTGGGCAAGTAAGTAGGCTGTGTCTTTCATGCACTGGACCAAGTGTCCTAATGAGTATGTGCCATACTGCTTTACATTTTACTTGCTACTATACTTTCATCGTGGTAGTGTTTGTTATCTTATGAGTGTTTTAATATCTTTTGTTCTTAAAGATTTTGTATTTCATTTACATCTCGTGTTTGTCAATGATTCATGAATAATTTAGTTTTAATTTTTCATAACTATGTATATGCTAGCTTCAAAGTTCAACTTGAGCATTATTAAGTGATTCAAAGGACTTAGTATCTTCATGTAATTGAAATTTATTATGGGTAAATTTGGATTTTTTTATGGCCCCCAGCACTTTACCCCATTTATCCTAGATTTTTTTTTGACACATCTACGTTCCAAAAAAAAAAAAAAATAATAGTTAGGACACGTTCTATACGCGTTCCGAAACAAAACGGGTATCTATAATTACAAAATAATACTTGTTTGGAGCAACCTGCAGTGGCATGTGATTGAACAAAAAAAATGGCTTGAAAAGCAAGAAGATTTTCCAAAGGTTCTTCGTTAGATTTTGTTAGCTTGCAATTGAATAATATGATGTCTAAAAATAGACTTAACAATAAACTATGACATTAAGGGATAATAATTAATCATTATTTCTGTAAGGGGAGGGGGGGATGTGCAATGATCTATGGTGCTTAAATTTTGCGTGTTACTTGTTGGTCCTGTGTGTCTGAAGGATTTTTTTGAGCACTAAAATCTGCTTAAGAGATTTAATAGGTTGCATATTATCTGAGCAGGGTGTTAGCAGGTTCAACGTCACATGAGTATCTTCAAAAGTCTTTTCATTACAGCTGTGTTATATTGCTCTTCATTCCACTTTCCACCTACACTAAGGAGGTTTTGTTTGGAGGGAGGGAGGAAAGTTACAGACATTATGCACTATGGACAGTTGCTTGGACCTAGGGTCCCTATGTTTCTGTTTTTGACATTTGGACCTCATGGCTAGGCTTTAGAACTGCAATGAATCATTATTGTGCCATTATTATTCACTTTAGTCATTTGGAGACCTAGCCCTCATTTGGACCTCCGGATGGTATTAACAGGTCTAGCAGGGCCTCGTTATAAATAGTTGATTGATAAGACTAGAGAGTAGCTTACATCAGCCAGCAAGTTCTTGTTTCCAACTCCATCTGTTCTTTCAATTTTGTGGTAGTTTGTCATTGCAATTATCCACCATGTTAGATTTTCATAAATAGATTTGCTGTTCTTTCTGTACATTCAATGTTTAAGCAGTGTTTTGATCATAAATTTACCAAAACAGATTGCATAGAAAATTCACGAATATTAAGGGGTACACAGCTCAATGAATGTCTTTTCTCTCAGGAGTTGAGAGTACCCAAGAATGAAAAATTTGTTACTTTGCTTAAATTTAATAATGGATCTAAGTGTGGGCCCATGACAGTAGGATAAGACTTCACTCTGTTCACACAAACCCAAACATCCTGCATCTTGCAGACCTTCTAAACCAGTTCAATTGTAGCAGTGAATAGACTTTCAGTTTTTAGGATCACCTCTCGCGATGTTAGATTATCAACATCCATTGGAACTGCCTCACTGGTGCATCCAGTGTCCGCACAATTTGATCTACGTGATTCCTGGCCAGTTTCTCTCTGCAGCATGGACGCAGTTAGTTGCCAGTATTGCATCACGCACTTGGCTATATCACTAGCAACTTTCCTCTGCTGCTTCTCCAGAGTATTTGCATCAGGATGTACAGAATATCTGCCCTGAGAAACCTGTGGGCTAATCTGAGCTGCAACAGCAGTCTTCCAAAACCTCTCCTGCACAAAAGGTCATCACAATATTTACACAAGGAGTAAGAGGATATTCTGAATAGGGAAACATGACAACTTGATTTCAAATCGAGTTCTGGTTTTCAAGTATGATTCAGTGGACACCGAAGAATCCAGCCAACAAGATCCATCATTGATTCTCTTCATGCATGGAAGCCACACAGGTATACAAAGCGTTAAAAAGACATAAATGCTCCACATGATCCATAAGTTACCTGCATAAAATCATTTGCCATCCAAGCCATCTCTTCAAGCACAAAGTCCCAGTGGGATTTTCTCCTCAAAGGTTCAGGAGCTGCCTTTCTCCTTCCCCACTCAGCAACATGCTTCTCTGTGACCTACATGCAGAAGTGATAACCAGACGAACAATTATGTTCAGCACCACTTACCAATGGATTGATTCACCCTTTGACAGATATGCTCATGCAATTGTAAATCTGACTGGTAGGGGATTTGGAACTCTGACCTTTATAGCTTCCGCATCCTCAAGAATAACTTCTTCATGAGCCTTTCTTGTGGCTGCAGATATGTTTGCTTTCAGCTTTTCAGCCTGGGCAGCTACATTTGGATTCCTCTCTCCTTGCCCTGGAAGGATAACTCTGGGGAATTTATTAGCTGCTGACGAAGCTGTACTTGACAACCTCCCTTGAAGCCTGGAAGGACCTCTGTGAATCATAATATTGCTTTGCAAATGAGCTTCAAGTGTGCCTGCCTCCTGAGCTACAGAGTTCTGTATGCCATTTGTATCTTTCAACCCAGAAGCTTCAACACTGGGTGGCAAATCTGACAATTTGCCATTGCTTAGGTTGTCTTCAAGCTTTACTTGGACAATTCCAGCCTTAGATTGCACTGAAGCCTCAACTTGATCCATCAACAAAGATTCATTGTGATGCACAGCCAGATTCTCACTATTCTTCGTAGCATGCAAGTGTTCTGCTGTTCCAAAAGTCGACTTTGACAAAGCTGAAACTGTAGAACTTTCATTGTTCAGAACTTTAGGATCTGAAATGGCTTTTATATTCTCCATATTGCCTTGAGATATTATGGAATATCCATCACTTATACTGGCATCAACAGGGGGCTTATCAAAAGCAATAGCATTTGCAGGTGATCCTTTGCAATCAGAATGAATTATTCTATGCTCAATCTCCATTTTGCCACAAAGAGGACTTGCAGGAACACTTTCTAGCTTGATTTGGTCAGTGTTTCTCATCTCCATGGTGGATTGATTAGCATTAAGTGCTTCAATGCCTGTATAAGGCAATACATCCAGATTGGAGTGATTTAGCGATGCACAATGGATGGTATTGCCATCACATGAGGACACATCTCTCCCCTCAGGCCCTGAAACTCGATGCTGAGGGACACAAGCTGTAATATGTCTCACAGTTTTTAGATCCCTTCCCACAGCCTCAAGCGAGACCTGTGCTAAAGAGATGTCCTTCCAGGTCTGATTGTCTTTAACCAAGGACAGTCCATTAACACTCCCAATTTTCTCTTCTTGTGTCACCTGATCTGATCTATTTTGGTATTCAGAACTAACATGCTGATCTTTCGTAGAATCTGTATGGTAACTGTCATAGAAGGATGCTTCATTTTCCTGCACAATGTGTTGAATATCAGAAGAAAGTGCACATCCTTGAAGTGATGTCTGCATGATTGCCAGTTCCTCGCCTTCAAATACCCTCTCCATGGCATTCTGAGAAATGTGACCATTGCCATACCTGTTACTTCTAAACCTATTTTTTCTTGCATACGATTGACTTCTAGATCCTCCAGGAACTCCAGCAGAGCTGTCACCCTCTTTTCTTCCAAATTCTTGCTGTCCCTCCACCAAAGAAGGGATCTGGATCGCCCAGTTACTGTGGCTTTTGATATCAACAGCCGTACCAATGCTTTCCTTCAGACTTACAGTAACGCTATTTGAATCTAACAATAAATTATCTCCAGCTTCAGACCTTTTTGCAACAAAGGTACCTGTACCCATGCTATCTTCCACATGATGCCCATTTTTGGAGGTAACCAGCACGCTACTAGCCGCCTCCTGCCCCTCGCTGCAAGGAAACAAAATCAAATTACAGAAAAAGTTTAGCATACTGCAGCAAAACTTTGGCAGGCTTCTATTCTTGCAGATGCTAGAAGAACCACAAATGTACAGTTCAAGGAGAGCACATTCCATTTCTTTGAAACTGCATAAGCCAATCTTACAAAAGAAAGAACCATACATCAAACTTCAAAGTGATGAATAGTATAATAACTTCATTCAAGCCAGTGGCAACCTTGGCAATAATTGGTCTGCCAGTGGATCCGTTGGTGACGTAAACTGGATGCCTATCGAAGATCCTTCACCAGATCTTATGTCCAGGTAATTCCCACCCTGCATCCACAAGATACCTTTCTTTTTTATTTTATGTCTAGAAAAAAAAAATTTAAGTAAAATCTCCTGCATTAAACACTACAAATGAGAGACAAGAAAAGAAAAGATTGCTAAGACTGAAAAACCCTGATAATTTTGAATAATGTAATATGTCTGTCAGTAAGACGGCTCACAGAAGAGCTTCAAACTTGTTCTGATTTTTAAGTACAGCCACATAAAATGCACACCTAAAAACAACTTTGAGCAGAAAACATGGACCTTTAGATGATGCCAGAAGCCAGAACAATAAGCTAAGGTAGGAAAGAGAAAATGAGGAATTTCCAATATAAAGACACTAAACAACTACTTATTTTACCAGAGACAATAAGTGAACTAAAAAGTAGCATTTAGGAGACTGACTGTAATCATCAGAGTTTTATATGTGGCAACAGACGTGAAAAGGAGAGATTTCAGAAGTACCTCTTCAAGATAAAGCAACTGCCGTTTTAGATCTTCTTGAGCAGCCACCTGTAACCTAAGATATACCAAGCAACATGTTTTGCACTATTCAGATCCTTCCAAGTTTACAATATAAGTATGCATACATTGAAGCTCGTAGTAACTACAATAGAATCCAATCCTTTTTGGGGGTAGACGGGGCTAATTCACCTAAACTCTGCTTCAGCTTGCTCAACAGCTGCTTGCCAAGATAAATATTTGGAGTCTACATTGGTTTTAGCACCAGTTCCTGCGCCCATGGAACCTTGCTCGGCATTGACTAAGAGCTGAGACCCTGAATATGCTCCAGGGTCAGGACAGGTTCTAATAGGCACACTTAAACATTTGATTTCTTCTTCTCAGTTGACAGATGGCAGCTCTCAATGAAATGATTCCAAGCAGCCATTTACCCTGTAAACACTACATGTCATAACATTACAATGAAAAAGCACAGTCTTATTGACCCAAGGAGGACATGCACAGGAAAGTTTCAATTTGAAAATTACCATATAGTAGAACATGCACCATATCCTTGGATTGAGACCGAAGCAAAACTACTTTGGACAGATAAAAAGCAATGAAAATTATTCAAAGGCCAGGATATAGTGAGATGACATGCACTGCATAATCAGTTGGATGATTCGAACGCTACCAAAAGCTCATGAAAGTTCTATAATTTATTGGAAAAAAAAAATTCTTCAACCTAATGCATATACCATCCCTTCTTTGTTACAATCCCAATTATCGATGTGCAAAATCTCATATTCGCAACTAGTACTAAACTAATCATTTCGTTCGAATGGCATTTTTATCCTTTATGCATGCCGCATGAAGTTGATAAAGCTGTAATAAAATGAAAATGAGGAACTTTTACTTAGCCCACTGCCATTGGAACTCAGAGGCACTTTTAGTAGACAAGCTGCATGCTTAATGGTTTCTTGAAAGAGCAAATGTTCGACAACAGTATACGTATGCCTACGGGCCACAATATTGAGTGCATGATTGATTAGAAAGTTTGAAGCTGCTTAACTTAGATCAGCTAGAGAGTTCTTGATTTCAGCTTCTTTGATTCTTTCAAACTTAATCAGCTTTTCACTCAGTTTTCAGCTCAAATATGTTGCAGTTATTCCCATTCTATCACGGTTCTTGAGTTTCTCTATCATAACTTGGTATCTAGCACATTTTTAGTAAAGCGGGGTTAGCATTCACTTTCTACTAAGTTTAGATCTATCTTTATTGAGGGTGCCAGAATTTTTATGCATTAAGTCCTTAGATCTAAAAAATCTATAGATTACATTTTGCTTCCAATTTTTCTAGGTGATTGCATTTTCAGTTGACTGGATCTTTTGCTTTCTCATATCAAATCATTGAATAACTCCTTTTAACTATGTAGATGATCTCTATATCACCATTGTTCCTACGGTAAGGCGTCTCAAATGCAATTCACAAATCATCATTGGGAGCATTGAGAACTTGAGTTACTGAGTTCACCAGATTTCAAGTTCCCAGGACTTCATTTCCACGCTTCTTGGTATAATTTTTAATAGGTATTCGTATCATTTTCGTTGTTACACAGTACAAACTTACAATAAAGTCTGTCATATTCCATTCCCAGCTTGTTGACCACACTAGAAGTAAAGGAGATACAAATTCCAACTGGTGACACTCGTCTTTTTCTGATTTTGGGTTCATATTTTGGCATACATTTTTCAGAATCCTTTTGCGTGTCTTTCGAACAATAGCTCACTCCATTTTCTTTTTACAGTCTTTTATTTGGGTTACAGAATTCCAACCTTTTGGGCATTGGCGATAGTTCATCTCTTTCTGAATTTGGCTTCATAGTTTGGCATACATTTTTCAAAACCTGCTTACATCCTTAGGTTTTCCAAAGTAGCTTGTTCCATTTTTCTCTTTCCCTGTTGTATTTTGAGTAATTATAAGTTTGATACTACATATCAATCTTGTGTTGCATGCTTCCTCTTTTTCACCTTTTGGCATAAATGTCTTGGGAGATGATCGAATCATTTCTTTCCCTACAGTAAGCCAATGGGATATTCCTCTATTAAAATGTGCTCTTTTGTTCATTCTTTTACTGAAAAATTTACTCAGGAATTCTGATCATTTGTAGTGTCTCAAATTAAGGAAATGACCACAGGTTTTTTGGTTGCTGCAAATTCAGTTTGTGTTACAGGACTTTTTATGAGCTAGCACATTTGCCATACAAGAGTCTTAGGTTCTATCCTCTAAATGCTTCAGGATTCAACCATTCTTTTGTCTTAAGTTTGGAATGTGAAACCCTGAATTTTGAATTTGATTTGCTGCATTTTTATTGCATTCTATTCAGACCTTGTTTCTTATTTGTTCATCACACCTTCAAGTTTTGAGTTATAAGTAGTCTAAGAGTGGAATTTGCTAATTACTTTGTGTGTGCATTTCCACTCTCAAGTTGACCTATGGATGTCCTACTTGTACATACTATGCTGCTGCATAATCAGAGTCCTAGTCCTTCTGTGGGATCTCCTGATTACCGTTGGTCATACTATGAGAAGCTTTATATCAGACACCTAAGCATCACACATCCCTTGTCTTATACACAAGTCCTAAGCGTCTCTACCATCCATATGTTCACTCTGCTCCTCTTTTTGTTCCAGGCATATTTCTGTCATGACCTACCATGCCTCCTACTACAAACCCCTCACTATACTGCTTGGAATAGAGACACACATGGAAACTGCCTGCCATTCGATTGACCAGCCTGAAGTTCTAGCATAATTTTTTGAATACTGCCTTCACAATTGTGGTCTCCAAAAGTGGCTGATTGGGAAGTATTTCTTCTTTTATGCTGAATTCAGCTACTATAATTTCAGCATTAGTATCAAATATAGATCCTTTTAGCTGTCTAAAATTACTGGCACATGTACTCACCATCCTTGATGATACACCGTTCGATATTGCATCATTCCTTGATGAGTTTTTAAGAGATCAGCAAAACTAAGAAAAAGAAACTATCAAAATAAAATAAAATGTTTGAAATGCATTTGAAACTCAAACGTTTCAAACATTTGGTAACATGGAACATTGTAGAACTTAGACTATATAATTTATCATTGTAATTTGAAGTCTGATTGTGTTCATTATCATATTCCATGAACACTAATTTGGTTTCAACTTTCTACAAGGAACAATAGACTGTATGTATTCACTAGCAATCTAAAATCTATAAGAGACATTCTAGACATTAGATATTTTTTAGCACTATATCTGGAAAAAAAGAAAACCTTAAATGATATTCCCCTGCCAAACCTTTTTTATTCTTTTGGGATGGACTGGGTTTTGAGCCATGATTCATGCCAATTCGTATGATTCTGAACTGGGAGGAAATACTAGCTACTTGGGCCACAAACCCCCATGGTTTCATATGAATTAGCAATGTTCGAGCCTTACGGTTATATTTGGGTTCATACTATCTATTTTCAACTAATTGAATGTATAACTTGTGGTTTGGGCCCTAGAGGCCCATTAATTAGCAGTAACATGTATATTAACATCTAGCAAGTTGTGCGCCTGAGAAGGTAACTTGCTGACCTAGCTGGAACGTGCAACCCTAAATCTTCAAAGCATACATAAGCTAATGCGACCTCATTCATGTAGGTGGCTGATTGAAAAGTAGACCTAGCTTAGTATATCATAGAGAGTTCTTGTTCTCATTTCTAGCTTCATGTATAGCAATAAAGTCTTACTTCAATTATATAGCTTAGCAAATTCCATGTGTCATATTGCAATTTGTTTAATATTAGAAGCATTTATGTGTAAACTGGGCTACAACTACACAACTGCAGCAAAAATCAATGAAGCTATGGCATAGTGTCTATAATCCTTCTCCTAATGTATGATTATGCATATCAAATTTCAGACAAAACTATTGCGACTATTGTCACGTTTGAATTCTAAGTGATTTTAACACTGATAGAATAAACATTGTTGTATCAAAGTTCACAATGGCATAAATGAGCACCTTACAACGTTGTTGTTCCTAGTTGAACAAGCCAAAGTACAAAATGGCTCACAATCAGCCAGAAATCGCCATGTATTAATCGCATGTTGCAATCCAAAGCTAGTTAGTTTATCAATGACAAGTGCATTTTAAATGCTTTGATTGATTGTAAGAAGCAAGAATTCTACTGAATTCGGTAATAGTAGTTTGTAGAAGAAAAAGATAATCTTGCAATGTGATGCATTATTTGTATGTAAACACACTTCCTTCCCACTTGCAATTTAAAACCCAAGACATCTTGAACGTGAATTCACATTCAAGATAAGAGCTTAGGAATATCAGTAGGCAATACTTCAAAGACTATATAACAGCAATAAGCAGCATATAATCAACAATTTCTTAGCCCCACTACGTGTCACTTATGTTCTCGTTAGTACCCAAATGTAAGTTGCAACCATGGTCTTGATATTGCATTAATAATCACGGGTGGGACCCAATACTGACTACGAAGCAAATGAGTTTGACTTTCTAACCTGGCATAGATTTCTACCTTCTGCAGTCATGGTTGCAGGAGCTGCCAGCTTTAGAGCACCAATCGGAACACTATTTTGAATCTGGGCATTTTGAACTGCTAGCAACCATGACATTTGCTGACCCAAGCAACAATCTGATGATCACCAAGCAGTTGTAGAATTATGAGAAAAATTACACCTTCCTTAGAATGAGAGAATTTTTCCTGCAATTGGTTATTGTAAGAACAAAAATGTCAAACAATAGAAGAAAAATTACACAAAAGAGGCAAGTTCTCTACTTTCACAAGCACTAGCTTTGCTGGCCAATTCCAGATTTATATTCATTCTTGATTGGGATCACTACTAGTTAATTATATCATCAAGTTGAGTAAATTTCATTATTCAGACTGAGAGAGCTAACCACGCTACAGCAAACAATACACATTTTTGGAGACGAACTGAAAATCTAACACAGAGAAGAAGCTGGCAAAAACCGACTACTAATGCCGTGAAATAATTCAATATCAGAGCAATCAAGCACATATCATCTCATATCGTTTCCACCTCAATACTGACTTTTCCTTGTGCAGAGTTTAATAAGACTTTGAATACATATAATTCGGGTGAAAAATATGAAGAAATTGATCTCTCTATACAAATCTATATCCGCATTGAATACATATATAATACAATAGCAAAACCTAAAAAGACATGGACTAGCTGCCTTTGGAAGACTATTTACAATTCAAGCTTCTGAATAGTTCAGACGTAACCCTAACTTTTCGAATGGAGCAAAAAACAGATGAAAATTGATTGTTTTAAGTTAAAGGAGTTTTACGTGTCTTCATTACACTCTCCTTACAACAATCCTTGTAGCAACAAGGGCAGAGCTCGCATTCGTTCTTCAAATTAAACGTAAAACTTTGCGTTCGAGCAGAAATAACAGTAGCGAGAAAATGTGACGAGCTTAAAGTTGAGATCAAATGCACTCGCTCCTGTTTGTTTTACAACAACTAAACTCTCTCGCAATCCTTCCTTCCTGCTCTTCCTTGCCGTTCGTAATTTATTTTACCTGCTGCCAATGAGGAGGAGCTCCCGCGCTCATTGCACACGGAGAACGTGGGCGTTGAACCAAAGGCGAGAGGGACGCTGCACGATGATGATCAGCAGCAGCAGCAACAACAGCAATAGCACTCCTGCACTTGATGCTACGTCGTCGACATCTCCATCGCCTCCCTCCTCCCCCTCTTCTTCCTCTTCCCTATATTTTTTTTCTGCCCTTTGATCAGCAAAGCAACAGCAGCAGGAGCAGCAGCAAAGGAAGGGAAAACAAAGGCAGTAGTAGTAGCAGTAGCAGTATTGCAGCAGAAGCAGAGAAGAACAAAACCTACAGAGACAAAGGAAACAGGCTTTTAATGCATGGGGGATGGATGGATGGATGTTGGTTTTTTGGAGGCTAATTTACTCTTTGAGTTAAAACATTCTCATTCTCCTCAAACCAGACCTCCATACCTATTAGTCCTACAATTATGGATGTAGACCCCTTTTTGGGGTTCTCATACTCCTCAAACACTGCTTCCCATCCCAATTAGTGATGTTACTGGAAACCCTTTTGCTCTTTGACCTTTGCGTCATTTTTGTGAAATTTGAATGAAGTTACTTGCATCAATTAGTGTGTGGAGATATGATCGGTAAGAGCTTGGCATTTTATTACTCTATGTGTCTCTATAGTGTGGTTGTTGGGAACATTCTCATTCTCTCTTGAAACACCACCTTCATCTCCGTTGGTACTGTTAAGGTAGAGCATTTTTTCTTGTTCATCTCATTGCTCGATTTGTTTCGTTTTTGTGGAAGTTGGATCAAGCTACTTGCACCAACTAGGGTGATAGGAGTTTTTCATTTTATTACTTGGGTGTTTTATTGGTAATGTTTTGAAATTGACAACCAAAACTTTGTCACTTTTGCTTGCACTTGTACTAGCATGTGGGCAATGTTGAAAAAAAAGGAACAATGGGTGGACGGTGTAGTAATAACAAGCAAAACAAGACCTCTTCTTATAAAGTGTTATTTATTGATGTAGACTGATTTGCCTATGAATCCCATTACTCCTATTAAATATCTTACCTAGTTGTGTCATTTATTGGTATTGTTTCTTGATTGACAACCTAAACTTTGACACCTTTGCTATTAAAAAGGAGCGGATAACGAGTAAAGGGTGTAGTAGTACCAAGCAAAACAAGACCTTCATCCCAAATAGTGCTATAAATGTAAACCTTTTTCTTGTCAATCTCATTACACCTTGCTTATATTTTTGTGAAATTTGTATGAAGTTAGTTGCTGCATCATTGAGTGTCTGGAAGCCTAGGTAGGAATTTTGCATTATATGAGTTGAGTGTTTTGTCATTATTGTTGGTGGATTGACAAAATTTTGCCACCTTTGCTTGCACTAGTACTTACTGTTATTGAAAAAGAAGGGACAATGGGTAACAAGGTGAAGTAGCAAGTGTTTGTTAATTCATGATAATGTTGGATTCTCAAGGGACGTGCATGCAAATCAAATTAGAATTCATTAGTCTCATGTTCATTAAAAAAGAAACCAAAATGAGAATTAGCCAAGCTCAATAATATACATACAAGTGTAAAGAGCATCAAAGGGTGGTTTCACATATTAGCCCACTAAGGGAGAGTGGGCCCACATACTCTCTTTTGATTAGTGTAGGCCACTTCAAGTGGACACCCTATCTTTCACACAAGGTGGGTGCATGGTAGCATCCTATGTGGCAAGAAATGGGGTACATCCACTTGTCGAGGGAGTCCCTTGGGTGTCTTCATTTAAGGTGGTTCCATATAAGATATTGACAAGTGGAGAGGGCCCATGATAGTCTCCTCTCATTGGTTGAGGCAACTCCAAATGGACTCCCCTTGTTTCACGTGAGGTCAAACCCCTCGGTGGCAAGACTGAATGCCAACGTGGGGCAAGCCTAATTGCCATAGGAGGTAACCATGTTCATTACCCCTTGGTAAGTGCAATGTCCAACGAAGGTCATTGATATATTACCTAAAATTCGGAGTTAGACCATTTGCACTCACCCTCAATAAGTGGCCTTCTATGAAAGCCTCATGTTACTACCAGTGTGTGGGGTAAGCTCATTTTTTTCAACACACTTATCTCACTTTTGTGTATAACCAAACGTGTCACCAATATATGTTGGGACTGAAGTTTGTCGTGCCACTTGGACCACTTGCAATTACCTAAACCATGTGAAACCCTTGTGCTCATATTGATGTCAAGGCAAGTCATTTTTTGACCTTGTGTGAAAAACCACCTCATTTTACTACATCTACCTACTCTTACAAGTTCTACACAAAAATTAAATTCAACAAGGGGGAATCTTTTTTTATCGTAGAGAATATTAAAACAATGAATCATTCGACTCCAACAAGTGGGTTCCACCACTCCTTTAAGCTACAAACAACTCAATAAAATAATTGCATAGATCAACCAGTAGAATGTTATGACTTTGTACACGCGCGCGCACGTGTGCACGCGTGTGAACCAACAATGTTTCAACATCAAACACACCAAACATAAGGCCCCACCGCCACAACTAACTCAAGGGTAAACAGTTGCAAATGTGACCTTTGGTGTCCTCATGAAGATGCTAATGTAGAAGTTAGAGTAGATGACCTGCTTGAAGCTCTTGTCAACCGCACCTATGGTTGGAGGACAAAAGTTTCAAAAGAATTTATTTATAGTGTAAATGCATAAGAGAAATGTCAATCCCTTCTCATAAAGCTTGTGTTTTGTAATTCTATATCTAAATAAGCTAAATTCTTCTTTTTGTTGATATGTTGAAGCTTGCTTGGGGAAAAAACTTGAATGCTAGGTCGACAACTCAGGCCCAGCCGAACAATCAGATCTGGACGATCCCACTACTGCTCAAAGGCAGTGTCCGACAAATTCCCTCAGTGCATGCAATACTGATAACTAAGTAGGCGAACACAAGAATAAATTAGAGCTTGAGTTGTGGTTGTGGAAGCAAAGAGCCGACAATCAGACAAGGCAATCAGAAAGTCAGACAGAAAGCAGAAAGCATGCAATACTGACAAAATCACAAGTTAGATAATGCAGGTGAGCACAAGACAATTGCAGGCGAAACCGCGTGCTCACAAAGCTACCTACAATCTATAACATCTATGAGCTTATACTGACAATCCGTCTGAAAAAGAAAGAAATGTGATTTCTTTGGCCATGTTCCCGATCAGATCATACTACGACTATTTAATAAATCTAGAATAATCTATCAGATCTAAAATGAGGTAGTGGCAGAACTGATCTTTCTTCCCAAACCTAAGATAGAACTCCATCAAGTTCGTACTCTTCCAGCAGAAACTCTCATATGTATGGATTCCTTATCTTCATCATCTGAGATAGAAAAAAATCAATCTCATGGTAGTGATTCTCATGATGATATGGAAATTCCTCATGAACCCATTGAGCCTATTTCTAACATAAGCTCCATATCATACATTCCCCATGTACAAGTACATGTATGTATCTCTGAAATATTCAGGCCATCTCTAGTAGCCTTACTAGACGCTGGTGCTGCTATATATTGTGCAGATTTGCGACTCTTTCCTCAAGATCATATCCAAAAGGATCCATATCCAGTGCAAGTCATCTACTCAAACAGTAAATCTGGATTACTGAGTCATAGCATTACATGTCCTATCAAGATAGGTAATTTGAAGATCAATGTCAACTTCAAAGGGTTATCACATCACTCCAGTGACTTGATTATAGGCTATGATGTCTTGAAGCATTTATCTCCAATGACGTTTGGAATTGAGAAAGTCGTATTCACCTATGAATCTATCCAGTATACAACTCCTCTCATCTCCCCCCAAAAGATCCAGTACAACAAAAGCATAAATCATTGAGCCAAGCTCTAGCAATTGGGTGTGCCAAGCATTCTATGTCAACAAGCATGCAGACAAGCTCGCGGCAAGAAGCGACTAGTAGTAAACTACAAACCATTGAACCAGTATCTCAAAGATGTCAAATACCCTCTTCCACTCAGAGATGACCTAATTCATCGAATACAAGGAGCAATTGTCTTTAGTAAGTTTGATCTAAAGAGCAGTTTTTGGTGGTTCAAAATACATCTGGATGACAGACACAAAACAACATTCTCAGTCCCACGAGGACTCTACCAATGGGTTGTCATGTCGTTTGGTTTGAAGATTGCCCCAGCGGAATTCCAAAAGAGGATTGACATGATCTTTTCTGATTGCCATGATTTCCTTATTGCTTACATAGATGACATTTTAATATTTAGTAAGAACTTCAATCAGCATGTTATTCATTTACATAAGTTCTATAACTGTCTAGACAAGCATGGTTTGGTCTTGTCAAAATCTTTCGGAAAAATGGAATTATTTTAGGCAGAAATAGCATTCCTAGAGATCTTCATTTGCAATGGCAAGGTAAAACTGCAACCACATGTTCTACAAAATATTGCCGATATGCAGGACTTTACCACAGTCCACGATCTATAAAGTTTTCTAGGTTGTCTCAATTGGATTAATTGGTGCATTCCCCACTTGGCATCAATCATACAACCCTTGAGAAGATTTCTTCGAAAAGATTTATCATTAGAATGGACTGCTAAACATGAGAAGTGTGCAAGGTTGATCAAACAATATTGTTCACATCTTTCGCCATTACAACTTTCGTCCAATGGACAAATGATTGTATACTCAAATGCGAGCGTCCTCGCATGGGGAGGAGTATTATGTGAAATGCAACCTCATAACAACATGCAGGTATGCAGGTTTGGATCATTCACCCCAACACAAAGCAGATATCCTTCAGCACATCGGGAGATCCTCGCAGCAAAGAAAACCATTCATTCATTTAGGTTCTTCTTAATTTCCAATGTGTTCATATTACGAAGTGACTTAAACAACTTCAAGAGTTTTCTTAATGACAAGTCCATTACATCAATTAGAAATAGTAGGTTATTGAGATGGTCGTGGTGGCTTGAGCATTTTGATTTGAAAGCGAACATGTTCCTGGCATCAAAAACTCTTTCAAGCCCAGAATCATGTTGGATTATTCTCCTTCTTACCAATCGACCAATCGTTTTAATCTTCATCCATTGTTAATCCAGTTCTGTAGATTTTTTCGTGTGTTTACACAGTCTGCAGAATTACAAGTGTTTTTTACACAGTCTGTAGAATTACACGGAGTTTACGATAGTGTCTCCTTTTTTGCCTGTCAGTAATCTCGTTGAAAAATGCATTATCACCTTTTTCGCATTTTTCACCTGACAGAAATCTCGTGTAAAATCACAATGTCACATTTTTCGCTTTTTCCAAAGAGCCTCAAATGTTAAGGAAATGACTCTAGGAAAGTGTGGGGCAACCCCAAAATGAGAATTAAGAGCACCTTCTCCTTTTTCGTCTTTTTCGCGAAAAACCCTACTGTGTCGCTTGTGGCTGTTTTAGTTTATTTCTACAGAGCTACAGTTTTGGTTCATTTATGCAGACAGAACATTTATGGCCAATTTCACCACTTATCAACAATCAATGACAAGGACCGGATGGATGCCAGCGGATACCATCCAACTGGCGATCGTAATTGACGACCTAATTTCTTAGCTGTTCATATTCATACAGTTTAATTCATTGAAAATCATAATTATCAGAAGCATTTGAATAGTTAGCTCTCTCTCTCTCTCTCTCTCTCTCTCTCTCTCTCTCTCTCTCTCTCTCTCTCTCTCTCTCTCTCTCTCTCTCTCTCTCTCTCTCTCTCTCTCTCTCTCTCTCTCTCTCTCTCTCTAGCCTGCGAGCTTGAACACTCCTGAGCATTCTAGCTCACTTCTTAGAGTTGTTTTAGAGATTGCTATTGCGCTACTGCTTATCAACATTGCGCATCAATTCAGACTTTCATTTTAGACGCTCAGAAATAGCATAGAGTACGCGGCTTCAATCCGCAACTTATTGTACTTATTTACTTCTGTTTCATTTTTGAATCAATACTATTCTTTATTGCGTTCAGATTTGTCTCAGAATGTATGCATTTTCTGGAGTTCTTCATGACTAATTATTTGGCTGATAATTTTCGATGCTTAATTGTTTGGCTACGTAATCACTGTAGTACTGGCGATTTCAAAATTAGTTACTATAAGTTCAAACGTGATTTCTATCACTATTCTTTTGTTTGAAATTGATAGGCGTAGTCATGCATTGGAAAGATGAAGATAGTTTATTCCGCCATGCACGAAAAGTTTTCTTTCTAGACACACGAATTATTTTCATTCGCTTCTTTTTGAGCTAGACCTATCACCGGCTCTTCCTCCGAATAGATTTCCGGGGGGGGCTCGGAGCAATTCAAATTTTACATCCGCGTCGCACTGCCACGCGTGGTAGTGCCACGCGTGGCACTGCCATGCTTAAAATTCTGGAAATTTGCCACGCGTGGCATTTTTTTTTTCCAGAATGCTGAATTTTGCCACGCGTGGCAAAATTCTTGAAAAAAAATTTGAAGTTTGCCACGCGCGGCAAATTTTTCCAGCAAGCAAACATCTGCCACGCCGTGGCAATCTTTTTGAAAATTTTTTTTAGGGCGTGGCAGTGCCACACAAAAATATTTTAACAAAAAAAAAAGCCGCGAAATGAAAAAAGTGGGGGCCTCAAAATAGATTTTGTGAAGAGAAGCTTTTGAAAGAAAAGCTTTGGGGGGAGAGAGAGAGAGAGAGAGAGAGAGAGAGAGAGAGAGAGAGAGAGAGAGAGAGAGAGAGAGAGAGAGAGAGAGAGAGAGAGAGAGAGAGAGAGAGAGAGAGAGAGAGAGAGAGAGGTGAGATAGTTCTGTTTGTTAGTTTTTCATTGTTTATTGATTGGTTAGTGAATGATTGTTCATTGTTGGCTTTTGTAGAAAAAAGCTATGCAAATTTGAAGGAAATGAGACAATCCAAGCAAATGCATAAGGTATGTTAGGCATTCTAAATTTTCAAGAAAAGCTTTTGTGAGAGAGAGAGAGAGAGAGAGAGAGAGAGAGAGAGAGAGAGAGAGAGAGAGAGAGAGAGAGAGAGAGAGAGAGAGAGAGAGTTTTGTTTGTTAGTTTTTCATTGTTTATTCATGAGGTATACTATGCATTCTAAATTTTGGTAGATTACATTTGAGTCATAAAGTGCATTTTCATAGTACCTTCAACATGGTGAGATTGATGTAATAATGATTAATGATTTTTAATTTAACAATGATTCTTTGATTTGTATTCTAACAATTATCATTTTGTTGATTGATTTGTAATCTAACAATGGTTTGGTTTCATTGTTTGCTTTTATAAAGAAAAAAAGATATGCATTTTAGAAGGAATTAAAGATCATCCAAACCATAGATGAGGTATGTTTTTATCATCTTAAATTGATGTTTTTGTTTGTTTTTTTATTGTTTGTATATATTTACAACAAATTTATACAAGATGAAATAGAAAAACATAAACAACAAACAATCATTCCATACATAATGAGATAGAGATGATCAAATACAAAAGTTTATATTCATAATTCAAAAAAGTGTACATATTCGCATCTAATTCATGAAAAGAGCATTGATACTAATACTCTTTTTTTCTACTTTTGCAAATACTAAAAATACATCAAATCTAAGAAGTAATAGTAGGCTTCTTAGTCTTCACTATCTTCTCCCTCATCGTTGTCCGAAGCCGAATCTTGTCCTTCATCTTCACCTTCATCCACTTCGTCTTCATTCCCTTCTTCTCCTTGGTTTCCTCCCGTACTTTCTTCCACAAAGGAACATACACATTCACAAAACAAATCAATAGTTATTAGCCAAACACATGTCATAAAATTGAAATGAAATACAAATTGTGTATCAAAAATAAGAGAAATACAAATCATGTAACAAAAATTTACCCTTGGATGTACGCCTTGTGCCGCAAGATGATCAACCAAGGCACTATAGCCTTGGCGATATCCAATATTGTACTCGGCATTTGTATATTTACGTCCATAATCTTCAACCTACATCAACACAAATCGATGATTAGAAAAAAGCAAAAAAATTATTGGTAAACAATAAACATATGAAATGCAATTAGCTAAAAGAGAATTGCTTACAAATTGGGCATGCATATTGGCCTTGCCTCCCGATCCAAGGTGAGATTGGCCTAAAAGATTAAGCCTTGATTTTGTTGTCTCTCTTTGTTGCTTAAAGCGCTCGGGATTAGGATGCTTGGACTCATAAACAACTCTTCCCCAATCTTTTTAAGATGCCCATCCCGGCCTCTTCTTGCATAGTTCTAGACAATGTAAACATTAAGGGGGAGTGTTAGAGTTAATGTTTACTTTAGTACCCCTAATGTTATCGTTTAGGATTGATAGTGATAGTTTGGCCATGCCTGCGTGCTATTATAGGGGGGCCATTACTATTTATAGTAAGTCATATTTTAGGATCATTACTATTTATAGTAAATTCATTTTTTAGTCATGCATGTAGGTGGGCGCACTACTACTAGAATAGGATTTGCTTTTATCACTTAGAAACTCATCTTGGGTGTTTATCCAATATAGGTAGTAATTATAGCAATTAGCTTTTCGTCTTTTGCTATTTGATTTTTGCTTTTTACCTTACACATAGTTTAGAGAAAGTATATATGTAGGTTGGCGCCCTATCTCATTTGTAATGGGACATAGTTGGAGTACATCTCTTCATCAAATGGGAGAAGATCTGGTGTGCAAGGAAAAGAGCTGAGCTACGTGGAAGAGACTACGAAGTCTGCCTTAGATCTCAGGAAGAGATTGTATTCGGAAGTTTGTGAATTTGTCAGTCAGAGATGCTATCATTCCATACATTTTGGATTCGGAAGGACCGAAAGAAGCATGGGATACATTGAAAACGACTAACACATCTCGAATATTGTTTCTGAAGACGAAGTTGCACACATTACGAATGGATGATGGTGCAACCATTGCCAATCACCTATTGAAGGTAAAGGAGATCCGTGATCAACTAGTTGTCATTGGCGAGCGAGTACAGGATCGTGAGATCGTTCAATTGACATTGAACAGCTTGAGTGAGTCACATCAGATGTTTGTGACAAGCATTGCCACATGAGAGAATCTTCCAACCTATGAAGAGCTAGGAGGATTACTCTTGCAGGAAGAACAACGTCAAGAGAACTTGAGTCATCGCAATAGGGAATTTGATCAAGCTCTTGCAGTTAGAGGACGTGGTGGCAGATTTGATCGTGGAAGACACCAATCAAGAGGTGGAAACTCAAATCGTGGATCGTTCCAACAATTCCAAGAACAATCCAATGATGGCCCAAGTCGAGGCAATTGGCATCAAGGTCGAGGTCAAGGACGCGGCTATTCCAGGCAAAATAAACCTAGAAATTGTAGGTACTACAACAAACCTGGCCATTGGGAGCGTGAATGCTTCAAGAAACAGAAGGAGATAGCACAAAGAAAAGGCAAATGGCAAGCGGGCAATTATGCTGATCAACATCAATTTGTTGATGATTATTATGAAGACAACTATGCTGATCAACATCAATACGACGATGATCAATATGAAGATGATACAGGTGAAAGCTCAAACTTGTTCATTACGACGCTAATGACAAGTGACGAAGCCAAGGATACTTGGTACATCGACAATGGAACATCCAAGCACATGACTTCGAGGAAGGAGTGGTTTTCGAAATTCAAGGAAATCCACAATGGCGATGAAGTTGGCAAGCTGATGGCTAATTGCTACCTGTGAAAGGATTTGGAGTGGTACCAGTGAAGCTAGCCAGCGGGATGATAAAGCGGATAAGCAATGTGCAGTATGTACCTGGTTTGGCTAATAATCTACTATCAGTTGGGACGATGGCTGATCAACAACTCAAGGTTGAGTTTGATAGCGACAAATGTCTCGTCAAGGACATCAATAATCACTACAAAGTGATTGCTACAAGAGCTAGAGTCAATGGGAATCGACTTTCAACCCACCTTGACAAGATCAAATGATTGCTACTGGATCAATCATAGAAAATTTTGATGCCATCATGAATCTATTATTGAGTCTACCTAAAGAATACGAGAATTAGAATAAGCTTGATGCTAATTCAAGAGGAGATCAGAAGACATGGATTGTCATGCCCACCAAAAACTTGTTCTACAATAATGAGTTGAAAGCAGAATCAAGGGTAACAACACCTAATCAACAAAAAATGGTCATCAACAAAAGCAATATATAGAAATATTGTTTCTACTTTAAGGTGGCAAATTTTTTTGTGTATTACTACCAAAGAATTCATAGAACATGACACTTGACAAAAAAACATGCTCTTCATTTTTCAGAGCAAAAATGCGTAAGTAGGGGGAATGCCATGTACTCCATGTAATTAGCCCATGTGCATAATAATTGCAATGCTAAATATAGCCATGAAACTAGATTAGATTATAATTAATCAATATGATAATTTAATAAGTTGACTTGATCAAACATGCTATATTTGTAAATAGCGAAATTGTAATTATAGTTGAAGGTCCAATATAGCTAAATAAAGTCCCAAACTCATACGAGAGACACAAAAGACCACTATAAATAGTTGAGGTCCATCTTAATTTGAAGACTATTCTACATTTGTGAGTTTTGAAGTTTGTGTTCTTGAAGCTTCTCTTTGAGAGCTTTCTTGATGTGTTTTGTGGTTCATGTGCCTAAAATCAAATGAGAGCTTTGATCATGCTCTAGATTCAAGCTCAATGTATTGAATAATCAATAATGATGAAGGTTGCTACCTTACTTTGTCTAATTTGGTGAAGATTTGCAAATTTTATCTAGTTTCTTGATTTCTTGATGATTTTCTTAATTTCTTGTTTTTCCATGCTAATTTGATTTTAAAAAATATATTAGATGTTTGAATGCTAAGATTGGCACATGACAATCCCCACTATAGTTCTGTTGCAAAATAGTGTCACTTGTGGCAGCGAAGACCCGGGCTTGAATCCACATCTATGTATAGAAAAGGAACATCTAGGAGCCAATGTGCTTCAAGCTAAAGATCTCAAAGGAGAAGAAGACCTGCACCAACACAGCAAAAACATAATTCCTTGAAAGAGAGTAATTGTTAATTAAATTCTTCATTTCAATACTTTAAGCCCACACCTGTAATCATTGAGCCTCAGGCCCCTACAACAGAATTCCCTGAATTATCATTCGCTAATGCAAGATGGGAAGAAAAACATATACCTTATGAAACTTGCTCCACAAATACGAGAAGCTTAAATGCAAACAAGATTTCACCATCATTTTCAAAAGGTGAGTTATTAATACCATCATGTTTGGCACACATGAGTTCATTTGATATTAGCTTCCATTGAAGCACCATCTTCTTTTGTTTGAACTTGTGGTATATTGAAAAAATTTTAGTGCAAAAATAGCTTAAAACATTGAAAAATCCATTCCAACCAAGGAATGGGTGGAACATCTAACAAAGAAATTGATACACAAGGGCTTAGTGATGACAGCAAACAATGCCGGGAGTTCAAAACCAAAATGCTAAATAAATGGATTACAGTAGTGTCTCATGATATTAAGGATGAAAATGTAGTGGGCAAGGATTGAGTGTACGGTCTCATCAACACCCAAGCACAATATCAAGGTCGTTAAAACTTTCATAACCTTTTGGCAGTAACCCTAATCAAGCCACTTGGAAAGCTTTGATGCTTATTTTGAAAGGCGGCACTATAATGCAACACGACTTCAAGAAACTTTGATGGTTTATATGTCGATGCTATCTCTAGGACAACACCCAGCATAACAAAGGAGCAGGGCTATCTTCATTAACCTTATAAAGTTGACCCACAAGGTCTTAGAGCATCAAATTCATCATGCATACCCTCGACAAATGTGATGAATACCCTACTCACTTTGTCAACACCCAAGGGTAGGAGCAGGTCACATGCACAAACATATGTCCACATTAGCTTTCATACATTTGTACAGAGAACAAGTACTGAGTTTTTATCACTGCTCCAGAGGTGGAAGGAAGACTCAGTCATGATGCAGGCTAGCACTATAACTTTTAATCATTGGCCTTAATTTCTAGGTCCACGTTGATTGGGATGCATAGCTATCATTACAATAGACTTCCTCCAGATCCTTAGCTACTAAAGTCACCTACTATGACGTTTGACTTAACTGTTTGGAAGTTCAAATAGTGAATTAAGACAGATTATCATGAAATCGTGTTATGAGTTCCTACTACTTGAAGTTGCTGAATGGAGGAAACCATGTTTGGGCTGTTCTTGCAGTCCATAGCTATACTACATGAGTTCTAACAATGTCAGCTAAAGAAGTAAAACTGCAATGATAAAGCAAAAGAAACATCAACAACACAACTACACAACTACACCATCTATTTCATGTGGGCCGCCATTGAGACGAAAAGTTAATTCTTGATACACATAAAAATGATAGCACTGTAAGTGCACAAAAGGATCTATTTTGTGAAATTTACAACTTTTGGAGAGTGTTTTTTGGGATGTTTTTTTATGGAGCTTGATTTCATGCCATTGGACAACTGTTTTGCTGTTTTCGATTTTTTTGGTTTGAAGTTCTTTGATCTCAGAGCAGCCATTTCTTCCTTTAAGGAATTCTCCTCATCGTCAAGTCCAAAATCAGCATCAGGAACCACAGGCTCGTGGTCCTCATTGTCAAAATCGTCTTCTAGATCATCTCCACTTTTAAAAACAACACGTTTGCCATTTTCTCCAGGTAAAGATGCTGGCGTTACATTTGTAGCTGCTCCAAATAAAAAAAAGCCTTAATGATCCATTGGGATTATACAGGAAAAGAAAACATAAATCAATAGCTCGAGAGAAGACTATGGAGAGCTTCAAAGAAGACAGCAGAAAAAATCTTATGGAATTCTCCAAGACTGAATGAAAACAGATGACTAGAATGTATGCTTCTAACACGGGTAACATATCTAGTGCTTGATCCAACAGAATATTTTTGCATGTGCAAGAATCTCATGATGGGTCAGGTCACAAATGATGAATCTGTGATACTTTTCTAAACTTACATATTTGAAGCTTTGACCGTTTTGCAGAAGCTGAGTTCAGCTGGCGGTTTGCTTTGTTTGGACAATCTTTGGCCAAATGTGTCACCTCTCCACAGATTTTACATGCACCTCCCTGAAAATAAGGCAATTCCAAAATGGATAATGTGTCCATAAACACTTTCCACACCAAAACTTACTTACGGTTTCTAATTCAAGAAGCATAACCAATCAATGACTTGGAGCACTAAGAACCAATGCTTTTTTCTAGTAGTGAGGTGCTAGCACTCACAAAACACTATTTTCTATGAATGAATCAGCACCTTTTCAGCAGCAAACAGGGTCGACAAAACTGTTAGTATACACAAAATGCTGATCCACAGAGGTGCGGCTGTTAAAGCTCAGTTGCTGGCTGCAAAAGATCCGCCTGATTACGTACCTACCCAATATGCTCTTTTGTATATTCATGAGTCGAGAATTGGAGTTGGGCAAATAATATCTTTTCCAGTTAGTCTCACCCCTAGTGAGATGTGGTTTTCGAATAGAAAAAGAGGAAAGCAAGACAAGAGAGCAATTAAAAGAGCCAAAGCCGGTTTTCTTGACAATACCCTAAAAAAAGTTCCCTCATTCACAATCACTTGAAAAAAGATATCTTAGTCTATAAAGAACTTACTAGAGGTACATAAATTTGCAATTGGCTACTAAAGGGAGATCAAGAGACAATGGAGTTGTAGATCATACTTGTGTAGATCATACTTGTGCATATTTTAGCCAACAGATCTACAGAAAACTATGTTTTTGAGACACTAATCGAAATTAGAGAATATAGTATCAAAATTGGCACTGTCGTTACTGATATCAGAGAAAATAAACTTGGTCACAAAATGCTTACGAATATCATTATCAAGCTTGTGGAGTACATAAACTAAGAGAATCAGTAAAAGAACACTATTATCGCATTATGATGTCAACCACATACGAACATTATGGGGATGAGCGAATCAAGATTCCCTTATACCTAGATAGCAACTAAGAAGTCTTGGGTTGAATCGATCCGTACAAACAAGCGACAAAAGATTTAATAATTGAAGGCAATTACTTGTATGACTATCTTTCGTTCGGTTTGTTAAGATCTGAACTATTTAGCCTGGCTCATAGGTGACCTCAAAGAGCTAGGCCTTGTGTAAAAGTACAAAAAGCCCAGTGAGGTGACAAGAACACCATAAGAGACTGGGATGTTCGTACTTATGATGTTCAAAAGACACTGGGCTGTTTGTATTTATGATCTTCTACACTAACAACATTAGTAAATGCCACAACAAAGTACCAACCTGTGGGGGGAGTTGTATCTGCTATAATTGGTTAAGTAGAGTGAATATATAATTGGTCTACCTTCTCAGTTTTAGTAACAAAGCTTCTTGAGAGACCTCAGATTGTCTACCAAACTTGCTGGGTCCTGCTTCAAAATAATCTAGTGCCTCTCCATATTTCAAATTCTTTGGTTCAATGCAGTCCTTATCTTTGCAGCCTTTCTTGTGCCTGTCTGGGGAAGCCTTCAAAAACCATCAAATTATTAATAGGTGGCTCATTATTGATGTTTTTTTTCCTTTGTTGATAGAGTAGATATTTTTCTTTTTTGAATTTTGGACATGCTCCGGAACGTGTTTTGTTCCAGAAGTAACTATGCATCATAGACATCATCGTCCAACCATGCCATTACAACCCAGCCTTCAAAGCCTTGCGCGTCTTAAAGTATAGAGGACTTCTCAGTTGTTAGAGGGAATTTCAGTATATCTTTTCAAAGCCTGTGCGCACCTAAAGCAGAGTTAGGCATTTTTGATGAAAATATTTCACTGCAACAAATAAATTCCAGTGAAGAATCTAGGTGTCTTTTTATGCAGCTTACATAAAATGACTGAATTACGTCTTACGACAAACTCAGCTCAACCAATTTACGGCAACAAAGACCCAAGCAGCCCTCCAACAACCAAATCCAACAAAATGTCTAGGCATTGGCCCTATAATGTCCACAATGTGGCAACTTGCAATGCAATTGTCAATCTTATGCATGCAAGCTCCCGGGTATGACAAACTGTGTGCCAAAAGAATTCGGCTTCATCACTGCACAAATTAATCACTTTGTGTAAATCTTAGAAACCCTACCTGACAATAGTTCATTAGACGATCCTTGATGCGGAGGATTTCCTTCAATTGGTGAGACGTCTCCATTTGATCTCACAGAGCCTCTGCGTTTGCGTAGGTTCAGGCAACAGCTCTATCATTCATCTCTGGACAAGCCACGGGATCTTCTTCAGAGGGAGGGTTTCACAGAGAAGCTTTTTGCCCCATCACTCCGTTCTCCATCAGAGCTGAGCGAGATCGAGAATGGTGGTTTTGATGGCAGGAACAGCGATATTCTTCAGTATCACTAGAAAGCTATGTATTTTTTTTATATAAATTTGGTCAAGTTCCGGAACGGGCAACTATGGAAATATCTAATTTTCCAAAAACAAAAATATATATACATTGCAATGTTGAAATAAAGACTATGATGCATGTTGTGTGCCAACCTTTGCCTAAAGCAAAAATCTGTCACTTTGGAGTATGCATCAAATCCTATCACTAAGAGTAAACCATTTCTACAACCAAAAGAATAGGCACTTGGACCAAGAGAAAATGCCAGGCCAAAGTAAGGCTTAAATGCAAGACATTTATTTTCACTTTTATTTATAGTTATGCAGATTAGAATGCTGAAAAAGGGTGTGTTGGCTTCATGTTGAATTTTGAAAATAATTAACAAAAGTAGATTAAACTTCGAACAAAGTTGAAGTTGTGCGTACAATAATGGAATATATTGAAGAAACTTCATTGACCATGCAGGGCTACCTAGTCACCAAGATTTTGAAGATTCAGTGGCAGGACATGAAATTCAAATGTGGAGGAAGAAAGTTTCCAACCTTAGGATAAATCCCACGAGCATTCAATGGGCAATTTCTGCTGATGTGTCCTTGTTTTTTACACAAGAAACATTCTGCAAAAGAGGTTCCACCTGCACAAATAGAATAGTAAACAAATCAACGTGGAACTATGCATAGAACAAGTTGAAGTTGCTTCTAGGACCAGCGCACATGGTAAGAACAGAAGAATCAAAATTAAAGACTTAAATGCCAAATACTCCACAAAGATCTTAAAACCTTAGGTGAGGATTGGAGATCAGGCTTGCCTCATCCTTAACATAATGAAAACAAGGATATGTGACAGCATCATAGATACCCGTTCCATTTCAAAAGACGCATTCTGAAATAAAATGTGGCTAGATTTTTTTTTTGGGGGGGGGGGTTTCTAAAATTAGTGATGAATAGGGTAAAGTGTTAGGAACTGTTATAAATCCAGATTTAGCCATAATAAATTGCAATTACATGAAGAGACTAAATCCTTCAAATTACTTAATAATGCTCAAATTAAACTTTGAAGCAAGCATACACATTTTTTCAAACAAGTAGAAACTAATAAATCCATTGACAAACACTAGACATAAATGAAATACAAAGACTTGAAAAAAGGTCAAAAAAAGCACCATACTTAAAAAAAACCACCGAATGGACAGATATGAAGTTGGCTGAACCTAGAATCATACTCCGCACAATGAGTAAACGCTGATAGCAAACACGTTTGGCACAAATCGCATCATAGCAACAAGTTCTATCCACATCTCCTCACTGGTGCCTGTCCAAGAAAAATGAGGGCACGATTTTCTTTTATCCGAAATCAGGCTTTTTCAGAAGGAAAAAGGTACGTCGTTCCGTACGTACAGATCCGTACGTACAGAACGGGATGTTTTAATCCAAAAGGTTAAGGACAGGTATCTATGGACAGCATTATACACTTTGCAATGACATGATATCCTTATGGTATTTATCGGTCTCAAGTATAGTATCTTTCCATATATCAATGTCATCTCTAGGATAAAACCCGAACCATAGTTGCAGCGAATCGCGATTCGCTAGCTTCGCGATTCGCTTCACAGAATTGTGGAAAAGAATCGTTAAAAAAAAAAAACCAGAAACTCGATTTCGAGCCGCCTCCTCGCGCACAGAACCGCGCCAGCAGTGGAGGCAAATTTTTTTTTCTGAGAGCTGTGGGCGTCCAATCTTCGCAAGTGAATAGTTGGCAGGCATCTACTCGGCGATATGGAGGTGGTGTGCACGGTGCCAGGTGGGTCTGAGCTTTGTGGAGAGCAAAATGACCAATTTTCGATATTTGGTAAGTGTAGGCTTGATTTTTTGCAATTGTTGACATTGAGCTGTAGGCAACCAAATCGAGCGTAGTTTGGCTCTTGACCACCTTTCTTCACGCCCACAGTGATTCCTACAGCGTCAGTTTCAGCCGTTACGGCACGCCTAGCGAGATTTGAACACCACATTCCAAATGCTTATGTATTTTTGCCATTTTCACAGAATGACTTGTTGGAAACCGAGTGAGGTGATGTCTAAGCCTAGAATGCATTTCCACATGCCTGCACAGACTCCTATGACCTCCGTTCCGCCCGTCTACGTCCGTATCACAAATTTCAATTTTCATGCCCTGATTCCATACTTTTTAGGGTTTAGGCGTGGACCATCGTGCAAACATCTGCTAGGGGCGCGGTTTAGGCCCACACTGCACTCCTTTATGCCTGCACGGACTCTGACGCTAACGTCAGTCGCCTGTTATCCCTCATACAGAAATTATTCTATCCCACGCCCTAACCTCATGTTCTTCTTTGGCACTTGATATAACGTGTGAACTAAAATCATTCTGATGTATGCTCTGATATTTTGAGCTCTGTTTGAGCTCGGTAATGTTGTTCAATGCAATGGTTTTTTTTCTACTGAACGTTTGACTGATTATTTGTTGTTTGCAGGTTTAGGGTCGTGTTGATACGATGCCAGTGCGAGACCGAGGCCTTTGGGCCGAGGTTGAGCTTACCGACGGGGATGTGGGCACACACCATGGCTCAGGCACCCGCAGATGGAGATGCTTGCATTGCGGTAGTCACTTCACGGGATCACTCACCAGGGTTAGGGCTTACTTGCTGCGGGTCAGAGGGCCAGATGGGAGGACATTCAGCATATCTGATTGCCCCAGGATTTCTGATGAGGATCTGCAGAGGTTGTCTACCATGTACGGGCCCGATACTGCATCACAGGGTTCTAGACAGGGACAGGTAGCAGGAGCAGCTACAGGCAAGCAGGAGGGCTCACAGGCAGGCAGGCAGGGCCTACCATGGGTATTGGGCCCAGTACATCACGGGAAGGGCATGGTACA
The DNA here is from genome assembly GCA_029204225.1 of Diphasiastrum complanatum. Classification (NCBI taxonomy): domain Eukaryota; kingdom Viridiplantae; phylum Streptophyta; class Lycopodiopsida; order Lycopodiales; family Lycopodiaceae; genus Diphasiastrum; species Diphasiastrum complanatum. The sequence continues at coordinate 15,655,302 of CM055101.1, read as the reverse complement.
GCTGCAGGGCGTAGTACATCACGGGTTGGGCATGGTACAGGTGCAGGGCCCAGTATATTACGGGCAAAGCATGGTACAGCTGCAGGGCCCAGTACAGCACGGGCAAAGCATGGTTCGGTGCAGGGCCTAGTACAGCACCTTCAGTTCCATCCGCAGCAGCAGCAGGACCATCAGATGAGCATGTTGGTTCAGCAGCAACGGGTGCTTCTCGACCCGCCTCCTCGGCAGATGCACCACATGCTTCGGCAGATGTTGCCAGAGAGAGTGACACACCCACGGATCAGCCATCCGTTGGGCATGCTAGACCACGAGCACCATATACACAGCAAAGAGGGGTTAGGCCCAGGCAGCAGACCCTTGATCGATGCGGCTGGCAGAGAGAGCAGCAGGCCCGTTGCACTCGACTGTGTGGCCAGTTCTTTTACGAGTGCGGCATTGCCTTTGCTGTTGCTGACACTTGGGTGTTCAGGGAGTTCTGTGCACAGATGGCGGCCGTGGATGCTACATGGACACCTCCCAGGCGAGAGGCACTGCGAGGCAGGTTGCTTCGTCAGGAGGAGGAGACCATCACGCGGGAGTTGAGTTCCATTCGCTCAACTTGGCAGCAGTAAGCAACTTGTCTTTATAATCTCTTTGCATGTGTTTAGGATTTACTGGTGCCGCAATTTTTGCATGTAGCTAATGAGTGTTTTGCGGCAGGTATGGATGCACGATATTGAGTGATGGATGGACCGACATTCGTCGACGATCCGTCATCAATGTCTTGGTTTCTTGCCCGCTTGGCACAGTATTCCTACGTGGCGTGGATGCCACTCGAGGTGGTGACGCCATCACAGCCGATTTCATAAGGGAGGTCACTAGGCTTCCATGGATCAGAGAGGTATAGTTTGTTCTATTTGCTATGCTTTCTTCCTTCGATGCTGCTAACCACATCTCAACTACTGTCTAAACTTTTTTACTGGATGTTTGTGTTGCAGATCACTTTTACGGCCATGCGCCTGGTCACTTTTGTCACCAGGAAGAGGCGTGTGTTGGCCCTGTTCCGCACCTTCTCCACCCTAAACCTGAAGAAGCCCGCACCCACACGCTTTGCGTTTTACTTCTTGGTGCTAGAGCGATTGGTGGTGGTGAAGGACGCATTGCGGCGGATAGATTCCAGCGTGGCCTTCCGGGACTTTACAGACCTCCCCCATTCGGCATTTTTCCAGTCCACTGTGTCGAGTTCTGGAGAGCTGCTGAGGAGATTAGTGGGATCCTTCTACCCATTTACAGAGTGTTGCGCCTGGTAGACCGTGAGGGGTGCACCCTCGGTCTCATTTACGAGTTCATGGACCGCATCGGTGAGGGGATTCTGTTGTCAGCCTTGGACGAGCACAGGTATGACTCTTCAGTGTCTAGTTTGTTGTTTCTCACTCGAGTCTGATGTGTTTCTTTTATGCTATGGTTTAGTGATTGTTGTAATTTGTCTGTTGCAGGAGGCGCGAGATCTCACGTATCTGGGAGGCCAGATGGGACTACTTCCACCGACCCATCCACGCCGTAGCCCACATGTTGCACCCCTTGTGGTGCTCTACCCAAGAGAGGGACGATCCGGAGCTGCACCGGGGATGGGTGGAGTACACGGAGCGAGTATGGCACGGACCAGGTACATGTGAGAAATCGGTTGGTAGCAATGTTACTGCAGTATTGTACTCATTGGTAGTGTCTGAATTCGAGGGGACATGTGCCATGTTTTTCCTTTTGCCAACAGGTCCGATGCTGGCCAACATTGCAAGCCAGCTGCTCGCATTTGAGCGCTTCCAGTTTCCTTTCGATGGAGAGCAGAGTCGGCGGAGGGAGGATCAGCTGAGGCCCGTTACATGGTGGTGCACCCACGGGCGCAGCACAGGTGACCTGAGGCGATTGGCTAAGAGAGTCCTTGCACAGAACTGTTTAGCAGGAGCTTGTGAGCGGAATTGGAGCACCTGGGCCTTGTATCACACACAGAAGAGGAACAGGTTGTCCATCGAGCAGTGTAGGCGGTTGGTGTTTGTGAACACCAACGGCCGTATGCTCGAGGTGAGTCACATCATCACCCCTTTTTCTTGCTATGCTTTGATGAATTGATTTGCTTTTAAAATATGCAGTGAGTTGCACAATACTTGCCTGACAACAATGTATTGTTTTTGGTTGCAGGTGGACCCTGACACTTGCTTGGTGGATTCGATAACTGCTGCTCCTCGGGCACCACCCACACAGGAGGAGATGGATGATGAGATCCATAGAGAGCTCTACAGATAGGCACAGGCTGACGCACGGGCTTTACGGCGGCAGAGGAGGACAGAGAGGCAGAGGGAGAGGGCTGAGGAGGGAGATGACGAGGGCTCGCAGGGTGGAGAGATGCTCGGGGTAGTGTTAGGGACCCAACTCCCTTGGGTCCCAAACCCAGACTTGAGACCAGACGATGACTGGGCCTGTAGACTTGACCGGTGACTCGTGAACCTGCATGGTTGCCACGTGTCATGATCCAGGAGTGCACATGGCTTGGAGTCTCTCTCCTGGGAGGTATACAAGGGGAGGAGGACTCATTTGTCATCCATTCTATCTACCTAGGAGGAGGTGGATGGAGAGCGTGTGCACGGCCAGGATGTATTGCTAGCGTGAGGCAGGAGATGGCTAAGAGCCTAGGCGGTAGTATGGGACGCCGTCTGGGATGGAGGTCGGATCCAGCTTGATACGGTCACAAGCCAGGGCACCGTGGGTGGACCCGGATTAGGTCCTATGGCACATGAATCGTTCGGTCTCTTGTGGTTAACCGACACATGGAGGTTTGCAACAAGTAAGTGTGTAACATATAGTATCAGAGCCACTGCATACTGAAAGCAGGTGCGTTGATCCGTAGTTGATTTCTTGTAATTTACGATGCTTCTGACGGGATTCAAAATGGTTTTAAAATGTATTTTTATGCACCCCTTGGTGTTTTGTCCTTAGCTGTTTTTGGGCTTTTTTGAAAGAAAATTTCAAAAAAAAAACAAAGACAGTAGGGCCCCTGATACGCTGCCACGTGGCACTGTCCAGTCCCGGACAGGTGGCAGAAGAGAGCGAATCTTGTTTCCGCTCAGATCCGAAGTACAGGGTTGATCTTTCAGGGGCCCCCCAGCGTGACAAAAAACTAGTTGATTGCTGTTTATCTAGAGGGGGTCTCTTGCCTTCACGGAAATGTTAAATTTGTAATAAATGAACCTTCAAATCGCTGTTCAGGGGCGGACAGGTGTCTTCCAAATTGTGTAGACATTTCCGTTGGGCCAGTAGTGAGCGGACAGCAGTTCCGCGAGCCTCAATGTTTTTTAATTTAAAAAAAATGTAAGCCCCCTGTTGCGATGAACTGCAGCGATGTTGATAGGGGTCTGAAAATCAGCGATGAACGCCTGAAGGCCAGTGTAACTCCTGGAAGGGATGAGGTGGCATCTATTTGCCACGTGGGATGGAAACTAACCAATCCCTTGGTTGTGTTTAAGCTTAGTGGCAAAGGAAAGCCACTTGGCAGATGGTAAGCAAGCATGGAGAGGGAGGCATACCTCTCCTATGCAAGAGTTTTTTGGGAAGAAGAGGTGGAGGTGGTGGTGCATCCTTCTTCTTGCTCTCTCTTATTCCTCTTGGCAGCCATGGACAATACCATTTGGTTTGTAAAGAGACAGCAAGAATAGTTTGTATTTACCTTCCTTGAGTAGCTTTTGATTCTCTTCTAGCTTCTCTTCTTAATTCACCTCTCTTCTCTCTGTAAAAATGGAGCCTACTCCTACTACACAGCCTATGTCCCCCCTGTTCATGAGGCTACAGTATCTGCCTATGTCTTAGACCCTGATGCTTTGATGCTGGCTATTAACAGTCTACAGCAACAAATTGTGGATATGCAAGCTAAGCACAGTCGGGATCAGCAGGACCTCAAGGAATTGACGCAGCTAAGGCAATTGGTGCATCAACCCTTGTTTACTCCTGAAGTTTTTGCTGGGGAAAAGAAGGTTAGAACCTCGGAGGCGGTCTTGCAATGGCTGGATCGATGGAATTCGCACTTTTCCATGCACGATTCATCTGAGGACAACAAGATCAATCTAGCAGTCACGTACCTACGAGGTAAAGCTTTTACCTGGTGGCAAGACATAAGGGGTAAGCCTGAAGTTCTTAGGAATTGGGAGGATTTATGTAAGGCCTTTAAGGCGGCTTTCCTTCCTATTCTTGATGATTTTGAATTCTACCGTCAGTATGCAACGATCCATATGGGGAACCAGCCCCTGGATCAGTATTTGCAAGAATTTCAAGAGGTCTATTCTCGTTTTGCAACTAGAATAGATCCTTTGCTAGTAAAGTTGCATTTCATACTGGGGTTACCAAGAGACTACCAGCTAGAGGTCAGGAGGAACCCGCCTCTTACCCTCGAGGATGTTGTTCGCTTCGCCAGAATCTACGATGATACTCGTACCATGGCTAAGCCTGAGACTGGGGTCTTACCCGACGTAAAGGGTAAGAGGCCTTTCTTTCCAAAGAAATCGAAAGATAAGGCAAAGGAAGGGGCTTCAGGTTCAGGGAAATCGAAGAAAAGATCTACCTTGGACCAGGAAACCTTCATGAAAGCCAGAAGCGACAATCTGTGCTTTAATTGCATGGAACCAGGTCATGTCGTGAAGGAATGTCCAAAGAAACTAAAAGCTAAAGGGGCATCTTTTAAGACGCCAGGTAACTCTAGCATATCTAGTGTAGATCTTTCCTTTGTTGGTAATTCTGTGTGTGAGCATTGTTGTTTTAATACGGCTGTTTTTGGCCCTCATGACCTCATTCGGATGAAGGGGGTTGTGGGTGGTCAAGCCGTAACTATTTTATTTGACGATGGTTCCACACAAAATTTTATTAACGCTAATTTGTTGCAGAAACTAAAGGTGAAAACAAGGCAAAGTGACCACCAATACACAGTGAAGCTGGCAACTGGAGCAGAAAGCCAAGTTTGGGACCGGATAGTCCCACGTCTACCAATAGAGATTCAAGCCTATAAGGATAAATTAGACTTTCATATTATGAATCTAGATAGGGTAGATGTTATACTTGGTAAAGAGTGGTTCTATGAGAGGAATGAGTCTATGAAGAAAAACTATGTAACACAGTTTGTCGTTCTTACATAACGGCTCACTCATAGAATTGAATGGAAATGTTGATATTTCTACTCCATATATGCTTTCTGCTTTGGAAACTCTTAAATGTATGGATATTGTGGATTGCAGTTCTTATCTATGTTGGTTAAAAGATTTTACTTACCATGAAGGACGTAGTTTGCAATTTTACAATCTCCAAATGGAATTAATGTCTATTAACCTAAAACAAGAAAATTCGTCGGAAGGTGAAAGTTTTAGGAAACTTAGACAAGAATTTAACGATGTATTTCCTGAGCAGCTTCCCGAGGGTCTTCCCCCCCTCTAGGGGTGTTGACCATGTTATTAAACTGATTCCTGGTAGTTCTCCTATATCATGAGTACTACTGAAGAGGATGAGGTTTATAGGCAATTGCAAAATTACCTTAAGATGGGCCATGTTAGGCCTAGTAAATCTCCCTGGGGGGCACCTGTGCTCCTTGTTGATAAAAAAGACGGAGGCACTCGTCTTTCTGTGGACTTTAAGAAGTTGAATAAGTTAACGATTAAAAACCGTTATCCTTTGCCACGAATGGATGAACTGCATGGTGCAAAGTACTTCACCAAAATCGATTTGAGATCAGGGTATCATCAGATTCGCATAAAGACTGAGGATACGGCCATTATGAGTTTCTGGTTTTACCTTTTGGCTTGACAAATGCTCCAGCGACTTTCCAGCAGATGATGAACGATCTTCTTCGTCCCGGAAAGTTCGTAATAGTCTACTTAGATGATATTCTCATCTATAGTAGGACCTTGGAGGAGCATGAGGAGCATCTCAGGATTGTCTTGAAGTTACTTAGACAGGAGAAGCTTTTTGCCAAGGAATCCAAATGTGTATTCTTCCAAAAGAGGTTGTTATACCTTGGTCACATTATTTCGGACCATGGGTTGGAAATTGACCCAAATAAAGTCCGACAAGTACGAGAATGGCCTATTCCTAAAACCATGCGGGAGGTTAAGTCCT